>VIIQ02000666.1:0-21749 GCA_007449985.2 Desmodesmus armatus
CCCCCAACAAAAAACGCACACTCTCATGTCCTCTATCTGTCAGTGCACAAGCTCAGTGTGCCAGGAACTTTGCTGTGCTGCTGCAAGATCCCCTATCTTCATCTATCATGATCTAAAATGTAACAGTGCCTGACACCTCCCCATGACCCACCTACCAGGCGCTTTGCTTCCAAGTAAGGAGATGATCCAGGGTGATTACAGGGGCTGCTGCTGCTCCAAAAGCCAGTGAACAGTTTAGTGCTGTCAATCCACTGCAGAGCAGGCTGATCAGGTGTGCTGTACTGAGCCCGTCTGCTGCATCTTTTTGAGACTGCAAAGAGACTGGTTTGGGGGTGGGCAACGGACAGAGGCACGGCTCGCAGGAGCCTTGAGGTACGGCGATGAAGCTGATTTCACTAGCTGCATGCTGTGATTACGCAGTCAACCGTGTCTGTACAGAGTTGGGAGATGAACAGGACAGGTGATCGAACACTTACAGGGATCTCTCTCTAGTTTCTCATGACGTGACAGAAATCAGCTGGAAATAGATGACTGCATCCCCATTCAGATCAAAGATGCTCGAAAGCAAGGCACGCGTCGGATGGCGAAGTTCAGGGTCACGCCCATTTGAACAAGTTCGACAGCCAGAAACAGCAACCATTCAGAACATGCCAGGCAACTCCCAAAACCATGGCAGACACATACCCCCACGCTGGCAAACAGTAAACCCTGCCATCAACGCTGCTGCTGCTGCTGCTGCATGTTGCCTGGCATGGAGTGGTGATGCAACTGCGGAGGCTGCAGCTGCCCCTGCTGCACGTCAGCTTGAGCTGCGGCCATCATCATCATCTGCTGCCGCTGTTGCTCTGCTGTTGCTGTTGCTGCTGTGGCTGTCCTGGCAGTTGCAGCTGTTGTGGCTGTGGTGGTTGCCCTGGCAATTGAAGCTGCTGACACGAGCAGCAGCTACACTGACCGATTCCTGCTGAGTGAGCAGTAATCCTCACAGGAAGGTTATGCTGTGTACAAGGCTATACAACACATGCCTTAGCAGAATCAGTGTGATAGTTGACTAATCATGTTGAGTCAACAAGGACTCTGGGTGATATCAGATCATGCCAGATACTGCTGCGTGGCAGTGCTATTATTGGTGGTTAAGTGCTTGGGAGTTGTATGCGATGAGTTTGGTGCTGCGATGCACAGGATCACTGGCGGGTTCAGGGTTTACCGCCTGCAGTGCCGATTCCTTTGTGCCGCTGTGGTGCTCTGTGCGTCGCACTCGGCTTTGACAGTGCTTGGTGTAAACTTCTGGCAGTGTTTCCCGAGTACTCGCTCATTTGAATCCCCAATTCAGAGCGCACAGGTGCAGCAACCAGCCCCAGCAGCGACCTGTGGTCGAACCGGGTGCCTGAACATCACTCATACATTCATACAGCGCATCAACACTTTGCAAAGGACTACAAGTGAGTATCTGCTACCCTCAGAGCAGCCAGCTGGCTGCGAAGCATCATTGCTGCAAGCTTTAGGCAGCAAACCACAAGCCGAGTGCCACATTTGCATTTATACACTTGTAGTAGCTCGCTAGTGCTCAACTGCGGGCGCTAGTGAAAGGGCCACTAGTGGGTGGTGGGCGCTGCCACGTGCCTGGCTACTGGGGGCATCGCGGCGCGTCTAGTAAGCATTAAGGTGTTTTAAATACTATTATAGTTTACTTGCGTGGGTTTTTGGGAAGATCCACTGGTGCATTTCAGAGCTGGCCCATTTCCAGGCTGGCTTCTTCAGCGGGCAGGCGTGGACAGCAGCCATTTCCAACGTCTGGATCGCTTTCGGAGCAGTTCCAATCGGTGGTTCGGCAAGCTGTTGGTCAAGTGCGTGCGTCGGAGGAAGCAGGTGGCGCTGACAACCAGGAGAATTTGGGCTCTGGACTGATCAGCTACTCTGGTGACCAGGATCAGCACATTGGCGAGCAGCAGGAGGACAGCACTCTTGTTTTCACCAATCCACTCTTCGAGCAGGCCACCAGCAGCATGGCTGGCCTTGGCAGTCTGTCTTTTGGGGGCAAGCTGGACTCTGGAAGCAGCAGCAGCAACTCCATGATACCAAAGCTATGGTCTGGACAGCCTGGAGTGGATTCCTTCGGAGAATGGCAGCGTGCTGTCAGGTGGAACCAGGGCCAAAAGCGCAATGCAGCCATGGACAAGAAGCTGGACAAGCACTCTGGTGAAGAGATTGCCGAGATTGCCCAGTTGACTGTCATACGCTCCGATGGTGCCAAAGCAGTGGAGCAGGCTGGGCAGGTCTTGGAGAAACATGTCAGGGCTGCTGACCAGGGCTGGTATCCTCCACAGGAGCTGGAAGCAGCTGCTCTGGAGTTTGTGCGCAAGCGTCACCCCAACAGTGACTTGGCAGAGCAGACGCTGGCAGCATTGATCAAGGAGAGGTATGAGAAAGTACACATTGCTGCGGTTGCCAAGGGCTGGGCACTTGAGGACAGTGTTGGGCTGGAGCAGGCGCTGACAGCAAACTCTTCGCCACTTGTGCAGCAGCAGGACTCAACTGGCAACAGCAGCGGCGGTGGCGGCGGCGGCCTGCCTCCTGCAACAACAGATCCTATGCAAACTGCTATGCTGGGCTTCTTCAAAACGCTCAGTGACAGGCTGGTCAAGAGCACGCAGGACAATAAATACTTCATGACTGTGGGGATGAGGAAGTGGAGCCCTCACAGCTGTGTCATGGAGCTTTTCTGGTGTATGATGGACGCAGCATACGGAGTGGCCAGCAGCAAGGAGCAGGCTGAGTTCTACCAGCTGCAGAGTGAGGGTTCCCAGGGCAGCAGGCAGGTGCAGGAGTTTGCGCAGCGCGTGGCAGTGCTGTATGAGAGTGTCAAGACACTGGGCATTGTGCCAGCAGGTGCAGACATTACCACCTTCTGCAAGGGTCTCAGCAATGCCAGCAGCAGGCAGTTTGCACGGCAGCGCAAGGAGGAGTACTATGCGTCCAACAGAACTCACATTGCGCTGGAATCACTAGCTGACCAAGTTCAGCAATTCGAGAAGAACCTCCACCAGGATGGCGTGCTGGCGCAGCAGGCATTGATTATGGTGGGCAACAGCAGTGTGGGAGCTGGAAGCAGCAAGAACGCCCGGCGCGCAGGTGAGGAGAGTACACTGGTGCAGACGCTGCTGCGTTCTCGCCGGGAGAATGAGGCTACACAGCAGTACCTCAGCAAGATGGGTGCGCGTGAGAAGCTGCTCATCACCAAGGGCTTTGACATGGCGGAGATCGACCCCAAGGACCCCTCTGCTGTCTGCCTGGACTGTCCTGCAACAAAGCGGCCACACCTGAACCAAGACTGCAAGGGCAGGCGCATGGCGGGGCTGGCTATGGCAGCAGCGCAGGAGGGCAGCACTGCCAACAAAAGCAGCAGCAGCATTGGCAGCAGCGCTGGAACCTTGGACGTCAACACGCTGGCAATCATGGTGCAGCAGGCAGTGGCTATGGCAGCAGCAGGAGCAGGCGCAGCACCGGCAGGACTGGGGCAAGGGCTGCCAAGGGCTTACAACAAGCCAGAAAACAGCAGGGGTAACAGGGGCTATGGTGGCAGCAACGGCAGGCAGCAGCAGTACGCAGGGCCACCTGGCTTGGGTGTTGGGTCAGCAGTTATGGCGTGTGTCATCTGTGGCTTTGCCAAGGGCCACTCAGATGGTGTCTGCTATATGGACAAGCCAGAGCTGGCTCCAGAGAAGTGGGAGGGCCCCACGGAGCGTGCACCTGAGCAGGGGATGGTGCACTACATCTCCCGCTGCATGCAGCAGAAGCTGAAGCCACGGCTGGGGCGTTGCAAGGAGCTGCTGCGGAGGATGATGCAGAGCAACAAGCTGCCGCCAGCTATGCAGCAGTTCATTGGACAGCACACACAGCAGCAGCGGTACATGAACATGGCTTATGGCGCAGCAGCAGAGCCGTATGGGGCTTATGCAGCTTACATGACAGGCATGGGGTCTGCTGGTTCCAGCTACTGGCCCATGGGCGGCTCGGCAATGCAGCAGCCAATGGCAGGGCTGCCACCCTCTCACACACCGCTGGCTATCACTGGTGCAGTTGGCGACAGCACCGGTGAACAAGCAGCAATGATGGTGCTGCCGGATGCAGGCGGGTATGTGAGTGAGGAGCAGCAGCAGGAAACAATGCACTTTGGGCCCTCTTTCTGTTATGTGGGCTTAGCAGACTGGCAGCAGGATCTGGCAGGTGGGCTCTTTGACTCAACGGGACATGAGTATGCACTGGTTGGGACACGTGCACAGGCAGGAGCTGGTGCAGTGCAGCAGGGCAGGGTTGTCAGGCAGCCTGTGCCCAAGGGCTTCCTACCACCCTCAGCTCTTCCTACAGACCTGAATGCCATGCGTTCCATGCCACGCATCACCAATGCACTGGTTGCTGGCTTAGGAGAGCTGGACGGCACCAGCAGGGGGCTACTGCACACGCTGCTTGACATTCAGCGGTTTGTGGCGAGCAGGGTATCTGCTTTTGGAGACCTTCTGGGTGTGCAGGAGGCTGGTGGAGCACATGGTAGCAGCAGTGCACAGCAGGGAGGGCAGCAGGCTCTGCAGGAGGCAACAGCAGCAAAGGGTACTGCCAGCATGGTGTCCAGCAGCAGTTCTGGGCGCTGTGGCCCTGTTGCAGCAGCGGCGGCAAGCAGCCGCAGCCTCCTGGAGTCAGTCATGCTGCAGTATGGCTTCAAGCCAGTGGCAATCGATTACACCCTACGCCAGTCAATGCCTGTGACGCTGGACTTCCTGGTGGGCACGAACAAACAGGAAGGATTGACACTAACAACCCCGGATGGGCGTGATGTGCTAGTAGATATGGCGTTCCAGGACTCAGGTGCCACACTGCTGCTGTTCACTGAGGTGGCTTGTGGCGAGTGGGGTACTTACATCTTCAGAACAAATCAGGTGCCGTCTGTCAAGGGCATTGATGGGCTGCCGTCCAAGAAGATTATCGGCAGGACAGGACCGCTGGTTCTCACACTTGCCAAGGGACACCCACTGGCAGCAGTCCTGCCCGTTCCGTGTGCTTGGGTGCTGGAGGGAGACGCGGGTGGCATGTTTAAGGTGTGCTTGGACAAGAAGACACTGCTGCCGGTGTTTGGGTATGTGGATCCAGCCCTCAACATGCTATGCTTCCGTCCCAAGGCAGCACAGGGCAGGCTTGACATTATACACGGCATTCCCGTGCGTGGCTATGTCAAGAACGGCAACAGCAGCATCAGCAGTGGCAACATGGCGGCTGCCACCATCTGGGAGGAGGACAGCAGGGACACAGAGGAGCTTGAGGGCTCAGCAGCAGCAGTGCCGGGCATCAACTACAGGCCGTTTACTGCAGAGGAGAACACTCTAGCCAATGCAGAGCTCGAACGGCTGCTTCAGGCAGGAGTTATCACAGAACTGGATGCTGGGCCATTTGAAGTGAACGATCGCTGGTACTTGGACCACCTGGGCCTGAATGGTGGTGTGCCACAGCAGGTGCAAGAGGACTTGGACAGCAGCAGCTCCACTGGGTCAACCGCTATGCCTGAGCTGTGCACAGGCAGTGACAGCGACAGTCTCCCAGAGCTGGTGGATGCTTACAACCCAGTGACTGCTGACATCGAGTATTTCAGCCCTCATGGCAGTGCAGCAGATGCTTGGCTGCAACAACAAACTGGGGGTGAGCACAACAAGCGCAGGCGCCGGCGTGGGCGCGGCCGCAAGGGCAGGGGGCGGCAGCAGCAGCAGCAACAGCAGGAGCAGGAGCAGGAGCAGGCAGAAGCACAGCAGCCACTGGAGGAGCCAGCAGGCAAGCTATGGGGCTTTGACTGGTCCAAGGCTGCTGGTCAGCTGCTGCCGGGCATCAGCTGGATCACGACACACATGGTGCTGCTGCTGCTAGGCATGTTCCACTTCTTTGTGGACTTGCCGCTGAGGAAGTACCCCTCAAAGATCATGCGTGGATTGGTCAGCATGGCGGGAGCAGCAGTGCGCCCAGGCAACCCCATGCGCGCAAGGGAGTATAATGTGGCAGAACCTGTGCCCACTAACAACCTTGGCGACACACGGCGCGCACGCAAGCGTCGGCACAACAGAGGGCCCAGGCCAGGCCCTGGCTTGCAACCGACGGCAGAGCAGGACGCACCGCAAACAAAGGTCTCTGTGGTCGCCACAGTGCGTCACTCTGGCAAGGTCATCACTGCGCGCACAGTGCTGATGTGCCTGCTCTGTTTCTTCTCAGTGCTGTGCTCCACAGCAGCAATGCAGGTTACCAACAGCATTGGGGCAGCAGCCACTGGATCAGCACTGCAAGCTGGCTACTTTCCCCTGCCACATGGCGTCCCACCACACCTCAACATGCACTTGCTGCAGCAGGAGCTTGCCAACCTGCATTGCAGTAGGTTTCGCTGCTACAGCAGAGCATGATTCTGGCCAAGTGAAGTGGTACCAGGCCGACCCAGCAGCTCTGGACCAACTTGGGCCCGATGGCGCAACAGAAGATGTGCATGACGCCAGATGGACAGTGCACGATGAGGGCAAATGGATCTTGGGCAACCACCCAGATGCATCGCCTGCACAAATGGACCAGCTGGTGCAGATGCTGTTGGAGGAGCGAGGGGCATTTGCTTACAGTCTGCAGGACTTGCCTGGCTACACAGGGGACGTAGCTGACTTCAAACTGATCGATCCCTCCAAACGTATGTGGAGCGCACCCAGACGCTACACAGAAGAGGAGGTGAAGTTTGCCAAGGAGAAGGTGCAGGAGATGCTGGATGCGGGCATCGTAAAAGAAATTCCAACGACCTGTCCGCATGCTTCAGCTATCACGTTGCCTATGAAGCGAGCACCCGACGGTAGCTGGACCGACAAGCGGTTCTGCATCGACCTGCGCAACGTCAACGGCAACACAGTGGTGGACAGTTACGGCCTGCCACTACCGGAAGAACTGTTTAGGCGAATTAGGGGGCACAAATTCTTGGTCAAGGCGGACTTTAGAGCGGGCTTTTGGCAGCTCAACCTGAGCGAAGAGGCGCAGCAGCACGTGGCCTTCCACGCACCCGACAGTGGCAAGCGACTGACCTACACGCGGCTGTGTTTTGGTCACGTGAACGCCACGGCAATTTTCCAGCGGGTTATGGAGAAGGAGCTGGCAGCAGCTGGTTTGTCTCACTGTGCGGCGCCGTTCGTCGATGACGTTATCATGTGGTGCGACACCTGGGAGGACATGGTGACCAACTTCAGAACACTTCTACAGCATCTCAAGACAGTGGGCTTGCGCCTGCACCCTGCCAAGACAATCGTGGGTGCAGACTGCTTGCCTTACCTGGGTCACCTGGTATCAGCCAAGGAGTGCAAGCCGGAGCCAGCCAAGATTGCAGGCATCAAGGCACTGCAGCCACCCACCAGCCTCAAGCGCCTGCAGGCCCACCTTGGCCTGTTTAATTACTACAGGTGCTATGTGCCCAACTTTGCCATCATTGCCAGGCCGCTTTACAAGCTTATGGAGAAGGGTGCGCAGTACATCTGGAGTGATGACTGTAACCAGGCGTATGAGGGGCTTCGAACGGCGCTGTGCAAGAAGGGTTTGGGGCTCAGGCAGCCTGTGGATGGGCGCAGTTTTCATCTGTATGTCGACTGGAGCAACACGGGCATTGCAGCTGTGCTGAATCAGGAGGCGGAGGATGGGACGGAGTACATGGTGGCCTGTGCCAGCAGGTCCCTCAATGCAGCTGAGCAGAACTATCCCGCCTGGAAAGGCGAGATGATGGCAGCAGTGTGGGGCGTCAAAATGTACAGGCCGTACTTGCACTCCAGGGAGTTCTATCTCCACAGCGACCACCGGGCGCTGTTATGGCTGCTGACACAGAAGACACCAGTGGGGCAGCAGATGCGTTGGATTCTGGCACTTCAGGAGTACCGCTTCTCACTGGTGCACAGGGCAGGCAAGTCAAACCCAGCTGATGTGCCTAGCAGGGAAGCCAGTAGCTGTGTGGCAGACACCACTGGAGCCAGGTTGGACACGGAGCTGCATGACTGGGTGCCCACTGTGCTTCTGCCAGACTGCAAAACAACGGACCCACTGGTCTACACACATGACAGTCTGGCACTGGAGCTGGGCATTGGCAGCAAATCAACAGCAGCAGCTGGAGTGGCAGCAATGGCTTATGAGGAAACACCTGGTGACTGCCCAATCCTTCACAGCCCAGCAGCAGCGCTGGCGGCAGAACCAGCAGACAGCTACAGTCATGAACAGCTGGAGCACGAGGCGTTGTGTTGTCTACTGTGCAGCAACGAGTCTGCAGTGGACACATTCGCCCCAACCGCCGACTCATTGCTGGGGGGGGAGACAGCAGGACAACTTTTTGCTGACGATGGCTGCTGCGTGGACACACAACACCCAGCAGTAGCTTGGCGGCAGCATGACCTACAGCAGGCAGCATCGGCGTGGGTCACATTGGCAGGGCTACAACAGCCCCAACCGGACAGCTTCCAGCCAGGAGTGTACACAGGTGCATTGGACCCCTGGGGCGTAAGGGAGACACAAGGGCTGTGCACGGCTACTGTGGCAGACACGTTCTTCCCGGCAGCGCTGCAGCAGGGCATCGTGCTTTATGAGCCGTTTGGTGGCATCTGCGCAGGGCTGGAGATGGTGCTCAGGAGTGGCATCACAGTCAAACAGTACCTGTACAGCGACATCAACCCCATGGCACAGCGGGCGGCGTTACACAGGATCAGGGTGCTGCAAAGCATGTATCCCAAGCAGCTACCGGAGGATGCTTTGGCTGGCAGTTTCAGCATTCTTCCCATGGATGTGAGGCACATCACCACACAGCAGCTCAGCAAGGCTGTCAGCGAGGCACCAGTCAAGCAATGGCTGGTAGTAGGAGGCTGGCCCTGTCAAGACTTCTCTGCAGCAGGCAAGTCACAGGGGCTTCGGGGTGATCGGGCTCAACTGCTGTTTGACCTGGTCAGGGTAGTGGGAGCGTTGCAACAGCTACTCCCACACCAGCCCCCAGCCTACCTGGTGGAGAATGTGCTCTTGCAGCAGCACAGGCTGAGCAGCATCAGTCAGCATGACTTCAATAAAATCAAGGCGTGCCTAGGGTTACCTGTGGTGCTGGACGCAGCACAGTTTGGCAGCCTTGCACATCGGGCGCGCAACTTCTGGTCCAACCTGGTTGGGCCCAGTCAACTGCGAGCAGCTTTGGCATTTGTCAAGAGGCCACCCGCACGCAGCGTACAGCTTGCCTTGGGACCTGGCAGGACCGCGCAACCTGTCAACCGACCAGACGCTGCTCCTCTCTACCCCTGCAACGCACCAGGGCAGCCTCGCGCAGCCTGGCCTACCTTGGTCAGCAGCGCACGCTCCTACGCCTTCAGGCCTGGCCAGCCTGGCAGTGTTTTGGACACAACGGTGCCTGCTGTAGTCAAGTGGGGCGAGCCAACAGCAGAGGAGAGAGAGGTAGCTCTGGGCTATCTTCCAGGCAGCACAGCAGCAGCAGGCCTCACACAAGCGCAGCGGTGTGCGTTGCTCGGTGAAAGCATGGATGCCAACACTTTGCAGGTGCTCATGGCCATCGCCAAGGCTTGGTTCCTGCGGGGCCTGCCTACCTCTACTGACTTGGCGACACGTGCATTCAGCGCACACGAAGGGGAACTGGCGCAGGAGTGGCCTGGCAGAGAGGCAACTGCAACCCCACATGGCTATCAGCAGCAGCTAGCCATGACAGCTGGCTACCAGGAGAACACTACGGCTACGAGCCAAGGTGACATCTGGGCCGACGATAAGACCCTGGAGTACATCAGAACAGGGCAACTCCCACAAGACCTGGCAGCCAGCCAGGCAGCACGTATCAAGCGACGTGCACGCTCATACTACTTCAAGGACCAGCAGCTGATCAGGAGGATGCCAGATGGCACCGACAGGCTGGTACCTCCACCACAGGCGCGTGCTGGTCTCATACGGCAGCAACACGAGATGTGTGGGCACTTTGGCAGGCGGCGCACCTCAGCCATGCTACTCAGTAAGCACTGGTGGTATGGGTTACTGGCGGACGTTGCAACAGTGCTGTCACGCTGCGAGCACTGCAGCAGGGTGCATGCCAGCTTCACCGCCAAGCCGGAGGAGCTGCGCCCCATTCCAATCAGCAGCATGGGTTTCAGGTGGCACGTGGACACAGCTGGGCCACTACCCAAGAGTGCAAAGGGCAACAAGTATGTGCTGGTGTGTGTTGAGGCATTCAGCAAGTACCTGGTGGTGGTGCCGATGGAAAACGACAAGGCGGAGACCACTGCATACCACTTCTTGCACGGTGTATTGGCACACTTTGCAGCACCAGGGCAGGTGGTGACAGACTCAGGGACAGAGTTTGAGGGCGAGTTTGCCAAGCTCCTGGAGGATGCGCTCATCGATCATGCCATCATCAGTGCAGACCACCCTCAGGCCAATGGTCAGGCAGAGAAGGCTGTGCACATCGTCAAGCGGGCGCTTACCAAAATGGCAGTGGCAAGGCACAGTGTCAAGCAGTGGGATGAGGACTTGGCATGGCTGGCACTGGGCTACCGCTGCTCTCCACAGGCCAGCACAGGCCACAGCCCGTACGAACTCATGTATGCACGTCCACCGGTCATTCCACCTGCAGTGAAGGAGCTTGTCAGCACACCCCTGGACATCAGTGCTGAGGCGGCTGTCAAGGACCTACTGCAGCGTAAGGAGCGGCTAAAGCAGCAGGTGCCCATTGCGCTGGAGAACCTGGCGATTGCACAGCACAGGGATCAGCGCCGTTACCTGCAGCTGCGTGCGCCTGACTACAAGCCACGCGTTCACAGGTTTATGGTGGGTGACTACGTCTACACTCAGCAGCTTAACCGGGCAAGCAAGCTACAGCCCAGGGCCAAACCCCTCATTCTGCGAGTTCTGGAGGTGCGGGACTCTGGGGTACTGCACCTGCAGGGGCGCTGTGGCCGGACCATTGAGGTGCACATGTCTCACTGTGCACCCTGCCACTTGCCTGATATCGACGGCGGCATCGACCCACTGCTGGTGGACAACACAGATGATGTGGTCTGTGAGGTATGCAGCACCAGCGACAACGGGGCCGAGCTCATGCTGTGTGACGTGTGCAACAGCGGATACCATACCTACTGCTTGCAACCACCACTCAGCAGTGTGCCTGACGGTGTGTGGCTGTGCCCGGAGTGTGTGGACGCTGGCTACACAGAACAGGATGCTGCTGGCAGGGAGCAGCAGCGGCAGCAGCTACAGGAGCGGGAGGCCAGGCCAAACATATTCCCCGGCGCGCAAATGAAGCGCAGGGACGAAGCAGCACATGCGCTGCATGGCCGACTGGTGCTGAAGGCGTTCACGGATCCAGCCACCGGGAAAGGCAGGAAGTACTGGGGCAGGATCTACTTCAAGGATGCTGAGTCACGCCCATACTACTTCCGAGTGGTGTACGAAGATGGGGACTCTCACCACGCCACCATGGCAGGCATCAAGCGCTACCTGCAGCCGGAGGATGCAGTGCTGCCACCTGGGGCCAGCATTCCTACACCAGAGTCACTGGCAGCAGCAGTGGCGTACGCACGACAGCTGGTCAGCAGGGTTGCTGGCGGTTCAGTAGCTGTTCCTTCCACAAGGGTCTCACCGGCAGATGTGCAGTTGCTGCAGCTTACAGTGCAGATGTCCCTGGTTCAAGCCCTGGTGGACCCACTAACACTCAACACCCAGTGGCAGCAGGTTTTTGCTGGGCGACCGTTCACTGTGGGCTGCGGGCCTGTACAGCACGGCGCTACAGCCATCATCATTACACCTACAGCACCCTTTGTGCTTCATGCAGTTTTCACAGCACTGCAAATGAGGCCATTGGTGGTGCTCTGTTACGTGCCTTCACTGGCGTTTCCAGCTGACATCCACCCTCTGTTCAGTGCACTCAAGCAGCAACGGCGAGCAGCAGCATTCAGGGGCAAGAATGGCTGCTGGCTGGTGCTCAGTAGGCAAGGCATAGACATCGACAACTGGCTGCATTGAGCACTGGATGCTCGGTTCATTATCTCGGTCCGGTTTCGCTAAGACGGCGCAGTAGTAGCTTAGCACCAAGGGGCTTCAAGGAAGGGGGGGCATGATAGTGCATACTGCAGGCTGACTAAGCAGGTGATTAGCTGACACGCTCAACCTTCTGTCCTGCACTGCTAACCTCTCCACTGTGCAGGGCGTGTTCTCATTTATGCCCGACACAGCACCTGGTGCCAGCAGTGTAATAGAGGAGCAGCTGGACTACGGGGAGGACTCCTGGGAGGAGTTGCAGGAGCAGCCAGTCAGTGAGGAAGTGGCACTGCTAGGATCTGGAGAGGAGGAGTTGCCTCAGCAGCCAGACAGTGAGGGTGCAGAGCAGCCGGACTTTGGGGGCGAGGGCTTGCCTGAGGAGCCCATGCAGCAGGACATAGCAGCTCACATGGACCTGCCTGCAGCAGTAGCGGAGGACCCAGCCGGCCAACTGGTCACGAGGGTACGCGCAATCTACCATGGGCTTCGGCGGGACAGGGATGAGCTGAGGGGTATTGACAGGAGCTTGTGGCAGCTTACACTAGAGCAGCAGCGATGGGTGGAGCGCGAAGCAGCAATGGACGTGCTTGGCATCACCCGTGTTGCATGTCACCTTGGCGGCTATGCCAACGGGATGTCAGAGGACCTCACAGTTGCGGCAAGGCGGGCAAAGGAGGCAGACCAGCACATGCTGCAGAATGCAGATACAGACTTGGAGGCAGAAGCAGCACGGGCAGCTGCAGCAAGGGAGGCTGCAGCAAGGGAGGCTGCAGCAAGGGAGGCTGCAGCAGCTGAAGCACTTGCAAAGGAGGCAGCAGCGAAGGCAAGGGCTGCAGAAGGGAACCGCGCAGTAGAGCCGGCAGCAAACCAGGAGGCACCTGCAGCAGTAGGCTTTGATTGGAGTCGCGTGAAACTACCCTTAGAGTTTGTGCCTCCGCAGCGCGGAAGCAGCAGCAGCGGCAAGGGTAATGATGGGGAGCATACGCAGGAGCGCAGCGGGAGCCGCGGCCGCAGCCCCAATGCCGACAACAGGGAGCGCAAGCCCAAACGCAGCAGGAGCCGCAGCAAGGGCCGCGGCAAGGACGACAACCAGGACCGTGGTGGTCGCAGCAGCAGCAAGTACGACATGGACGGGCCTCCCAAACCCGCAGACGTACCTGAGTACGAGCTCCCTCCTTTGGGCTTTACCCGCAACAACTGCAGGGTGGGCAAGGACGGTTATGGATTAGCAGGAGTTATGGATTACCAGGGCACGTGGTTCCCAGTGGCAGCACACGACCCAGCGCACAACCCGGAGAAGAACCCAAAACTTAACGACACATGCCCAATCTGCTTCCTGCGAACAGCATACAAGCAGGATCGCCTGGCATACCGTTCCAACACCCGGCGCAGGTAATGATATGGCAGAGACAGCAGGTGCTGCCGCAGCAATTAGCAGCAGCAGCAGCAATTGCTGGGCCGTCTGGATTGGCCTTTGGTAGCGACAACAGCTTTTGGCAGCAGTGGTTTAAGGCCGTCTGGAGTGGCCTCTGCTGGAGCGATGGTTTGTGCCAGCTGGGGGTGCCCAGACTGGCAAGCAGCTTTGCAGGAGGTTGGGAGCAGCAGTTGATTTATTGGACATTGTGGATAGTAGCTTTGCCTTTCACATGCGAACGATGTGGGGGCATCTGTCCTGCTTGCATGTTGGTTGGGATTTAGCAGCAGTGAGCGCAAAGGGCCACTGTTTGTGCTTGTCAAGCTCAGTGAAATATGCTTCCTGAGTAGTTAAGTGAGTGCTGCATGACTCACTTGTGTGCAGCAGATCCAGCAGTGGCTGGGTTTGTTTGTCAATTATGTGTGTGTGTTTTATTGACTGTGCAATGCACAAACATCACATGCGTTGTAGTGTGTGTGCCCAGCGTCTGGATGTGCCTAGATGCCGTGGTGAGAAAAGACAAAAAACAAAAATGTCTGTTGACTTGTGTTGTGTGGTCACAGCAGCATTCTCTGCAAGCAATGTGCAGTTTTCCCCGTGCGTTGCGCATCAGCTGTGTGCTATCAGCTGTTGCATGTTGCTTTTGGATTGGGTTGTTTGTAGCTGCTCAATGTGAGTACTGCTGCTGTGTAGTGTTACCCCAGCAGCAGTGGGGGGGAGTGTACACCCCTAGCAGCAATCTGAGCAGGTCAGTGTTCTACTGCGTCAGCTGACACGAGCAGCAGCTACACTGACCGATTCCTGCTGAGTGAGCAGTAATCCTCACAGGAAGGTTATGCTGTGTACAAGGCTATACAACACATGCCTTAGCAGAATCAGTGTGATAGTTGACTAATCATGTTGAGTCAACAAGGACTCTGGGTGATATCAGATCATGCCAGATACTGCTGCGTGGCAGTGCTATTATTGGTGGTTAAGTGCTTGGGAGTTGTATGCGATGAGTTTGGTGCTGCGATGCACAGGTGAAGGATCACTGGCGGGTTCAGGGTTTACCGCCTGCAGTGCCGATTCCTTTGTGCCGCTGTGGTGCTCTGTGCGTCGCACTCGGCTTTGACAGTGCTTGGTGTAAACTTCTGGCAGTGTTTCCCGAGTACTCGCTCATTTGAATCCCCAATTCAGAGCGCACAGGTGCAGCAACCAGCCCCAGCAGCGACCTGTGGTCGAACCGGGTGCCTGAACATCACTCATACATTCATACAGCGCATCAACACTTTGCAAAGGACTACAAGTGAGTATCTGCTACCCTCAGAGCAGCCAGCTGGCTGCGAAGCATCATTGCTGCAAGCTTTAGGCAGCAAACCACAGTGGTTTGCTGCCTAAAGCTTGCAGCAATGATGCTTCGCAGCCAGCTGGCTGCTCTGAGGGTAGCAGATACTCACTTGTAGTCCTTTGCAAAGTGTTGATGCGCTGTATGAATGTATGAGTGATGTTCAGGCACCCGGTTCGACCACAGGTCGCTGCTGGGGCTGGTTGCTGCACCTGTGCGCTCTGAATTGGGGATTCAAATGAGCGAGTACTCGGGAAACACTGCCAGAAGTTTACACCAAGCACTGTCAAAGCCGAGTGCGACGCACAGAGCACCACAGCGGCACAAAGGAATCGGCACTGCAGGCGGTAAACCCTGAACCCGCCAGTGATCCTTCACCTGTGCATCGCAGCACCAAACTCATCGCATACAACTCCCAAGCACTTAACCACCAATAATAGCACTGCCACGCAGCAGTATCTGGCATGATCTGATATCACCCAGAGTCCTTGTTGACTCAACATGATTAGTCAACTATCACACTGATTCTGCTAAGGCATGTGTTGTATAGCCTTGTACACAGCATAACCTTCCTGTGAGGATTACTGCTCACTCAGCAGGAATCGGTCAGTGTAGCTGCTGCTCGTGTCAGCTGACGCAGTAGAACACTGACCTGCTCAGATTGCTGCTAGGGGTGTACACTCCCCCCCACTGCTGCTGGGGTAACACTACACAGCAGCAGTACTCACATTGAGCAGCTACAAACAACCCAATCCAAAAGCAACATGCAACAGCTGATAGCACACAGCTGATGCGCAACGCACGGGGAAAACTGCACATTGCTTGCAGAGAATGCTGCTGTGACCACACAACACAAGTCAACAGACATTTTTGTTTTTTGTCTTTTCTCACCACGGCATCTAGGCACATCCAGACGCTGGGCACACACACTACAACGCATGTGATGTTTGTGCATTGCACAGTCAATAAAACACACACACATAATTGACAAACAAACCCAGCCACTGCTGGATCTGCTGCACACAAGTGAGTCATGCAGCACTCACTTAACTACTCAGGAAGCATATTTCACTGAGCTTGACAAGCACAAACAGTGGCCCTTTGCGCTCACTGCTGCTAAATCCCAACCAACATGCAAGCAGGACAGATGCCCCCACATCGTTCGCATGTGAAAGGCAAAGCTACTATCCACAATGTCCAATAAATCAACTGCTGCTCCCAACCTCCTGCAAAGCTGCTTGCCAGTCTGGGCACCCCCAGCTGGCACAAACCATCGCTCCAGCAGAGGCCACTCCAGACGGCCTTAAACCACTGCTGCCAAAAGCTGTTGTCGCTACCAAAGGCCAATCCAGACGGCCCAGCAATTGCTGCTGCTGCTGCTAATTGCTGCGGCAGCACCTGCTGTCTCTGCCATATCATTACCTGCGCCGGGTGTTGGAACGGTATGCCAGGCGATCCTGCTTGTATGCTGTTCGCAGGAAGCAGATTGGGCATGTGTCGTTAAGTTTTGGGTTCTTCTCCGGGTTGTGCGCTGGGTCGTGTGCTGCCACTGGGAACCACGTGCCCTGGTAATCCATAACTCCTGCTAATCCATAACCGTCCTTGCCCACCCTGCAGTTGTTGCGGGTAAAGCCCAAAGGAGGGAGCTCGTACTCAGGTACGTCTGCGGGTTTGGGAGGCCCGTCCATGTCGTACTTGCTGCTGCTGCGACCACCACGGTCCTGGTTGTCGTCCTTGCCGCGGCCCTTGCTGCGGCTCCTGCTGCGTTTGGGCTTGCGCTCCCTGTTGTCGGCATTGGGGCTGCGGCCGCGGCTCCCGCTGCGCTCCTGCGTATGCTCCCCATCATTACCCTTGCCGCTGCTGCTGCTTCCGCGCTGCGGAGGCACAAACTCTAAGGGTAGTTTCACGCGACTCCAATCAAAGCCTACTGCTGCAGGTGCCTCCTGGTTTGCTGCCGGCTCTACTGCGCGGTTCCCTTCTGCAGCCCTTGCCTTCGCTGCTGCCTCCTTTGCAAGTGCTTCAGCTGCTGCAGCCTCCCTTGCTGCAGCCTCCCTTGCTGCAGCCTCCCTTGCTGCAGCTGCCCGTGCTGCTTCTGCCTCCAAGTCTGTATCTGCATTCTGCAGCATGTGCTGGTCTGCCTCCTTTGCCCGCCTTGCCGCAACTGTGAGGTCCTCTGACATCCCGTTGGCATAGCCGCCAAGGTGACATGCAACACGGGTGATGCCAAGCACGTCCATTGCTGCTTCGCGCTCCACCCATCGCTGCTGCTCTAGTGTAAGCTGCCACAAGCTCCTGTCAATACCCCTCAGCTCATCCCTGTCCCGCCGAAGCCCATGGTAGATTGCGCGTACCCTCGTGACCAGTTGGCCGGCTGGGTCCTCCGCTACTGCTGCAGGCAGGTCCATGTGAGCTGCTATGTCCTGCTGCATGGGCTCCTCAGGCAAGCCCTCGCCCCCAAAGTCCGGCTGCTCTGCACCCTCACTGTCTGGCTGCTGAGGCAACTCCTCCTCTCCAGATCCTAGCAGTGCCACTTCCTCACTGACTGGCTGCTCCTGCAACTCCTCCCAGGAGTCCTCCCCGTAGTCCAGCTGCTCCTCTATTACACTGCTGGCACCAGGTGCTGTGTCGGGCATAAATGAGAACACGCCCTGCACAGTGGAGAGGTTAGCAGTGCAGGACAGAAGGTTGAGCGTGTCAGCTAATCACCTGCTTAGTCAGCCTGCAGTATGCACTATCATGCCCCCCCTTCCTTGAAGCCCCTTGGTGCTAAGCTACTACTGCGCCGTCTTAGCGAAACCGGACCGAGATAATGAACCGAGCATCCAGTGCTCAATGCAGCCAGTTGTCGATGTCTATGCCTTGCCTACTGAGCACCAGCCAGCAGCCATTCTTGCCCCTGAATGCTGCTGCTCGCCGTTGCTGCTTGAGTGCACTGAACAGAGGGTGGATGTCAGCTGGAAACGCCAGTGAAGGCACGTAACAGAGCACCACCAATGGCCTCATTTGCAGTGCTGTGAAAACTGCATGAAGCACAAAGGGTGCTGTAGGTGTAATGATGATGGCTGTAGCGCCGTGCTGTACAGGCCCGCAGCCCACAGTGAACGGTCGCCCAGCAAAAACCTGCTGCCACTGGGTGTTGAGTGTTAGTGGGTCCACCAGGGCTTGAACCAGGGACATCTGCACTGTAAGCTGCAGCAACTGCACATCTGCCGGTGAGACCCTTGTGGAAGGAACAGCTACTGAACCGCCAGCAACCCTGCTGACCAGCTGTCGTGCGTACGCCACTGCTGCTGCCAGTGACTCTGGTGTAGGAATGCTGGCCCCAGGTGGCAGCACTGCATCCTCCGGCTGCAGGTAGCGCTTGATGCCTGCCATGGTGGCGTGGTGAGAGTCCCCATCTTCGTACACCACTCGGAAGTAGTATGGGCGTGACTCAGCATCCTTGAAGTAGATCCTGCCCCAGTACTTCCTGCCTTTCCCGGTGGCTGGATCCGTGAACGCCTTCAGCACCAGTCGGCCATGCAGCGCATGTGCTGCTTCGTCCCTGCGCTTCATTTGCGCGCCGGGGAATATGTTTGGCCTGGCCTCCCGCTCCTGTAGCTGCTGCCGCTGCTGCTCCCTGCCAGCAGCATCCTGTTCTGTGTAGCCAGCGTCCACACACTCCGGGCACAGCCACACACCGTCAGGCACACTGCTGAGTGGTGGTTGCAAGCAGTAGGTATGGTATCCGCTGTTGCACACGTCACACAGCATGAGCTCGGCCCCGTTGTCGCTGGTGCTGCATACCTCACAGACCACATCATCTGTGTTGTCCACCAGCAGTGGGTCGATGCCGCCGTCGATATCAGGCAAGTGGCAGGGTGCACAGTGAGACATGTGCACCTCAATGGTCCGGCCACAGCGCCCCTGCAGGTGCAGTACCCCAGAGTCCCGCACCTCCAGAACTCGCAGAATGAGGGGTTTGGCCCTGGGCTGTAGCTTGCTTGCCCGGTTAAGCTGCTGAGTGTAGACGTAGTCACCCACCATAAACCTGTGAACGCGTGGCTTGTAGTCAGGCGCACGCAGCTGCAGGTAACGGCGCTGATCCCTGTGCTGTGCAATCGCCAGGTTCTCCAGCGCAATGGGCACCTGCTGCTTTAGCCGCTCCTTACGCTGCAGTAGGTCCTTGACAGCCGCCTCAGCACTGATGTCCAGGGGTGTGCTGACAAGCTCCTTCACTGCAGGTGGAATGACCGGTGGACGTGCATACATGAGTTCGTACGGGCTGTGGCCTGTGCTGGCCTGTGGAGAGCAGCGGTAGCCCAGTGCCAGCCATGCCAAGTCCTCATCCCACTGCTTGACACTGTGCCTTGCCACTGCCATTTTGGTAAGCGCCCGCTTGACGATGTGCACAGCCTTCTCTGCCTGACCATTGGCCTGAGGGTGGTCTGCACTGATGATGGCATGATCGATGAGCGCATCCTCCAGGAGCTTGGCAAACTCGCCCTCAAACTCTGTCCCTGAGTCTGTCACCACCTGCCCTGGTGCTGCAAAGTGTGCCAATACACCGTGCAAGAAGTGGTATGCAGTGGTCTCCGCCTTGTCGTTTTCCATCGGCACCACCACCAGGTACTTGCTGAATGCCTCAACACACACCAGCACATACTTGTTGCCCTTTGCACTCTTGGGTAGTGGCCCAGCTGTGTCCACGTGCCACCTGAAACCCATGCTGCTGATTGGAATGGGGCGCAGCTCCTCCGGCTTGGCGGTGAAGCTGGCATGCACCCTGCTGCAGTGCTCGCAGCGTGACAGCACTGTTGCAACGTCCGCCAGTAACCCATACCACCAGTGCTTACTGAGTAGCATGGCTGAGGTGCGCCGCCTGCCAAAGTGCCCACACATCTCGTGTTGCTGCCGTATGAGACCAGCACGCGCCTGTGGTGGAGGTACCAGCCTGTCGGTGCCATCTGGCATCCTCCTGATCAGCTGCTGGTCCTTGAAGTAGTATGAGCGTGCACGTCGCTTGATACGTGCTGCCTGGCTGGCTGCCAGGTCTTGTGGGAGTTGCCCTGTTCTGATGTACTCCAGGGTCTTATCGTCGGCCCAGATGTCACCTTGGCTCGTAGCCGTAGTGTTCTCCTGGTAGCCAGCTGTCATGGCTAGCTGCTGCTGATAGCCATGTGGGGTTGCAGTTGCCTCTCTGCCAGGCCACTCCTGCGCCAGTTCCCCTTCGTGTGCGCTGAATGCACGTGTCGCCAAGTCAGTAGAGGTAGGCAGGCCCCGCAGGAACCAAGCCTTGGCGATGGCCATGAGCACCTGCAAAGTGTTGGCATCCATGCTTTCACCGAGCAACGCACACCGCTGCGCTTGTGTGAGGCCTGCTGCTGCTGTGCTGCCTGGAAGATAGCCCAGAGCTACCTCTCTCTCCTCTGCTGTTGGCTCGCCCCACTTGACTACAGCAGGCACCGTTGTGTCCAAAACACTGCCAGGCTGGCCAGGCCTGAAGGCGTAGGAGCGTGCGCTGCTGACCAAGGTAGGCCAGGCTGCGCGAGGCTGCCCTGGTGCGTTGCAGGGGTAGAGAGGAGCAGCGTCTGGTCGGTTGACAGGTTGCGCGGTCCTGCCAGGTCCCAAGGCAAGCTGTACGCTGCGTGCGGGTGGCCTCTTGACAAATGCCAAAGCTGCTCGCAGTTGACTGGGCCCAACCAGGTTGGACCAGAAGTTGCGCGCCCGATGTGCAAGGCTGCCAAACTGTGCTGCGTCCAGCACCACAGGTAACCCTAGGCACGCCTTGATTTTATTGAAGTCATGCTGACTGATGCTGCTCAGCCTGTGCTGCTGCAAGAGCACATTCTCCACCAGGTAGGCTGGGGGCTGGTGTGGGAGTAGCTGTTGCAACGCTCCCACTACCCTGACCAGGTCAAACAGCAGTTGAGCCCGATCACCCCGAAGCCCCTGTGACTTGCCTGCTGCAGAGAAGTCTTGACAGGGCCAGCCTCCTACTACCAGCCATTGCTTGACTGGTGCCTCGCTGACAGCCTTGCTGAGCTGCTGTGTGGTGATGTGCCTCACATCCATGGGAAGAATGCTGAAACTGCCAGCCAAAGCATCCTCCGGTAGCTGCTTGGGATACATGCTTTGCAGCACCCTGATCCTGTGTAACGCCGCCCGCTGTGCCATGGGGTTGATGTCGCTGTACAGGTACTGTTTGACTGTGATGCCACTCCTGAGCACCATCTCCAGCCCTGCGCAGATGCCACCAAACGGCTCATAAAGCACGATGCCCTGCTGCAGCGCTGCCGGGAAGAACGTGTCTGCCACAGTAGCCGTGCACAGCCCTGTGTCTCCCCTTACGCCCCAGGGGTCCAATGCACCTGTGTACACTCCTGGCTGGAAGCTGTCCGGTTGGGGCTGTGTAGCCCTGCCAATGTGACCCACGCCGATGCTGCCTGCTGTAGGTCATGCTGCCGCCAAGCTACTGCTGGTGTTGTGTGTCCACGCAGCAGCCATCGTCAGCAAAAAGTTGTCCTGCTGTCTCCCCCCCCAGCAATGAGTCGGCGGTTGGGGCGAATGTGTCCACTGCAGACTCGTTGCTGCACAGTAGACAACACAACGCCTCGTGCTCCAGTGTTCATGACTGTAGCTGTCTGCTGGTTCTGCCGCCAGCGCTGCTGCTGGGCTGTGAAGGATTGGGCAGTCACCAGGTGTTTCCTCATAAGCCATTGCTGCCACTCCAGCTGCTGCTGTTGATTTGCTGCCAATGCCCAGCTCCAGTGCCAGACTGTCATGTGTGTAGACCAGTGGTCCGTTGTTTGCAGTCTGGCAGAAGCACAGTGGGCACCCAGTCATGCAGCTCCGTGTCCAACCTGGCTCCAGTGGTGTCTGCCACACAGCTACTGGCTTCCCTGCTAGGCACATCAGCTGGGTTTTTGACTTGCCTGCCCTGTGCACCAGTGAGAAGCGGTACTCCTGAAGTGCCAA
>VIIQ02000667.1:0-389399 GCA_007449985.2 Desmodesmus armatus
GGGGGGGGGGGGGGGGGGGGGGGGGGGGGGGGGGGGGGCTGGGGAATGGGGGGGTGCTTGTTGGGAAAGTGGGCTAGGTTGGGTGACACATGGTGTGTGAGTGTATGTTTGGGGGGCGGGGCAAAGTGTGTAAAGATGTTGACAGTATGCATGGCTGGTGGTGGTAGAGAGGCTGTAAGGCTGACTGGAGAGTTGTGCACATGGCCAAGGGGAGGGGGGAGTGCTAGTAGCGATTGGCTCAGCCGTGAATGCAGCAGGCAGCCAGGGCAGCATGCCGTTGCAGGTGCTGAGGTCGGGTTGAGGCGGGTTCACTTGTAGGCTGGGCTGGGTTGCACCGTGTATTGCTGTGCTGTTGTCCGCACTGCTCAAATGCAGGGGCGGGGGGGGGGGGGGGGGGGGAAATGTAAGGGGCAACATGCATTGGTGGGTGGGGAGGGGGGCTGTGGAGTTGGCCAGTGTATGGTGCTGTGCTATAACTGCAAGAACGGAGTACCGTCTGCTTCGTCATTCATATGCAACGCAATAACAGCACAACTGGCCTGGTGGTTTGCTGTGGGGTGTTTCTACTGCCCTGTGAGGGTTTAGTGCCGTGTGTCAACACACGCATGCTCACATACCTTGCATGCACTGTCTGCAATGCTTCAGGTTGCAACGAAAAAACCTGGATCTGCCGACGATGCACAGTGCTGTTGCGGGAGGAGGCTGACGTGGCAGCTGCAGGTGAGACAGGATGGGTCAGGCTATGGAAATTGAAGGGCCATGCAACAGCAAACTTGATCAGCGAGGGAATGGTTTAGGGTTCAGGGTTATAGCCTCAACATCTAACCCAGTACTGTTGCGGGAGGAGGCTGACGTGGCAGCTGCAGGTGAGACAGGATGGGATGGAAATGAAAAGGGCCATGACATAGCTCAGCATTGATCAGTTTGGGAAGGGTTTAGGGTTCAGCCCTGCACCCAAAGTTGTTGGGGGAGCAGGCTGACGTGGCAGCTGCAGGTGCAACACGCAGCAGCGCAGCAGCACGCCGGGCTGCCGGCGGGCCAGACTGCTACAAATCCATGTTTTGGGGGGGGCCCGCTGGGCGGTTCTCTTGACCCTGGATGATGTGGATTGGGTAACAAAATAGATACAACATGTAAAAGGAGATCGCTGCAGAGCATTATCTTGTACACCTGACTGCCCGACAACTCCCGTTGCTGTCTCTTTGTTTGCAGGTCCGTCTGGTCGCACGTCGCTCCACATAGCTGTCAGCCGGAGCAGTAAGGAGGCTGCTGAGCTTCTGCTGAGCAAGGGGGCAGACATCAACGTTGTGTGAGTGTGTGGGTGCTGGCTTTTTATAACGTCTGAGCTAGTTCAGCATGTTGTTGGTGATGGTGTGGCAGCTGGGGGCCCAACCGAGATATGCCTGCCAGCGGTATGGTGTAAAACCAGCAGGTGGAGGCCTGGCCACATTCATATTGACAGTAGCAGGCTTTGAACGCCATACCTACTTGCCTTGTACCTGGTAGGTGCGTGTGAAGCACTCAGGGTACAGCAGGTGATTGCACACCACCTGCGGTCATGTTGTTGCATGGACTGCCGTGTGCCTGGGTGCTCTCAGTGCATCAGCCCGTAAATGCCTGCTGACGCAAGTAGGATGCACAAGTGACGTGCTGCTGGTGTAACATCCTGCTTTTGCTTACCACCTGCTGCAAACACTGAAGTGTGTCTGGTGTGTGTTATTTGCTTGCAAAAAACAGGGACAATGCTGGTGCCACCCCCTGATGTTGGCAGTTGAGGCCAACAGTCCCAGCTGCATCAAGTGGCTGCTGGAGAAGGGAGCAGACCCCAAGGCAGCACTCAAGACGGGCGGGCAGGCGCTGCACCTGGCGCTAAGACTGGGGCATGACAGCTGTGTGCTGATGCTGCTGCAGGAGGTGGGTGTGGATTGGGGGTTGATGGGAGGGGTGTAGTGGGTGGCTGGTGGTTTCATCGGCAGGCTTGAAACTGCAGCTACGGCTGGGGCATGACAGCTGTGTGATGCTGCTGCAGCAGGAGGTGTGTGGGTGGGGGTCAATGTGTGTGTGGGTGGCCGGCCAACGGCTGGTATCACGGCTTAATGCTTTGTGGCCATGCAGCAATTCGTCTGGCCTTTTGTCAGAAACGTTGCGTGCTGATGCTGCTGATCATGTTGGGCTCATTTGGACAAGGGGTGCCTGTGGATGCACGTATTGATGTGCAGGGAACATGAGTGTGGGCCACCACTCTTCTGCTGCGGTAGAGTGGTGCCCCAACATCACCTGTGAAAGTGCTGCATCTGCCAGAACACTTACATGCAAAGTGTGTTTTGTGTGATTTGCTTTCTGTTATGTCTGCCGTTCATTCCTCAGGGTGCTGCTGGTGTGGATGATGAGGATGAAACAGGGTTGACCCGCTGCACACTGCTGCAGAGCTGGGGGCTGCCAGCCTGGCAGAGCTGCTGCTGGAGAAGGGGGCAGACCTCAACCACGCAGGTAGGTTCAGTGCAGCCAAGTTGAAAGCTCAGACGATTAGTATAGTCTGGGCAGTCTGTTTGTGTGTAGTGGACGACCATACACCCTCCAATATGCCACTTGATGCAGCTGTGTACTTCAGTAATGTACGGTCTGTTTGCATGTTTTTTTTGGTTTCACCAGGTCTGTTTGCATTCGTCATCATCACGGGTTTTCAGCAGGTTTGTTACTGTATTTGTGCTTGGTTGTGCTTGTAGGTGCGCCGCGGCTGATCACCGCTTTGCATGTTGCCAGCTACCACAACCAGGAGGACATGGTGCAGCTGCTGCTGGATAAAGGCATCAAGGTGGGTGCGGCTGCACCAGTACAGTAGGGTTGTGACTGCCACGGCGACTGCACCACGGTTGTAAGGGGGCGGATGCAGATATCATGAGGAGTCGAGCTGGTGAATGGGCAGCTTGCCACTGTACGCATGTGAAACTGCTGCATCTGATCCAGCTCTTGGCTGTTCTATCGCCCTGCTGTATTATTTTCTGATCTTGGTTGATCTTGGTTGTGTATGGTCGCTTCGTGCGTTGCAGGTCAACTGCCAAGATGCAAACGGTCACACAGCCCTGCACATAGCAGCCCTGCTCAACAACCATCACTTGATAGGGCCCCTGCTAGCCGCTGGTGTGGACGCAAGCTTGAAAGATAAGAGCGGGCGCACGGCACACGAATTAGCAATGGACAAAGGCAGCGACGACGTGCTGCGGCAGTTGGACGCACTCAAATTGTAACATTGGCTGTTGCAGTGCACCTTAGTCATGGCAGTTGCGGCGGCAGTTGCACAGACTTTCGTTGCATGGGTCGGGTGTTGCAGGCGGGGCAACTGGGTACGCCGCCGTGTTGTCGCCAGGTGTGGCGGTGGGACGTGCGGATAAGTGTGACATTAGCTGCTGCAGGACCCAAGATGTAGCAGCTGTGTGATGGTGTTGGCAGTGTTGTGTGGTGCTGATGGTGGCAGCACCGGTCCTGTGCTGTGGTGTGGCAGTGGGTATGTGGCACGGACAATGCGGTGGTGTGCGTTGACTGCCACTGCGATCTCCCTGTCACTGGCACCGGTTGCTGATGGCCCTAATTTCCGGGTTGAACAAGGGGACGTTGTTTTTTCCGTCGTACGGGCAGCCCAGGGAACATGTCGATAGGCAGTCGGGTATCCCGTTGCCTGATGTCATACTGGAAGCAACTTACTGCTGACAGGGCCCATCCTACAGGTGTCGTGCGCAGGCGTACTGCGTCAACACTGAGCAACCGGTGTTGCAGCCTTCACAGCTGGCTGCACATGGCATGATATCAAGTTTGGTGTGGTACTACTGCCACAATGGTAGCTTGCAAGGCACTGCTTGATGCACCACACAGCAGTGCACAACAGCGTATGGTTTTCAGTGATATGATGGTTGACTGTGTACAACACCCGACTGCTTGTTTGAAAGTTAGCTGGGTAGGTTGTGTTTTGGGAAGAGGTGCATGGTTCGAGCAGCGGCACTGCTTCTGCATGATTGTGAGGAGCAGCTATTATGCAGGTTTGTGGTTGCCTCAAGCTGCCAGTTGCAGCACAGGCAGCAAGGCTGTGAATCACAAGTGGTATCAATGGCAAATCAAGATACCTCCTGAACATTGGACTGCCATGTTGGTATGGTGAATCGGAAATGCTGACTGTCAGGATGGTTACCGCCATGCAAGGGTTTGGCTGTGTTGACTCTGAACCTTCAACTGCACACTTGGTACTGCGCATCTCATATCTTTCTGCTCTGGCAGTTTGCACAGTTGGATGAAATGGTACTTACACACGCTGCAACAACTGCAACAATGGTACATCATTGCGCAACTGCACATGCTCTCACAACAGCAGCATCTGCACAAATGCATACGTGCATGTAGACTGCACCAACTTCTGTTGTACACTGTGCGGATAGCCTTTCAACAATGGCACAAAGCATCATCCAACGCAGTGCACAATCTGCACCCCACTCCCTGCCACACAAACCGACCTGTGCGGTTTGTGAACACATTTGGGCTGCTGCCTGGATGAGAGCAACAGCTGCTGCCAGCTGCAATGCTCCATCACGGTAAGTTCACGATCCAACTTTGGGGCTCTCAAAAGCGCGTCACCACCACAACACACCACCTGCAGATACTGCCGGTCAACCCAACACCTGCCAAACAGCTGCTGTAGGCAAAGACTACAATGCAGTGTTGTGTGGGCCACACATGGCCAAACACCCAATCTCTGATGCACCTGCAGCCACTGCTCAACTACTCAGCACATGATGTGCAACTCAAAGGCTCTCCTCTCAAAGAGTGTGTCCAAGAGTGATGGGCCATCATGGCATGAGCGCTGTTGTACACACATGACCTGACAAAGGGCCCACTGCAACAGCCTGGCAGTCAAGCAGCCATCATCCTCCCAGCTGCACTTCATTTACTTGTGGCACGAGGCGCACTTGCAGCCCTCGCCACAGCCGCATCCCTCTCCACACTTGCAGCCAGATGGGGAGCCTGCAAGCCAGATTCCACAGCAGCAGTGGGGGACAGCACAACTTTGAGGACACGTGGCTA
Source organism: Desmodesmus armatus (assembly GCA_007449985.2). Taxonomy (NCBI): domain Eukaryota; kingdom Viridiplantae; phylum Chlorophyta; class Chlorophyceae; order Sphaeropleales; family Scenedesmaceae; genus Desmodesmus; species Desmodesmus armatus. The sequence continues at coordinate 5,071 of VIIQ02000667.1, forward strand.
GGACCGCAAGCTGTATGAGGCACGGCGCGTTCTGCAGCATGCAGCAGAATGAGCATCTAGAGGTGCGCCAGAGCCCTCTGCGGGCAGTATCTGTGGGCTGACGAGGCACACGATCCTCACACGATCGTCAGCAGCATGTGCCAGCAGGAATGCTTGCCTGTGCAACCCGTCATACATGCCATTGCGACAAAATCAACCGATATGCCTGCGCGAGCAACTCCATGCACATCTCACAGGACAGCACACGCACTGCACACTGTGCAGTGCAAACAGCATACACTCACAGTCCTTGCAGTGGGTAGCGCTGGCAAGACGCTTCTCAGAGGTTGCAGCACGGCAGGACTCGCAGAAGCAGTCAGTGCCGCATCCACAGGCACCAGCAGCACAGCTGCACTTGTCCTCACAGCAGGCAGGCATGATGATAGGTTTGGGCGGGCTATAGAGCCAAAAAGAAGGGGTGTTTTTGCGCTTGAAGTGGAGTAAAGCTGCAGTTGTAGTGGTCTGGCCCATGGGCGCACAATCAGATGCTCTTGTAGCACAACCCGTCAGTGGGGTTTGGGGTTGAACCAAACCGTTGACTTACCTAGGACACCGACCGCAGCAGCGGTGATTAATACTGTAGATTGTGGTAACGTACATTCAGCAGCAGTACTGAGTTCCTTCCGCTTGCATCACAGGGACAATGCTGGTGCCACCCCCCTGATGTTGGCAGTGGAGGCCAACAGTCCCAGCTGCATCAAGTGGCTGCTGGACTAGAGGGTGCACCCCCCCCCATATGCCTTCCACCAGTTTGTTCACCCACTGGCTACTGCCACGCCCCCCCCCCCCCCCCCCCTCTCACCTGGGCATCCAGAAGTATTAGCTCACTATGCACCCTGCCCCCCCCCCCCCCCAAAGTGTCACCCCCCTCCTTACTTACAGGCACAATGCTGGTGCCATGCCCCTGATGTTGGCAGTGGAAGGCTACAGCCCCAGCTGCATCAAGTAGCTGCGGGAGAACAGGGCACACCCCCAAACGGCCTCCCCTTCCACTTGCCAGTGCCACACCCACCCCACTCACTTGGCCACCCATATCACTAACTCACCCCCCCCCCCCCCCCGCTTCCACTCACAGGGACAATGCTGGTGCCACCCCCTGATGTTGGCGGTGGAAGCCAACAGTCCCAGCTGCATCAAGTGGCTGCTGGAGAAGGGGGCTGACCCCAAGGCAGCACTCAAGACGGGCTGGCAGGCGCTGCACCTGCCGCTAAGACTGGGGCACGACAGCTGTGTGCTGATGCTGCTGCAGGAGGTGGGTGGCTGGGGGAGGGGGTGGATGGGTGTGTAAGTCTGTGTGTGTGTGTGGGGGGGGGGCTGTGGTTGTGGGGTACTTTTGCTCTAGGCGCTGGGTCAGGGCACAACAGCTGTGTGCTGAGGCTGCTGCAGGAGGTGGGTGTGGTTCGGGGTGTTGATGGGAGGGGTGAAGTGGGTGGCTGGCGGTGTCATCTGCAGGCTTGAAATTGCAGCTACGGCCGGGGCATGGAGGCTGCCAGCAGTGCGTGCTGCTGCTGCTGCTGCAGGAGGTGCGTGTGGTTTGGGGGTCCGGTTGGATGGTTGTTTGTGTAGTGGGTGGCTGGCGGTGTCATCTGCAGGCTTGAAACTGCAGCAACGGGTGGGGCACGACAGCTGTGTGATGCTGCTGCTGCAGGAGGTGTGTGGGTGGGGTCAATTGGTGTGTGTGGGTGGCCGGCCAACGCCTGGTTTCACGGCATAAATGCTTTGTGGCCTTGCAGCAATTTGACTGGCCTTCCGTCAGAAACGTTCTGTGCTGATGCTGGTGATCATGTTGGGGTCATATGAAGAGGGGTACCTGTGGGATGCACATATCGATGTGCAGGGCACATGAGTGGGGCCCACAACTTTCCTGCTGCGGTAGAGTATCGGCTCAATCTCATCTGCCAAGTGCTGCACTTCACATGTTACCTACATGGAATGTGCAATGCACTTACTGTTATGGCTGCCCTTCAATATGCAGGGTGCTGCTGGTGTGGACGATGAGGATGAAACAGGGTTGACCCCGCTGCACACTGCTGCAGAGCTGGGGGCTGCCAGCCTCGCAGAGCTGCTGCTGGAGAAGGGGGCAGACCTCAACCACGCAGGTAGGTTCAGTGCAGCCAAGTTGAAAGCTCAGACGATTAGTATAGTCTGGGCAGTCTGTTTGTGTGTAGTGGACGACCATATACCCTCCAATATGCCACTTGATGCAGCTGTGTACTTCAGTAATGTACGGTCTGTTTGCATGTTTTTTTTGGTTTTACCAGGTCTGTTTGCATTCGTCATCATCACGGGTTTTCAGCAGGTTTGTTACTGTATTTGTGCTTGGTTGTGCTTGTAGGTGCGCCGCGGCTGATCACCGCTCTGCATGTTGCCAGCTACCACAACCAGGAGGACATGGTGCAGCTGCTGCTGGATAAAGGCATCAAGGTGGGTGCGGCTGCACCAGTACAGTAGGGTTGTGACTGCCACGGCGACTGCACCACGGTGTAAGGGGGCGGATGCAGATATCATGAGGAGTCGAGCTGGTGAATGGGCAGCTTGCCACTGTACGCATGTGAAACTGCTGCATCTGATCCAGCTCTTGGCTGTTCAATCGCCCTGCTGTATTATCTTTTCTGATCTTGGTTGTGTATGGTCGCTGCGTGCGTTGCAGGTCAACTGCCAAGATGCCAACGGTCACACAGCCCTGCACATAGCAGCCCTGCTCAACAACCATCACTTGATAGGGCCCCTGCTAGCCGCTGGTGTGGACGCAAGCTTGAAAGATAAGAGCGGGCGCACGGCACACGAATTAGCAATGGACAAAGGCAGCGACGACGTGCTGCGGCAGTTGGACGCACTCAAATTGTAACATTGGCTGTTGCAGTGCACCTTAGTCATGGCAGTTGCGGCGGCAGTTGCACAGACTTTCGTTGCATGGGTCGGGTGTTGCAGGCGGGGCAACTGGGTACGCCGCCGTGTTGTCGCCAGGTGTGGCGGTGGGACGTGCGGATAAGTGTGACATTAGCTGCTGCAGGACCCAAGATGTAGCAGCTGTGTGATGGTGTTGGCAGTGTTGTGTGGTGCTGATGGTGGCAGCACCGGTCCTGTGCTGTGGTGTGGCAGTGGGTATGTGGCAAGGACACTTGTAGTGTGAATGGTGTGCGTCAACTGCCTACACAACTGGCACTGGCAACTGGTTGCTGGTGGGCCCTTTTCTGGGAGTGAAGTGCTTTTTCCCCGTTGTTCGGGCAGCCCAGGGGAACATGTTAGAAGGCAGCCTGGTAGCCCCTTGCCTCCTGTAGAACTGGCAGCAAGTTGCTTCTGACAGGGCCCATCCCACAGGTGTCGTGCGCAGGCATACTGCGTCAACACTGAGCAACCGGTGTTGCAGCCGTCACAGCTGGCCGCTCATGGCATGATACCAGGTTTGGTGTGGTACTGCCACAATGGTAGCTTGCAAGGCGGTGTGGTACCGTCACAATGGTAGCTTGCAAGGCACTGCTTGATGCACCACACAGTGCACAGCAGCGTATGGTTTTCAGTGATATGATGGTTGACTGTGTACAACACCCGACTGCTTGTTTGAAAGTTAGCTGGGCAGGTTGTGTTTTGGGAAGGGGTGCATGGTTCGAGCAGCGCCGCTGCTTCTGCATGATTGTAAGGAGCAGCCGTTGTGCAGGTTTGTGGTTGCCTCAAGCTGCCAGTTGCAGCACAGGCAGTGAGTCATGGATGCTATCACTTGCAGATCAAGACACCTCCTGAACATTGGACTGCTATGTTGGTATGGTAATTTGGAAATGCTGACTGTCAGGATGGTTACCGCCATGCAAGGGTTTGGCTGTGTTGACTGTAACCTTTTCTGCACCTCCCAACTGCACACAAGGTACTGCGCATCTCATATGGTTCTGCTCTGGCGGTGTGCACAGTCAAAAGGATGAAATGGTACTTACACACGCTGCAACAACTGCAACAATGGTACATCATTGCGCAACTGCACCTGCTCTCACAGAAGCAGCATCTGCACAAATGCATAATTGCATGTAGACTGCACCAACTTCTGTTGTACACTTTGCAAAAAGCCTTGCGACACTGGCACACAGCATCAATCAAAGCAGTGCACAACCTGCACAACACTCCCTGCCACACAAACCGACCTGTGCGGTCTGAGAACACATCTGGGCTGCTGCCTCAATAACGGCAACTGCTGGCAGCTGCAATGCTTCATCACGGTAAGTTGACGATCCAATCTTGGGGCATCACCACCACAACATACCTGCAGATACTGCCGGTCAACCCAACACCTGCCAAACAGCTGCTGTAGGCAAAGACTACAGTGTTGTGTGGGCCACACATGGCCAAACACCCAATCTCTGATGCACCTGCAGCCACTGCTCAACTACTCAGCACATGATGTGCAACTCAAAGGCTCTCCTCTCAAAGAGTGTGTCCAAGAGTGATGGGCCATCATGGCATGAGCGCTGTTGTACACACATGACCTGACAAAGGGCCCACTGCAACAGCCTGGCAGTCAAGCAGCCATCATCCTCCCAGCTGCACTTCATTTACTTGTGGCACGAGGCGCACTTGCAGCCCTCGCCACAGCCGCATCCCTCTCCACACTTGCAGCCAGATGGGGAGCCTGCAAGCCAGATTCCACAGCAGCAGTGGGGGACAGCACAACTTTGAGGACACGTGGCTAGGACCGCAAGCTGTATGAGGCACGGCGCGTTCTGCAGCATGCAGCAGAATGAGCATCTAGAGGTGCGCCAGAGCCCTCTGCGGGCAGTATCTGTGGGCTGACGAGGCACACGATCCTCACACGATCGTCAGCAGCATGTGCCAGCAGGAATGCTTGCCTGTGCAACCCGTCATACATGCCATTGCGACAAAATCAACCGATATGCCTGCGCGAGCAACTCCATGCACATCTCACAGGACAGCACACGCACTGCACACTGTGCAGTGCAAACAGCATACACTCACAGTCCTTGCAGTGGGTAGCGCTGGCAAGACGCTTCTCAGAGGTTGCAGCACGGCAGGACTCGCAGAAGCAGTCAGTGCCGCATCCACAGGCACCAGCAGCACAGCTGCACTTGTCCTCACAGCAGGCAGGCATGATGATAGGTTTGGGCGGGCTATAGAGCCAAAAAGAAGGGGTGTTTTTGCGCTTGAAGTGGAGTAAAGCTGCAGTTGTAGTGGTCTGGCCCATGGGCGCACAATCAGATGCTCTTGTAGCACAACCCGTCAGTGGGGTTTGGGGTTGAACCAAACCGTTGACTTACCTAGGACACCGACCGCAGCAGCGGTGATTAATACTGTAGATTGTGGTAACGTACATTCAGCAGCAGTACTGAGTTCCTTCCGCTTGCATCACAGGGACAATGCTGGTGCCACCCCCCTGATGTTGGCAGTGGAGGCCAACAGTCCCAGCTGCATCAAGTGGCTGCTGGACTAGAGGGTGCACCCCCCCCCATATGCCTTCCACCAGTTTGTTCACCCACTGGCTACTGCCACGCCCCCCCCCCCCCCCCTCTCACCTGGGCATCCAGAAGTATTAGCTCACTATGCACCCTGCCCCCCCCCCCCAAAGTGTCACCCCCCTCCTTACTTACAGGCACAATGCTGGTGCCATGCCCCTGATGTTGGCAGTGGAAGGCTACAGCCCCAGCTGCATCAAGTAGCTGCGGGAGAACAGGGCACACCCCCAAACGGCCTCCCCTTCCACTTGCCAGTGCCACACCCACCCCACTCACTTGGCCACCCATATCACTAACTCACCCCCCCCCCCCCCCCGCTTCCACTCACAGGGACAATGCTGGTGCCACCCCCCTGATGTTGGCGGTGGAAGCCAACAGTCCCAGCTGCATCAAGTGGCTGCTGGAGAAGGGGGCTGACCCCAAGGCAGCACTCAAGACGGGCTGGCAGGCGCTGCACCTGCCGCTAAGACTGGGGCACGACAGCTGTGTGCTGATGCTGCTGCAGGAGGTGGGTGGCTGGGGGAGGGGGTGGATGGGTGTGTAAGTCTGTGTGTGTGTGGGGGGGGGGGCTGTGGTTGTGGGGTACTTTTGCTCTAGGCGCTGGGTCAGGGCACAACAGCTGTGTGCTGAGGCTGCTGCAGGAGGTGGGTGTGGTTCGGGGTGTTGATGGGAGGGGTGAAGTGGGTGGCTGGCGGTGTCATCTGCAGGCTTGAAATTGCAGCTACGGCCGGGGCATGGAGGCTGCCAGCAGTGCGTGCTGCTGCTGCTGCTGCAGGAGGTGCGTGTGGTTTGGGGGTCCGGTTGGATGGTTGTTTGTGTAGTGGGTGGCTGGCGGTGTCATCTGCAGGCTTGAAACTGCAGCAACGGGTGGGGCACGACAGCTGTGTGATGCTGCTGCTGCAGGAGGTGTGTGGGTGGGGTCAATTGGTGTGTGTGGGTGGCCGGCCAACGCCTGGTTTCACGGCATAAATGCTTTGTGGCCTTGCAGCAATTTGACTGGCCTTCCGTCAGAAACGTTCTGTGCTGATGCTGGTGATCATGTTGGGGTCATATGAAGAGGGGTACCTGTGGGATGCACATATCGATGTGCAGGGCACATGAGTGGGGCCCACAACTTTCCTGCTGCGGTAGAGTATCGGCTCAATCTCATCTGCCAAGTGCTGCACTTCACATGTTACCTACATGGAATGTGCAATGCACTTACTGTTATGGCTGCCCTTCAATATGCAGGGTGCTGCTGGTGTGGACGATGAGGATGAAACAGGGTTGACCCCGCTGCACACTGCTGCAGAGCTGGGGGCTGCCAGCCTCGCAGAGCTGCTGCTGGAGAAGGGGGCAGACCTCAACCACGCAGGTAGGTTCAGTGCAGCCAAGTTGAAAGCTCAGACGATTAGTATAGTCTGGGCAGTCTGTTTGTGTGTAGTGGACGACCATATACCCTCCAATATGCCACTTGATGCAGCTGTGTACTTCAGTAATGTACGGTCTGTTTGCATGTTTTTTTTGGTTTTACCAGGTCTGTTTGCATTCGTCATCATCACGGGTTTTCAGCAGGTTTGTTACTGTATTTGTGCTTGGTTGTGCTTGTAGGTGCGCCGCGGCTGATCACCGCTCTGCATGTTGCCAGCTACCACAACCAGGAGGACATGGTGCAGCTGCTGCTGGATAAAGGCATCAAGGTGGGTGCGGCTGCACCAGTACAGTAGGGTTGTGACTGCCACGGCGACTGCACCACGGTGTAAGGGGGCGGATGCAGATATCATGAGGAGTCGAGCTGGTGAATGGGCAGCTTGCCACTGTACGCATGTGAAACTGCTGCATCTGATCCAGCTCTTGGCTGTTCAATCGCCCTGCTGTATTATCTTTTCTGATCTTGGTTGTGTATGGTCGCTGCGTGCGTTGCAGGTCAACTGCCAAGATGCCAACGGTCACACAGCCCTGCACATAGCAGCCCTGCTCAACAACCATCACTTGATAGGGCCCCTGCTAGCCGCTGGTGTGGACGCAAGCTTGAAAGATAAGAGCGGGCGCACGGCACACGAATTAGCAATGGACAAAGGCAGCGACGACGTGCTGCGGCAGTTGGACGCACTCAAATTGTAACATTGGCTGTTGCAGTGCACCTTAGTCATGGCAGTTGCGGCGGCAGTTGCACAGACTTTCGTTGCATGGGTCGGGTGTTGCAGGCGGGGCAACTGGGTACGCCGCCGTGTTGTCGCCAGGTGTGGCGGTGGGACGTGCGGATAAGTGTGACATTAGCTGCTGCAGGACCCAAGATGTAGCAGCTGTGTGATGGTGTTGGCAGTGTTGTGTGGTGCTGATGGTGGCAGCACCGGTCCTGTGCTGTGGTGTGGCAGTGGGTATGTGGCAAGGACACTTGTAGTGTGAATGGTGTGCGTCAACTGCCTACACAACTGGCACTGGCAACTGGTTGCTGGTGGGCCCTTTTCTGGGAGTGAAGTGCTTTTTCCCCGTTGTTCGGGCAGCCCAGGGGAACATGTTAGAAGGCAGCCTGGTAGCCCCTTGCCTCCTGTAGAACTGGCAGCAAGTTGCTTCTGACAGGGCCCATCCCACAGGTGTCGTGCGCAGGCATACTGCGTCAACACTGAGCAACCGGTGTTGCAGCCGTCACAGCTGGCCGCTCATGGCATGATACCAGGTTTGGTGTGGTACTGCCACAATGGTAGCTTGCAAGGCGGTGTGGTACCGTCACAATGGTAGCTTGCAAGGCACTGCTTGATGCACCACACAGTGCACAGCAGCGTATGGTTTTCAGTGATATGATGGTTGACTGTGTACAACACCCGACTGCTTGTTTGAAAGTTAGCTGGGCAGGTTGTGTTTTGGGAAGGGGTGCATGGTTCGAGCAGCGCCGCTGCTTCTGCATGATTGTAAGGAGCAGCCGTTGTGCAGGTTTGTGGTTGCCTCAAGCTGCCAGTTGCAGCACAGGCAGTGAGTCATGGATGCTATCACTTGCAGATCAAGACACCTCCTGAACATTGGACTGCTATGTTGGTATGGTAATTTGGAAATGCTGACTGTCAGGATGGTTACCGCCATGCAAGGGTTTGGCTGTGTTGACTGTAACCTTTTCTGCACCTCCCAACTGCACACAAGGTACTGCGCATCTCATATGGTTCTGCTCTGGCGGTGTGCACAGTCAAAAGGATGAAATGGTACTTACACACGCTGCAACAACTGCAACAATGGTACATCATTGCGCAACTGCACCTGCTCTCACAGAAGCAGCATCTGCACAAATGCATAATTGCATGTAGACTGCACCAACTTCTGTTGTACACTTTGCAAAAAGCCTTGCGACACTGGCACACAGCATCAATCAAAGCAGTGCACAACCTGCACAACACTCCCTGCCACACAAACCGACCTGTGCGGTCTGAGAACACATCTGGGCTGCTGCCTCAATAACGGCAACTGCTGGCAGCTGCAATGCTTCATCACGGTAAGTTGACGATCCAATCTTGGGGCATCACCACCACAACATACCTGCAGATACTGCCGGTCAACCCAACACCTGCCAAACAGCTGCTGTAGGCAAAGACTACAGTGTTGTGTGGGCCACACATGGCCAAACACCCAATCTCTGATGCACCTGCAGCCACTGCTCAACTACTCAGCACATGATGTGCAACTCAAAGGCTCTCCTCTCAAAGAGTGTGTCCAAGAGTGATGGGCCATCATGGCATGAGCGCTGTTGTACACACATGACCTGACAAAGGGCCCACTGCAACAGCCTGGCAGTCAAGCAGCCATCATCCTCCCAGCTGCACTTCATTTACTTGTGGCACGAGGCGCACTTGCAGCCCTCGCCACAGCCGCATCCCTCTCCACACTTGCAGCCAGATGGGGAGCCTGCAAGCCAGATTCCACAGCAGCAGTGGGGGACAGCACAACTTTGAGGACACGTGGCTAGGACCGCAAGCTGTATGAGGCACGGCGCGTTCTGCAGCATGCAGCAGAATGAGCATCTAGAGGTGCGCCAGAGCCCTCTGCGGGCAGTATCTGTGGGCTGACGAGGCACACGATCCTCACACGATCGTCAGCAGCATGTGCCAGCAGGAATGCTTGCCTGTGCAACCCGTCATACATGCCATTGCGACAAAATCAACCGATATGCCTGCGCGAGCAACTCCATGCACATCTCACAGGACAGCACACGCACTGCACACTGTGCAGTGCAAACAGCATACACTCACAGTCCTTGCAGTGGGTAGCGCTGGCAAGACGCTTCTCAGAGGTTGCAGCACGGCAGGACTCGCAGAAGCAGTCAGTGCCGCATCCACAGGCACCAGCAGCACAGCTGCACTTGTCCTCACAGCAGGCAGGCATGATGATAGGTTTGGGCGGGCTATAGAGCCAAAAAGAAGGGGTGTTTTTGCGCTTGAAGTGGAGTAAAGCTGCAGTTGTAGTGGTCTGGCCCATGGGCGCACAATCAGATGCTCTTGTAGCACAACCCGTCAGTGGGGTTTGGGGTTGAACCAAACCGTTGACTTACCTAGGACACCGACCGCAGCAGCGGTGATTAATACTGTAGATTGTGGTAACGTACATTCAGCAGCAGTACTGAGTTCCTTCCGCTTGCATCACAGGGACAATGCTGGTGCCACCCCCCTGATGTTGGCAGTGGAGGCCAACAGTCCCAGCTGCATCAAGTGGCTGCTGGACTAGAGGGTGCACCCCCCCCATATGCCTTCCACCAGTTTGTTCACCCACTGGCTACTGCCACGCCCCCCCCCCCCCCCCTCTCACCTGGGCATCCAGAAGTATTAGCTCACTATGCACCCTGCCCCCCCCCCCCAAAGTGTCACCCCCCTCCTTACTTACAGGCACAATGCTGGTGCCATGCCCCTGATGTTGGCAGTGGAAGGCTACAGCCCCAGCTGCATCAAGTAGCTGCGGGAGAACAGGGCACACCCCCAAACGGCCTCCCCTTCCACTTGCCAGTGCCACACCCACCCCACTCACTTGGCCACCCATATCACTAACTCACCCCCCCCCCCCCGCTTCCACTCACAGGGACAATGCTGGTGCCACCCCCTGATGTTGGCGGTGGAAGCCAACAGTCCCAGCTGCATCAAGTGGCTGCTGGAGAAGGGGGCTGACCCCAAGGCAGCACTCAAGACGGGCTGGCAGGCGCTGCACCTGCCGCTAAGACTGGGGCACGACAGCTGTGTGCTGATGCTGCTGCAGGAGGTGGGTGGCTGGGGGAGGGGGTGGATGGGTGTGTAAGTCTGTGTGTGTGTGGGGGGGGGGCTGTGGTTGTGGGGTACTTTTGCTCTAGGCGCTGGGTCAGGGCACAACAGCTGTGTGCTGAGGCTGCTGCAGGAGGTGGGTGTGGTTCGGGGTGTTGATGGGAGGGGTGAAGTGGGTGGCTGGCGGTGTCATCTGCAGGCTTGAAATTGCAGCTACGGCCGGGGCATGGAGGCTGCCAGCAGTGCGTGCTGCTGCTGCTGCTGCAGGAGGTGCGTGTGGTTTGGGGGTCCGGTTGGATGGTTGTTTGTGTAGTGGGTGGCTGGCGGTGTCATCTGCAGGCTTGAAACTGCAGCAACGGGTGGGGCACGACAGCTGTGTGATGCTGCTGCTGCAGGAGGTGTGTGGGTGGGGTCAATTGGTGTGTGTGGGTGGCCGGCCAACGCCTGGTTTCACGGCATAAATGCTTTGTGGCCTTGCAGCAATTTGACTGGCCTTCCGTCAGAAACGTTCTGTGCTGATGCTGGTGATCATGTTGGGGTCATATGAAGAGGGGTACCTGTGGGATGCACATATCGATGTGCAGGGCACATGAGTGGGGCCCACAACTTTCCTGCTGCGGTAGAGTATCGGCTCAATCTCATCTGCCAAGTGCTGCACTTCACATGTTACCTACATGGAATGTGCAATGCACTTACTGTTATGGCTGCCCTTCAATATGCAGGGTGCTGCTGGTGTGGACGATGAGGATGAAACAGGGTTGACCCCGCTGCACACTGCTGCAGAGCTGGGGGCTGCCAGCCTCGCAGAGCTGCTGCTGGAGAAGGGGGCAGACCTCAACCACGCAGGTAGGTTCAGTGCAGCCAAGTTGAAAGCTCAGACGATTAGTATAGTCTGGGCAGTCTGTTTGTGTGTAGTGGACGACCATATACCCTCCAATATGCCACTTGATGCAGCTGTGTACTTCAGTAATGTACGGTCTGTTTGCATGTTTTTTTTGGTTTTACCAGGTCTGTTTGCATTCGTCATCATCACGGGTTTTCAGCAGGTTTGTTACTGTATTTGTGCTTGGTTGTGCTTGTAGGTGCGCCGCGGCTGATCACCGCTCTGCATGTTGCCAGCTACCACAACCAGGAGGACATGGTGCAGCTGCTGCTGGATAAAGGCATCAAGGTGGGTGCGGCTGCACCAGTACAGTAGGGTTGTGACTGCCACGGCGACTGCACCACGGTGTAAGGGGGCGGATGCAGATATCATGAGGAGTCGAGCTGGTGAATGGGCAGCTTGCCACTGTACGCATGTGAAACTGCTGCATCTGATCCAGCTCTTGGCTGTTCAATCGCCCTGCTGTATTATCTTTTCTGATCTTGGTTGTGTATGGTCGCTGCGTGCGTTGCAGGTCAACTGCCAAGATGCCAACGGTCACACAGCCCTGCACATAGCAGCCCTGCTCAACAACCATCACTTGATAGGGCCCCTGCTAGCCGCTGGTGTGGACGCAAGCTTGAAAGATAAGAGCGGGCGCACGGCACACGAATTAGCAATGGACAAAGGCAGCGACGACGTGCTGCGGCAGTTGGACGCACTCAAATTGTAACATTGGCTGTTGCAGTGCACCTTAGTCATGGCAGTTGCGGCGGCAGTTGCACAGACTTTCGTTGCATGGGTCGGGTGTTGCAGGCGGGGCAACTGGGTACGCCGCCGTGTTGTCGCCAGGTGTGGCGGTGGGACGTGCGGATAAGTGTGACATTAGCTGCTGCAGGACCCAAGATGTAGCAGCTGTGTGATGGTGTTGGCAGTGTTGTGTGGTGCTGATGGTGGCAGCACCGGTCCTGTGCTGTGGTGTGGCAGTGGGTATGTGGCAAGGACACTTGTAGTGTGAATGGTGTGCGTCAACTGCCTACACAACTGGCACTGGCAACTGGTTGCTGGTGGGCCCTTTTCTGGGAGTGAAGTGCTTTTTCCCCGTTGTTCGGGCAGCCCAGGGGAACATGTTAGAAGGCAGCCTGGTAGCCCCTTGCCTCCTGTAGAACTGGCAGCAAGTTGCTTCTGACAGGGCCCATCCCACAGGTGTCGTGCGCAGGCATACTGCGTCAACACTGAGCAACCGGTGTTGCAGCCGTCACAGCTGGCCGCTCATGGCATGATACCAGGTTTGGTGTGGTACTGCCACAATGGTAGCTTGCAAGGCGGTGTGGTACCGTCACAATGGTAGCTTGCAAGGCACTGCTTGATGCACCACACAGTGCACAGCAGCGTATGGTTTTCAGTGATATGATGGTTGACTGTGTACAACACCCGACTGCTTGTTTGAAAGTTAGCTGGGCAGGTTGTGTTTTGGGAAGGGGTGCATGGTTCGAGCAGCGCCGCTGCTTCTGCATGATTGTAAGGAGCAGCCGTTGTGCAGGTTTGTGGTTGCCTCAAGCTGCCAGTTGCAGCACAGGCAGTGAGTCATGGATGCTATCACTTGCAGATCAAGACACCTCCTGAACATTGGACTGCTATGTTGGTATGGTAATTTGGAAATGCTGACTGTCAGGATGGTTACCGCCATGCAAGGGTTTGGCTGTGTTGACTGTAACCTTTTCTGCACCTCCCAACTGCACACAAGGTACTGCGCATCTCATATGGTTCTGCTCTGGCGGTGTGCACAGTCAAAAGGATGAAATGGTACTTACACACGCTGCAACAACTGCAACAATGGTACATCATTGCGCAACTGCACCTGCTCTCACAGAAGCAGCATCTGCACAAATGCATAATTGCATGTAGACTGCACCAACTTCTGTTGTACACTTTGCAAAAAGCCTTGCGACACTGGCACACAGCATCAATCAAAGCAGTGCACAACCTGCACAACACTCCCTGCCACACAAACCGACCTGTGCGGTCTGAGAACACATCTGGGCTGCTGCCTCAATAACGGCAACTGCTGGCAGCTGCAATGCTTCATCACGGTAAGTTGACGATCCAATCTTGGGGCATCACCACCACAACATACCTGCAGATACTGCCGGTCAACCCAACACCTGCCAAACAGCTGCTGTAGGCAAAGACTACAGTGTTGTGTGGGCCACACATGGCCAAACACCCAATCTCTGATGCACCTGCAGCCACTGCTCAACTACTGAGCACATGATGTGCAACTCAAAGGCTCTCCTCTCAAAGAGTGTGTCCAAGAGTGATGGGCCATCATGGCATGAGCGCTGTTGTACACACATGACCTGACAAAGGGCCCACTGCAACAGCCTGGCAGTCAAGCAGCCATCATCCTCCCAGCTTCATTCACTTGTGGCACGAGGTGCACTTGCAACCCTCTCCACAGCCACAGCCCTCTCCACACTTGCAGCCAGATGGGGAGCCTGCAAGCAAGATTCCACAGCAGCAGGGGGGGGACAGCACAACTTTGAGGACACGTGGCTAAGACCGCAAGCTGTGATGAGGCACGGCGCGTTCTGCCGCATGTAGCAAAACGAGCATCTAGAGGTGCGCCAGAGCCCTATGCGGGCAGTATCTGTGGGCTGACGAGGCACACGATCCTCACACGATCGTCAGCAGCATGTGCCAGCAGGCATGCCTGCCTGTGCAACCCCTCATACATGCCATTGCAACGATTTCAATTGATATGCCTGCGCGAGCAACTCCATGCACATCTTACAGGACAGCACACGCACTGCACAGTGTGCAGTGCAAACAGCATACACTCACAGTCCTTGCAGTGGGTAGCGCTGGCAAGACGCTTCTCAGAGGTTGCAGCACGGCAGGACTCGCAGAAGCAGTCAGTGCCGCATCCACAGGCACCAGCAGCACAGCTGCACTTGTCCTCACAGCAGGCAGGCATGATGATAGGTTTGGGCGGGCTATAGAGCCAAAGAGAAGAGGTGTTTTTGCGCGTGAAGTTGAGTAGAGCTGCAGTTGTAGTGGTCTGGCCCATGGGTGCACGATCAGATGCTCTTGTAGCACAACCCGTCATTGGGGTTTGGGGTTGAACCAAACCGTTGACTTACCTAGGACACCTACCACAGCAGCGGTGATTAATACTGTAGATTGTGGTAACATAAATGCAGCATCAGTGTTGAGTTCCCTTGCATCTGAGGTGGTCAAATAACAATGCACCTGCCCTCAGAATGTCGAAATGAAAGCCCATACTGCTCACCAGCGAACAAATGCATGCCAGCTACCTGTTGAGATTGACACTTTGCGTCGCATTCCCCGTACAAGGCGGGTTTCATGGCCACCCCGTCGATGCCTGATGCGTGAAGTGATGCATGCCCTTGGTCTGTTGATGTTTATTGTGGCGGTGGTCTCTGGAGCAGCCTTGGCGGTGGCAGGAGAGCAACCAGGTGACAAGGAAGCAGGATCCCCCCCCCTCCCCCCCAGGGGCCGCAACCCACTTTGCACACCCATAATGCAGGCTCAGCTGTTGACGTCAAGGAAGAATGTTCGCATGCAATATGCACTCGTAGGCTTGATTGCTGCCTTGTGTGCTGCTTCACTTGCCAGGCTGGCAGACTCTGTCTCTGAAGAATGCTTCAAATCAGCAGCAGCGCATGCCTGCCAGCCCTCTGTTCAAAAATTGTCAGCTCTCGACCGTGTGCGCTGTCCTGCTTTCCTGCTGCCCTGCGCTGTCCTTCCATGCATGCCCAACAACCATGGCATGCATCACAGCACGTCCCAACGTCCCAGGCCAAGCCTTCCATGACTGGAGAACCAACATCATAGCAGCAAAGTTCACCAGTAGCAGCAGAGACAGCACTGCACCATCTGCATTCATAGGCCCCAGTAGCTCACAGTCCAGCACGCAACAGCAGCATGCAGAATGGATCAACATTGTCGCAGCACGCGAGGCGCTCAGTGTGCAGCGGGGACTTCCGTCTTACACAGCCACCCACCCGGCCGCAAAGCAGCGCCTGCAGCTTGCGAAGGCCTTGGTAGCACTAGCAAATGCTGATGCAGATGCAGATGCCAAGCTACCAGCTGAACCAAACGCTGCTAGACGCCAAGCCTTCAGCCAGCATCAGGCTGAGGGTGCTGCTGCTGCTGGTGCAGCATCCAGCACAAATTCTGGAAGTACTGGCAGTTCCATCGACACATCAGCAGCAGCAGCACGCGTGCCACAGCACAAGCATGAGAATACAGGCGGTGGCGCAGAAGCTGCTGACCGCCGCAAACTGCACCAACAGCAGCCTGTGACGTTCGGAGATCTGCTGCAGCAGGCAACTGGCGCTGCCGCTGGTTCAACATACAGCTTTGCTGGCAGTGCCACTCCCATTGTGCCTGACACAACCCCTGACAGGGATTTGATGCTGCAGCAGCTGACAGTGCTGCTGCGCAGCCAACCCTACAAGCCTCTGCAGACTGATGTAGCTGTGCTGGACTCTGTGCTGATGCACTTTGTGCATAAGGGGCCACAGGGAAGGCTGTATGTTCAGGACCAACCCTGGTGAGTTGGTAAGGTGCTGCTGCTGATGTCATCATGCTGCTGAGCATCATCTTGGGGGCAGAACATCGGAAACTGAGCTGGCCTTGAAAATCCACCAGCTGTTGCATTGGCCGCACCGCACCAACAGGGCCTGTCGGACAGTGGGTTTGAGTTCAGAAGTTCTCTTCAGGACTTCCAAGCTTCAGGATGGCCCCTGCATGCTGAGTCGGCCTGCATCCATTGCATGCTGTGCATTCATTGCATGCTGTGCATCATGCACTGCACGAGTCCGACATCACACACGCTGTGCAGTACCTCTAATTGTGAGATGCTATGTGCTCGATACGCTATGCAGGCTTCTGAAGGGGTTTGACGTTCCTGAAGCGCTGCAGTTGGCTGCTGGAGGGCCTGTCACACGCAGCCAGATGCTGTACCTGCTGGACAGGTGAATTCCCAGTGCTCACACTGTGAGCACATTTCGGAAATGAAAACACAGCTGGCTTGCAAAGCTTGGGCTCAGTTGGCAGCATTACTGAATTGCCAAATGCGTTTTTTTTGTGTCACCAGTGTGCGCTGAACGTAAGTGCGATGTTAGTGCAGCTGCAACTAAATGAAGTCTGCCACAGCATGTTGGTGATGGTCTGTGTACAAGGTCAGTGCATGGCATCCGCCTAACTTGCGCCTGTCTCGCAATGCTTGGCGTATGCTGTTGCTGCAGGGCCCAGACCCTTGGGCTGAACACCCTGCGCTTCAGGGCATTTGCGGATGGGGCGCCTGGTGTTGGATCTGCTGTGATCATCAGTGCTGCAGGCCAGCAAGAGCAGGGGGCGGGCGCAGAAAGCTTTGACTATGTGGCACTGCAGCCCGCCCCTGGGGTCCTGAACGGCACTATGCTCAGGTGACTTTGTTGGCTGGAACCATGTTGCTTGCCAAATGTCACATTTGTTGTGCATTGCATCATGCAGTGGACACAACTTGCGACGGTCGCGCATTGCATCATGCACTGGACAAAATGACATGGACCGTTGTGCATTTTGGCGGCAGCAGCGGCAGCAGCAGCAGCAGCAGCACGGCATCTGGGTGGGTGGGGAGTTGGTGAGGTTTATGAGATGGGCCCTCATAGTGTGGCTGTCACAGGCCGGCTGCAGGCTTCATGCAAGCAGCCCATAATGTGCCACAGCGGCAATGGCATTGTCTACATGATCACCTGGAGCTGGGCATCTGACTCAAACAAAGGTGTTGGTGCTGCTGATGCTGCAGGGAGGGACTTGACTGGTTGGTGCATGAGTGCAGTCTGCGGGGCATGCGCCTGCTACCTGTGTTGACTAATGGAGGCAGCGCAGAGGCTGGGGGCATGAAGCAGTACATTGACTGGATTGACCCTGCCCTGACAGTTACTGCCTTCTACACAAATGACACAATCAAGGTGAGTGGGGTACCGTCTCATCGGATGGTTGGTAGTAGGGGACAGCTAGAATGGTAGAGCGGTTAGGGTTTAGGGTTGCAGCCACAAGGCGTGCAGCCAACACCGTGTTATTTGCAGCAAAATCCAAGGCGCATTTGAAATAGTCAGGAGTTGTCTGGCAGTGGTACAGCATGCTGCACAGTTGTCTGTCACGTGCTGACGCGTCTGCTCCTACGTGTGCTCTGCAGTCCGTGTTTCTGGATCACGTGGCAGCCATACTGGGTCATGTTAACTCCCTGTCAGGGCTACCTCTGAGGTAAGAAAGGCTGTCATTTTTTGCAAATTTGGCAACCAAATTCAAATGGTGGCAGGGCTTTGCCAAAAAACGGTTTGTCTGTGCAGCAGTGTGCAGCTGTTGGTGACGCACTCACCACCTCATGCAGGTCTGATTGCAGTGCGTAATCATTAGTCAGGATGCTGACTGCAGCTGGCGGCTGGCTCCGGAAGCCAGTGGGCCGCCATGAGACGCCGTGCACGCCTGTTCCATTCCGATGTGCAGGCCGTCTGTAGCACATATGGTGCATGCATGCAAGGCAGAGCCTGTTAATATAACCGCATGCCATGCTTGCAGCAGGCACCTCCCAAAAGCAGTATCGCACTGTGATGCCATCTGCAGCAGCCAGCCACAACAAGGACACGCTGTGTTTCTGCTGTCTGCTTGATGCAGGGAGGACCCTGTCATCCTTGGCTGGCAGCTGGCTGATGATGCCTCACACCCTGGAAGCGTTTCCAGTCAAACCCTGTTGGTGAGTCATAGTGTTTGGGTTCATGATCATGTTTAGGGTTTAGACCACAATCCCTGCTGGTGAGCCAGGGTGCCTGGTCAATGCAACTGAGGTTGACCCCTGCTGTCGGCTTTCTGAAGGGCCAGTGCCACAACCACTTTCTCTTCGTACTGTTTGTTAGTGACGATGAGACCTTGCTTCAACCGATTGCAAGTTGCGTGTAACATGCTCGCTTGGCACACATGTAAGCAGCTGATCTGTGAGCAATCACAGACTTGAGAAGGCATCCATCAGCATGCATGCGTGCTTCTTTGTGTGTGTGGGCAAGTGGTGCGAGACATACTATGTAGTACTTTGCTTGTTTGTTTGTGCTTCTGTGTGTCTGTCTGCAGGCCTGGCTCAGGCAGGTTGGTGGTTTCATCAAGCAGCGTGCCCCAAGGCAGCTGTTCCTGCCTGGTGTGAAGGACCTGTTTGGACACAACAGCCCACACCACCTGCAGCACAACCCAGCTGCCCAGGTGAGGGTGCCAGGTACAAATTCATCCGGGGAACCAACCTCTAGATGTGCATTGAAGATGTCACATATCCGATATGTGTCGGACCACCTGATTGGCCACACAGCGCTGCCACTGGCACACTGCCCCGGGGGCATCATAGTGTGGGACACCAGGCGAGAAACTTAGCAGGCGAGCCTCCTGGCCCAGGAGAATTTGAATGAGTCAATGCTGGTAGAAAATGAGGTCCGACCAGGTTACCTGGACAGCAAAGCATTGCCAACCCGGATACTATCAGAGTCTGTCCGACAGACTCCTGGGCCAGCCAGGAGGTGTGGCAGCATTGATATCATGGCATGTCTAATGTTGTGTCAGCCTCCATTATGTGAAGAAAAAAAATCTCCATTATGTACTGCTGCCCCATTCCAGGTGTTTGCCCCGGGCTCCACTAGTCCCCACGTGTACCAGCCGCGGTGTCATGGTGTTGACTTCTGGCTGCACAATCAGATGCCTGAAGTGGATGCAACGCTGGCAGGTGGGGCCGTCAATGACTCATGAGGCCCTGATTGACGATTGATGATTGATCTAATTTTCTCGGTGACAGCACCTTGGACCCAAACACCTAGACATCCTATGTCAGAGTCTGCCAGCCACAAAGCCATACCCAGGGCACATGCCTGGCCAGCAGCATGCAGTATAGTGATTCTGAAGTATACGGTGCTGCAGAACAGGGCAGCAGCTTGCCCGTCAGCGCTATCCTGCCAGCCTAACTATTACTAATACTGAGTCACCCGGCTGAACCGGGTTTGCAGGATCCTTGACATTGCACTGCCAGTGCAGCGGCTGTATGCCAGTTTATGCACTGCACTTGGTCGAATGTGAGATCAGCGTTGAACGTGCTGCAACAACGAATTACATCGACGCATTAACAGCAACTTGCACACAGCTGGCTTTGCAAATGCACAGGAAGCAGCACCCAGTGTACTTTGCTTTGCCGCAGGTGTCTTCCCCGACATGCATGTGGCCTGCAACGACACCTGCAAGCTTGACTGGACCCGCGAATGGATCCGTGCTCACCTCAGGGATGCCATGCGCATGAACAAGCCCCTTATACTGGGAGGTGTAGGGGTGATCCGGCCACACACGTGGCGGCTGCAGGTACTGCAGCTGGTGCAGACAGAGATGGAACGAGCGCTGCAGCACGGACACCCCATAGGAGGTGCGTGGAAACACATATTTGCATAAAGCAGCCACGGCGCAAGCATACTCATGATGGCAGTTATAATCATTATAGGCAAGTTGCTGCCTTGTACTTGCACTGGGGTAGCGTGGCTCACAATGTCATTTGCGGCAGTCATCTTGAGCAGAAACCGAGGTTCCTCCTCTGTCACAGGCGGTGTTGTCCAGCCATCGCTCTCACAACGAACCACACAGTGCAGCTGTGTATGACTCTCTACCATCCGCTGCTGCTGTTGCTGCCCAGGTGTGATCCTGAGCGGCCTATCTCATCCAGATGCACCAGATGAGACAGGCTGGGGTACCTACTTCACAGACAAGGGTGTGCAGAAAGCACGCAAGCCGCTTGATAACTTGAATGCCCAGGTGCAACACTAGGCTTTCAGCCCATCAGGGGCATGTATGCGCATAGCCCCTCTTCTGCAGTCGCCAGCAGTAGCACTTTGTGGTAGGGCACAGCCTGAAGAAGGCTGGCAGCCGCACCAACTGTCAACCACGCTGGATCCCAGAATTCATTGGGCCTCAGTCGCTTGCATCCGCCAGTGGCGGCAACATGTGCAGTCAGCCTGCATACATCCCTTCAAGGCCCACAATGACATATGCTGCCCAATGTGCAGGCTGTTCGTGATGCTGAATGGAGGCACTTCATGAATTACAACAGCTTCATGGCCTGCCAGGAGTTGCTGACACGAGGTGTTGGCAATGACAAGGCAGAAGCCACCAACGAACCTGTGAGTACATTGCACCTGTGTACAGTCTAGACTCGGCAAGTTGGTATGCATGCATGTTCTATTTGCGGACTGGCAACATTGTTGCATGGGAAGAAGCTGGCACTTCAATTTGAACACACTGACTGGGATAACTTTCGAGATCTTTGCACATGACGCTGAGTCCTCCTGTGGCGCTGCTGTCGTGCAGGCCTGGGTGGATGGCTGGGAGGATGTGGTGCGTGCTGTGGCAGACATTGGCAAATTGCAAGATGGTGCAGGGATGCGGAAGGGGTTGCGGTCAACAACGTAGCATGGGCAGCATCTAATGCATGATGCCCTCAGCGTGGTGGGACTTCTGCTGGCTGGCAGCATGCTTTCACTGAGACGCTTGCGGTTACATGGTAAACAGTTCATTTGTCGGATGCACGCATGGAGCATGTTGAACCGCTGGCAGCTATGGTACTTTGCAAAGTGTGTCACATGTTCCCAGCAGGCCCAGCTACTGCCACATCTGGGTGAGTGTTTTTTCCACTTGAGAAGTTGATAGGGTGGGTGTCCCCTGATTGGGGCTGCACCCTGACACGATGCATGCCAGCATGGCCGTGATGGCTCAAGAACACCACAGTTGCTGTTGAGCTGTTCTGTCCACTATGGACAGCATGGACGTTGTTGCGTGTGGACGAGACTGAATGTGTGGTGTGTGCCCGCACCTGTTGCCTGCCTGTTAGCAGGCAGCATAATATGGTGTGTCGCCCCATCATTGTACATCAGCAATACATTTTACATAAGCAGCACACTGTATGCAGCAGCGCTCAGCACCGTCTGTTCTGCACAGCCACTGAATTTGGTCTGCCCACACTAGACACAGTAATGTTTGCTTGGTACACGAGGGACCTCAGCACAAGCTGATGCTGCTGCCAAGTGCTGCTGCTGGCTCACAAATTGCGCTCGGTCAGCCAGGCTCTGGCACCGGCACTCCCGTCTGTGCTGAACACTGTCATCGGCACAGTCAATCGCACATGCCCCAAGGCGTGGCCCCAGCAGCATCCTGCAAGACAGCAGCACCAGCAACAAGCAGCAATAGCAACCGCACAGGAAGCAGGCTCAGCCACATGTAGGGTGTTCTGTGTCGATTTCTGGCAGTCACAGAGGCCACCACGAGCCGCAACTCCAACCACTCGACAGCTGCTAACACAGCAGAAAAGGACATATAAGGACCAAGCTCGCGGTCCCGGATGCTTGACAGCTGCTGACACAGCAGCAGATAGGGAGCAAGCTACTAGCCGCATACCTGCTCACCATGTGGTTTGTCAGCCCTGGCCAATACGCATCACGCAAAGCTTGACGTTGCCATCACAAAAATGCTGCCAGTTGATCCCCTGTGCTGCCGCCTTGATACTGCAAGCCGCCTGCTTGGCCCTTTGAAGTGACCCTCAGCAGAAGTAAAGGCAGTGGCTGGGTGAGCGGCCTGCGGCACATGAGCAAAAATTCACAGAAACAAAGGCAGATTGAGCAGCAGACAGCGCGTGAAGGCAAATACAGCATGGCTTCCAGCACTGCCCACACCAAGGCTACACCAAGAACAGCCAAAATTCCTTGTGCAAACAAACTGTGCACCAGGATGTGGGCTGACACATCACCATCATTAGACGTGTTTCCGGCCAGGTTCACATCATCCGTTGATATAAAACAAAGTCACCGCAGTGCCACCCGAAACGCCTACAAGCTTGCTGTAGCCCTGACATAGAAATACACGGTGCGCACCACCAGGGCCCCTGTAAGAAACATACGTGCGGCAGCATCAAACCCCTGTGCTCAACCGTCGCCAGCTACTTGTCTGGCCGCCACGAGTCAGTAGCTGCTGCCCTGCTCTTGTCAGTTCTACTGCTAGTAGCTGCTGCCCTGCTGCCCTTCCTCCTGGGCCTAAGTGGCATAGCTGCAGGGGGCGAGTCAATGGCGACTGCACCAGCAGCAGCCTCTGTTTCAGCTTGAGTGGATCCTGCAGACATGCATGGACAACAACTTGCATGATTGACTTTGCAAACGGTGCGCATCGTAACAATCAACAGCCCCTTTGAAGCACCAGCACATCACGCAAGGGTCAAAAACACCATGCCCGCCATTTGCCATAAGATCAAGCAACAGGTGTGTTCAGACTCAAAAGCGTGCCGATCTCAAAGTCTGAGTGTAGCATTGATTCCAATATCTGTCCCTACGTGTGCGCTTGACTACATACCTTGCAGTTTGCTCTGTAGATAGCCCTGCCGCTCAAAAGCCTTCAACCTGCCCCACTCCCTCCAAGGTATGCTGATCACTTTGTAGCCCCGAGCTGCCAGCGCCCTGTTCCTGTACTGCGTGGGACCATCGACTCTGTTGCCTGGGCCGACAAAGTGGTGCGGCCCATCGACCTCGACAGCCAGCCTAACCCCAGCTGGGGTCACTGCAGCAATGTCAATGCTGAAGTTGCCATCGGCTGTGAGCACCTCCTGCTTGGGAGACACCTGCCAGCCTGGCAGCTGCTGAAGGGCTGCAAACACCTCCTGCTGCAGCGATGAGGGTGCAGCTGCAGCAGAGGATGCTACACTGTTGTGCCATGACCGGCTGCAATCACCCAGCTGCTGCTGTGACAGCACATGCAGCAGCCCTGGACCGTTGCCACCCTTTGCTGCTGCAAGATTGTTGTCCTGCAGCCAGATGTGCACTTGATGAAGCTGCAGTTTGCCTTCAACGCTGGCCGACCCCTACACTGTGTTTGCTGCTGCTGCAAGCTGCAGCACTTGTGGCACACACTGGCGCAAATCAAGCACAGCCACTGCCCAGCAAATGTTGCAAACGTGCTGGCAGTTTGGCCTGCTGCTGGTCTGCAGCAGCAGCTTGACCATTTGCGTCACACAACCCCCCAGCAGCTGCTCGCTGCGGTGCCCCAGCATCCCACAAGCCCAGGCTACATTGGCCAGCTCTTGCGGGTTTGCAGCTGCCAGAAACTGCTGCAGGTGCTCCTGCTGCTCCAACCCTGCCAGGAGCGGCACAGAATAATGCCTGAACCTGGCACATGCCAGCAGGGTGTTGGAGATGCCCTGTGGAACAGCTTTGTGCAGCTGCCTGACAAAAGCTGCCAGCATCAGCTGCAGCTGCTGAGCTGACAGCTGATCAGCCGATGGGAGTCTCATATCAGATAGAGCCCAAAGTGTGTTGGTAACTGCCTGCAAGTTGGCCTTGCTGAGCTTGCTGACAAAGGCTGCAATCAGCTGCTGCAGCTGCTGGCTGTCACGCACCTGCTGGCCCATGTAGGCCGTGCCCAACAACACGTTGGCGATGGCCTGTGGAGTTGCCCTGCCCAGCCTGCCTGCAGCAGTGAAGGCTGCCAGCAGCACACCCAGCTGCTGCTGTGGCACTTGGTGCCCCAGCTTGCCCAATGCCCACAAGCTGTTGCTGATTTCCTGAGGGCCTGCCATGTCTGCTTGTTTGGCAAGGGCAGCCACCAGCTGCTGCAGCTGCTGTTCTGGCACATGCTGTTTGAGGGTGGCTAGCGTCCACACCACATTGGCAATATCAAAGCTGTTGGCAGCTGAAAGGGTCCGGAGCTGCACAAAGTCTGGCAGCAGCTGGGCAACAGGGGCCACGTGCTGTGTGTAAGCACACGACCATATGATGCTGGCCATTCCCCTGATATCCATATGCTGCTGCAGGGGCCGCAGCAGCTGGTCCAGGTGCCGCAGCAGCTGCTTTGCTGCTGCTGACTGTGCTAACGCAGGTTCCCACTGGCACAGCTTGCCAGCACGTGCATAGGCCGCTGAGAGAGCCATGGCGTCGATACAACCAGCGAAGTCCTGCAGCAGCTGCTGCAGCTGTTCCAGAGACGCTGCCTGGGCGCACAGCCCCCTGGGCAGCCTACGAGGCTGGTTGCCAGGGCGCCACCTGGTTGAGGTGTAGCTGGACAGACCCCTGGTTCCGAAGTCCTGCTGCTGCTGCTGTGGCAGGGTGAGGGTCAGCAGCAGCAGCTGGCAGCGGCGCAGGAACGGCACTGCAACACAGCTCCCTGCTGCTGCCGTATGCAGCATGCCACAGCGGGGCATGTCCCTGTTTGTCTGACTCCTGCTGGCTCTGCTGGTGTTGTTGTTGCTGCAACTGCCAGCGCTTGAGGTGCTTCCTGCGCTGGTGCTGCTGCTGCCTGGACCTGTAGCCAGCGACCTACATCAGTATCTGGTGTAGCTATTGACGGTGCTGCCTGACTGCAACTGCAGCAGCACCGGCCATGCGCTGCTGCTATACAGCAAAGCAGACAGGTGGCCTGCCGAGGGCAACCCCAGCAAGCTGCGGCTGACTGATTGCAGCAACGTCATGGCGTATCGTGGGTGACGTCACGCTACGTGGCTCCCACTCAGACTTTTAGGGACGCTGCAGCTTCTATCAAGGCAGACGAGAGAGCCAGAGCAGTAGTCAGATCTGTAGGTACCGTATATAGCTGAAACGACAAACGAGAGGGCAAGGAAGATGATCTGGCTTGTACCTTCACAATCATAATATCGAGCGTCTTTGGCAGGCGCAGGAGGATCTTGCGGCATCTCGGTCATGGCATGCATGCCCATGTGACATGCCCATGAACATGTGATACATTTGCCATGCATGGCCTATGAGAATGAGTGCGCCATGGTGCATCCCGTTTGACAATGAATGAAAATCCAAACCAAATAATCGTGATCCTGCTGAAGTGGCTGCTGCGTTCCTGTAGCTTTTAGCTGTTTGGCTGGGCCGAGATTGCTGCCTCTCTGGCATCACTGCACATGCGCACAGATCTGGCCAATTGCACAGCATCCACACCTCAGCAAAAAGCAGGCAGTGCATCTGCTGAATTTACCCAACCATTTCGTGCTGAATTGTGTCTTGTGCCAGTGCAGCTGACACCTTCAGAATCAGTAGGGTACTTGTTCATGAACACCTAGCTGGCCTGCACACACCACCGCTGCCTTGTAAAATGTTGCAGAGGAACAAACCCACCGCAGCATACCAATACGCCTGGCAATCCTCCAGTTACAACATTGTCACGCACAACACTTCTCAACTCATTTTCAACTGGGCACAGAGCTCAAGCCTTTGCATGGAAGCGGGCCGCAACACCACACAACAGCGCCCAACGCTGAGAGCCGCCGGTGCTAACTACCGGCTGTTATTGCCAAGCTCCAACAAAGGTTTGCTGCTTTTCAGCGCTCTGCATGTGCGAGCACACTTCCATGATCCCGCCACAGCAGCAATCAGGCCTAGCCAGCTGCTGAGGCTCAGCGACTGCCACAGCCTTCCAACTGCCACGGTCACCATGCATGCATACTTGGCTAAACTTGGCCATGCAAGGGGCCCTGGTGTTCCCGACAGGGTTGGTGCAGCATCAGCGCAGCATCTAGGCCTTGGAGCCCTCGAGCTTGGTGTTGTCGGACTGCTCGGCAACGGAGGGGCCACCTGTGCCGCCACGCTCGTCAATGCCACCCTGCAGGCACAGGCAGAAGACATCGTGCACAGCGTCTGAAGTTTGAATGTGATAGTTTGCAATGAAAGCAGGGGTTTGTGACAGACCTGTCTCTGTATTAGCTGCTCAAAAAGGCTGAACTCCCCACTGAAGCAAGAGACAACAGTGTTATGCCACAGGGCCTGCACCCATACTGTAGTGAACAATATTCAGCCGTACATGCCGCTGTGCTGCTTGCGTCTGGGGTTGCATCACCAAGCAGGATGTTGCTGCAAGGCTTGTGGGCCCCCGGGGCCTGGTGGGCCACCTACCTGCACAGTGCCGAGGCCTGCACCCTTGACGGTGCCCATGTCGCCACCCAGGTTCTTCAAGTGCTCCTTGTCACCTGCAGGCAGCGGAGATACCAGCGGTGTAAAAGTGTTCGCACAAGAATGCACGATACCATATCGTGGTCGGCGAACAGCACCAAGGGCATGGGCGCAGGCTGCACCCCTCGAATGGCCTATGGTCGGCAGATGCGAAGAAGCGAATGAGGTGCTGCAGTGCTACCCTGCCACATTTGGTGATGAGGTTCAAATGCCAGTGTCTTAGAGCCATACAGGTAGTTCAGCGTGGGAAATAGCCCCCAGTGTCACGTCCATGAGCTGGCTTTGACTTCAGCCTGAAGTCAACAATTTGAGCCTCAACCTCAAATTGTTGACGGATGTCGTGCATTGCTTGGGTGATATCACAACCTCAATGCAAGGGCGCGTATGTAGCTGCAGCGCCCTAACCCCTTGTCCACTGCAGCTCACCTGGCATGTCCTTGATGTCTCCCTGTCCAGGCTTCAGGTCAACAGCATCCTCAGTGGGCAGTTGGCCGCCCTGCATGGGGGAGGGGGGGGGGAGATTGTACAGACACAATGCAGCGGTGACCGGGCGCTCTTACAGGTAGAACTGGAGCTGGTGTTTGGTAAGACACTTGAAATCCTCACGGACGTATGCAGGCTGTGCCAAACGTATGCTTGTTGAGCGCATGCACAACAGTTGCAGCCGCAGCACCTGCGCATTGCACGCGCCAGGTCAGCTGCAGCTGACCAGCTGGTCAGTTCCAGGCTGCATGGCATATGCAGGTGCTGTCGGCAGAGGGCACATGCTGCAATGTATGTGAAGCTCAGCTTGCTGCAGCAACACCACCGAAAGCTCACCACGGGGTTGATGGTCTCGGCAGCCTGCTGTGCTGCGTCAGACATGTTGGAAAGATGTGTTTGGTAACGACGGTTGGATGAATGCAGTTACAGAATATCAGCAAGAATGCAACACGTTTACGGGCCGTGTGGTCCTGCAATAAGTAGTTCCGATCTGGCCTCCCTGTGAGTCAAGCAGACGTCACTCTTGGCTCAGCATAGTGACAGACCCTAGTCACATGAATCGACACAATATGGGCTTCACGTATCAACAATCGCACCGTGTCAGTTTACCCGCCCCTTTTGCAAAATACTTGCAACTGGCACTGGTGAAATGAAATGATTACAAGCCTCTTCAAATACACGTTTGGGATATGTGAGCTCACAGCGGAATGCACCTCCAACATCACACTTTCAAAGCGCCAAGTGTGCTGGCATGCACTGAGGCCTTTGCTAGTTGTATTGGTTGGCTCAGAGGTAGAACTAGCTTGATTTGCGTTGAGGTTTGCGCTCATGATGTGTCCTTCAACCTAAACCTGATTCGGCAGAACAACACTGCACAGACAAACTCTCGGCCAGTGCTGCATCAGGGTCCGGAACACCCTCTCAGCTGCAAGCAGTGGCATTCACGCTCCATCACTTACACAATTTGCAAGCCTCGCAGCAGCTTTCAAGGCCACTGGCTTGCCAGCCGCGGTCTCCGTGAGCTCTCAATTAGCCAGCACGCCACTGTAATGCTACTTGGTACTACTAGTGACGGTTTTGTGACGCCTTTAGGTGAGGAAGTGCTGCTATTGGTCCTCCGGACCCTTGTTGTGCTTGCACTGCATCGACTGCGTGAGTCCCGCAGTATGGCTCCTGCTAGAACATTGGCATGTATCCAACGATGTTCAGGCATCTCAAGACTTTGAAAACACTTATAAGCTATGTTGGGATTGCGATGCATGATTTGGGCGGGATACGACAAGGGCTGTTGTGTTGCAGCAGAGTGATTCACAAACTGGTGACAATGACTCCTGCCTTTGATTAAATCGTCTTACAGCACCCATCAAGTGAGCACGGTGGAACACGTCGAAGTTGCCGGCAGACGATGGCGATGGCGACTTCAAGGGGTGCTGCTCTGCAAACAATTGCCTTGGCTAGTATAGGTACGTGAGAGTAACCGAAAAGCATCTACTATTCTACAACCGTAATGCTCCGTTGCCTCTACGCTCCGCTCCTTGCTTCGTGCCATGGCAGCAGCATTGACAGGTGCAGTACATCTGCCCACCTCTGTCTGCACAGTGCATGCTCCCTTTCCGTGATCAGCTGGTACACAAGTTTGTGTGTTTAATCTTCTCGTTTTCCACTGCTGCATTTCTGCAGATGTCCTCAAGGATCCCTTGCACTGCCACGAAACAGTCACCTCCCCCTGCGCAGCCCACCTCCCCCACTCCTCAGACGACAGCAGTGCAACAGTCAGGCTGGACTCCCACAGCCTCAAAGGATGCACTAGCCCCAGCAGTGGACGTGAGCCCACCCTCAGCCCTTCAGTGCCCTGTGCTGACGCAGCAGCAGTAGCAGCACCAGGCCCTGTAACACGAGTGCTGCGCAGCAGCAGATCCTCTGCACCATCACCAGGTACCCCACTCACCCCTCCTCAGCTGTTCCTACCCCCAGCGGCAGAGCAGACCACAGGCCCGTCAGCACAAGCCTCAGCACAAGCAGCGCAGGAAACTGGGGGCCAGCAAGCTCTGCAAATCAGCAGTGGCGCTGATGTTGGAGATGCTGAGCAGCAGGTCCCTCCCCCAGACCCCTCAGAGGGACCAGCAGCAGCGGCAGAGTACGAGGTCTACAAGCAGCGCTGGCAGCAGGGATGCACACTGGCACAGAGATGGGCAAGGTGTGTGAGGGGTGTGCTGTGTGGGCATAGGGGGCTTTGATGCATCTGTGGCTGGCAATGGCACAGCTTGTACTTCAGCATAAGTGCAGCCCAGCTTGCTTACATTGTTCTATGCACTGCAGCGGCAGGCTTCACACTCCACACAGCTGATGAAGCCACCATGTAGGCCACCTGCTGCTACGTAATCAGCACATTCAAGCATTCATGCTGCATCACACGCTCTGCTGACACCGCTGCTGCTGCTGCTGCCGCTCCTGCAACCCCAGGCTCGCATCCAGTGGCAAGCTGGCATCCATTCACACCGACTGGGAGGACATTCAGCTCGACGTCTTGCTGCAGACGCACTGCTACAGCACGCCACAGGCAGCAGCAGCAAGGGCAGCAGCCACGGCAGCCGCCGCCGCCGCCGCCGCAGCAGCAGCAGCAGCAGCAGCAGCAGCAACAGAGGCTTACCCTCAGCTTGGACAGAGGTCACTGAGTGGAACTAGGCGCAGCAGAACGCAGTTGGAGGTTGAGGCGCTGCAAGGAGAGGGTGCTGGGGATGACTCAGCAGGAGAGGCTGCTGCTGCAAGCCCAGCCACACGCAGAGTAAGTGGTACTGCATATGAGCCCTTGGCTCGCTGGCTAGTGCTGAGGTTGGGACCCTGTCCCCGAAATACTGTACTGTACTGTATCATCAATGATTGTATACACACAAACTCTATCCGCATTTTAGGCATGGCTTGCGGCCTGTTTGCAGACCACAACCTTTGGTGCTGTTGCCTCAGTTAGTGCTTGCCGAGCAGTCGACCACTGGCCAAGTGCTCCTGGCAGCCTGAGAACTCGTACCTACATGGCAGCATGTGGCCATCTTGCGAAGGGATGGTAGACGGGGTCCAATCAGCACCAATGCATCTGCAACATGTTCAAAAGATTCAGCTGTACTGCTGCTTGAACTTCATTATGTACCATGTGTGCTGCCTACAGGTGCGTGCCCGGCAGGCCCCCAAGTCATTCAGAGACTTTGAGGTTGACCTTCCAGCAGGCGGCAAATCTGCCAGCGGATCTCCAGAGCCACCCTCAGCAGCAGCAGCAGCAGCAGCAGCAGCAGTTTTCTCCCCTTCTGGAGACCAAGATATGGATGCATATGTTGGGGCTGGCATTCTGCTGGATCTGTTCTCCAGCTCTGCCCAGCCTGCCAAGCAGCCACAGCACAAGCCACAGTCAAAGCCCCAGCAAAAGCTCAAGCAGCCCCAGCAGCAGCTGAAGCAGAGCAAGCAGATGCAAGCGCCCACTGCACCACAGCAGCAGCTGCAGCAGCAGAAGCAGCCAGTGCCACTGCTACCAGTCCTGCAAACCAGACCCAAGGTCGCTCTAGTCCTAGACTTGAGCGGTAGTCCAAGGCACCCTGACAGCACCCCAGCAGCAGCAGCAGCAGGAGGCATGTCACCCCCTGCCTATAGTGGTCACGCAGGCCCCAGCAGCCCTAGCAGGCCTCACCAGCAGCAGCAGCAGTGGCAGCGGCAGGTGCTGCATTTGGGCCTCCCCAGCACACCCCAGAGCTTCAGTCCGAGCCCTGCTAGCTCGACTCACAACCACAGCTTGCCGCCCCGGCCGCCGCGCATGCATCACCACGCACAGAGCACTGCACCACACTACACCTACGCCCAACCGCAGCAGCAGCAGCAGCAGCAGCAGCAGCAGCAGCAGCAGCAGCAGCAGCAGCAGGAGTCGGATCTCAAGCCTGAGCACATACAGGCAGCGTTGGACGTTGCATCAAAGCTGGGTGCCGCCCTTGGCAGCGACTCCCAGGCCTTTGCACGCATCATGAGCTTTGTATCAACCAACAGCAACAAGCCAGCAGCTTTGTACCAGTTTATGTCTGCTACACTGGCTCAGATTGAGGGTGGTGACACAGGCACTGCTGCTGGAGCCGTTGGTGCCGCTGCAGCTGCTGTTGGGGGTGCTGCTGGTGCAGCATCATCACCCGGAAAGCAGCCGCCAAGGGGCCTCATGTTGTGATAAGGGTGTTGCCATTTGCCAGCTGTGTACCGCATAGGGTTCTGCGTATATTTGGCTGTATAGTTGCTCATCTGGGATGCTGTGTGCCCACCTGAGGGTGTGCAGCCTTTTGCCATGGCATCCCAGGCTGTCTTGTGTTAACTGCAGTGGTGGCACCAGTGGTTGCGACCCATGACCGCACTGTTTCCCCAGTCATGTCTAGTCAGGTGTGTATTTGCAGCGGGATGCTGCTCTTAGGCAAGCATTCAGAAGTCCTGCCTATGCCCCCAGGACTTGCACCTCTGACCCATGGTTGCCACAATTACCAGTAACAACCGTCGGTTGGTCAAGCAGCATATCAGCGAGTTAGCCAGCCTGCCTGCCAGAAATCCAGTGGGCAGCCTGACAGGCTAGGAAGGAGGGGGACAGCCGTTGTGGGCATGCTGTGGCCTGGCTGCGCCTGCTGTTCTGCATGTTTTGATTATGTGTGTGCTGTACAAGCCAGTGGCATTTGGCACATGTCAGTGCTGGGGCAGGAACGGCCTGGCCACACGGCGATATCCTGAGTTTGGTTCATGCAGACCTTGCAGCGCAGACTGCAGTATGCGCTGCACAACCCGTAGCTGTATGACAGTGGGTAGTGACCTCGAGGTATCATACCTGCTGGCAGCAGTGGTTTGCAGCTAGGAGTGTGGCCTATGATCAGCACCCAGAGCTCAAATGCTACCATTTTTTGCATTGCAAGCTGATGCTGGCAGCTTTGGGTTTCCAGTGCCCCAGACCTGCTGGCGACGGCACGTGATTCCTCAAAGAGGGCGTAGTCAGTAGGTCCTTGCAGGCCCGGGGCTTTTGTACAGACCGGGTTTTCAAGCTATTGCCGCCCACCTGGATTCTGTTGATAGTGCAAGAATAACAGCCTCGACGGCACTTTAATCGTTTGGACTGATCTGACATGCCCCGATCTGCAGTTTGGGCAGCTTCCCTGCGTCAGTGGGGACTGTGCCGGGGCTTGCTTACTGAACTGCATGCCATGTGGCTGCTATTATTTGACTGATTGTCTGCTGAACAGAGATAAGCGCCAAGCATGGCACTTGTTCCCTATGTGTGCGTCACATTGTTGGGGTCGGCGCTGAATGCAGGAGGCACTGCTTTGCCACTGCTTTGCCACTGGCACAAACGATTGCACCCCAGGCATATCACCCTGGCGAATTCTTTTTACCTGCAGCATGCAGGTGTAAATGCTACGCATGCATAGTCTGTGCGCTTTGCAACATGTACAGCCCGGCTGCCACCAGCCTAGTAGGCCACTCAGTGGCAAGGGTGCCTGCAGTCCCAGAATGACGATGCCATAAGGCTGGCAGCCTCATTATGTGGTCGGCCATTCAACTTCCTTTGACAAGAGTTGCAGTGGAGGCAGCACCACCCCCACTGGGCCGGGCATGCAGGTGTATATGCTCGCATGCATTAAATGTGTGCTTTGCAACATGTACAGCCAGGCTGCTAGGCCACTGCACATAAAGGGTGCCTGCAGTTCCAGGAGGACCATGCTATACAGCTGGCAGCCTCAAATTGTGGTCGGCCGTTCAACTGCCTTTGACGAAGTCAGAGTTGCAATGGAGGCAGCACCACCCCCACTTCGGAAGGCGGGCACCTTGTGCTGCCTTGTTTTGTTCATGTGTTGCAGCAATTGTCAAGCTGCCTGCTTGTCAATGTCTGGAGCAGTGCCACTACTACGTTGCATCGATGCGTAGACTGTGTGTTGTAAACATGAACATGAACATGTTTTGTTTTCAAGCACCAGCTCTATCATACGGTTGCCACGGTGGCATGTCAGGATGGCAACGTACTAGGATGTAGTGACCAGTGCAGAACAAGTCCCAACTGCTGTACAGGGCTCCACTGAGCTAGTGGACTGATGCTACTCATGCAGGCTCAGCACATTGGTATATCATACACTATGCGCACGGTGCGCGTATCACAGCGCGTGCAAGGCAAACGCTGCGAATGAATGTTACACCTGATCATAGTGCTGGCACAGCAAACGCTGCAAACCCAGTTGAGTCAGGCCGGTCAAAGATGGTGTGCGCGGCCCTGTAGTCCAGCAACTCAGGCTTAGCTGCTGCCATCCCAGCACGGCTGCTGCTACTGCTGCTACTACTGCTGCCGTACAGGGCCTCCATAGCTACAGCCAAGGGGTACAGGCCGCACATGCTGTTGTGTGTCGCAGCTGCTGCAGACAGCAATGCGTCGACAGAACCCTGCTGGACCGCCTGTCACAGTGTGCAGCAGGGAGGGGAAAATGGCAGCGATACCGTGCACACAAATGTCATTCTGTCATCATACTGGGTATGCAGCAGTTTGCAGCACACCTCCCCCCTGGCATAACTCAACGCAACAGGCAACTACGCAGTTGATATTGCAACCTCTGCAGTACCGCCCCCCACGGCTGCAAGCAGGCGGCATGTGTTATGGAACAGCTGCAGCCGAAAGTCAGGCGCACTTCTGCCAACCTGCAAGCTCCCTATGGGCAACATGATAGATTGTACATTCGCCACGTGGAAAGATACAGTCTGTCTGCCAAACTTGCAGTGAAGGTATTGCCTCTTGGAGGATATCTGCCTTATTGACACAAGCCTTTATGGCAACCTTGATGCATTTTCATGGGGTAGTATGTCAGTCACACTTCGCAGTACCTGCTTCCCTACCTGCAGCACAGGGGTGTCTTGGCTCCTCATGTACTCCTCCAGGCTTACCCCGGCAGGCGGCAGTTCACGGTACCACGGCCCCGCATGCGTGAAGTCTGACGTCACAATCAGCACAATCTCGCTGCTGCCGCTGCTGCTGCTGCTGCTGCCGGCAGCCTCCGACTGCTGCTTCTTGAAGTGCTGGATGACGTCCCTCACAGCGGCCCCAACTGAGTGGATCATGGGCAGCTGGTTGCCCAAGTAGCCAATGCTTATCGGAACGATAGATAGCGTTGCTGCGGCTGCTGCCGCTGCTGCTGCTGGTGGTGGTGGGGATGCTGCCCCAGGCTGTCCACTGCAGCCGGCAGTGGCCAGATCCCAACCGCACGATGCTCCGTGCAGCAGGAAAGGCAGCTGGTTCTCGATCGAATGCTCGCTGTTGTGTGGGGCTTCGTTGATTGGGAGGTGGTGCTGCTGGGACAAGTAGTCAACTGCTGCTGTGTCAACATGTGCAGTACCGAGCGGCGTCTGCCAGTCCTGCATGCACAATCGGTGATAAAGGTATGCGGTGAAAGTACAGTAATACAGTTACAGGAATTGGCTCAGCAAAAGCTGAGCAACCCACAAGGAAGCCAGAGGCTCATGGGGGGCCAGGAAAGAAACCAGGCACCTCCAGAACAGCGTCAAAAGTATGTACTTGTAACAACCTCCCCCCAACAACCATAGCCTGACAAGCATGAGCTAAGCACCAGGGTTCATTGTCATTTTCCTTGACATGTACTGGACGTTTTGGTAGCAAAGTCAAGTGATGCTGAGGCCGCTGCAGAGCGGCCGAGTCCCGATCCATGCGAGCTGGACTTGCAGACCTAGCATAAATGCCTGCAGCTCAAAACTGGTACAGCTCATGCACGCCCGCGTGAGAGTGGTTGAATGCTGGTATCTGCAATGCGCTACCAGTAGCAGCATGCATGTCCCAGGGAAGTTTGGCCCCAGCCCTCCTGACCTGCTTTGACAGTGCTACTGGTGTTGTGCCCCTGTGCTCTGTGCCCAAAAGTACTGCTGTCAGGTGGCGGCACTGCCTTTGATGGAGGAAAGCATTCAACCTGGCGTAAGCTGAAGCTGCCACGAAGAAGCCATCACCTGATGTGACATCACAGCAAGGGAGGTCACCGTGGCGATGCAGAGTAGTGAGAGTGAGAGCTCAAGAACTGCTGCTTCATTGCAAGGTAAGTCTTCACGTAGTATACTGCCCGCACATATACTTTGCAGACTAGAACCAAATGAAGCGAATGAACCGCTTGGGTCAGGGGCAGTCTGTTACACAACAATCAACGAGGTTGCGGTGAAGTGCCGTCCTGGCCAGCGCTGCGTGTCATGCTCACATGCTGCTCCATGTGGCACCTGCAGAAAAAGCCAGATCAGGCAACTTCAAACTATGGTGAAAGATTGCCTTTGCCCACGTTGACAATGTAAGCATACCCTATAGACAGCTCACTATGAGAGCCAGTAACTGGTGTGAAGGTTGCAAGTCTGCCAGGCTGGTTCCGGAATGAGTGGGCCTGCAGCTCCGACACGACCTGTACGCCACTGTTATTTCCTGTAGTAACGTCTCTTTGTCAGGAGAATAATAGCTGCACAGGGGGCGCCTGATTGGCGTGCTGCGCAGTACATGCTGAAAGGGTTGCATGGAGTGCACCAGGTATTGCTTTTGCCACCAGAAGTATACAGTATAATTATATTTTTGATTGATCCAATGTGATCTGTGCCGGCTGGTGTCCACCTCGTTGGCCTTGACTCACAGTTGACTAATTCTACGTCATGAGAGCGTTCCACCCACACATCAGGCCTTCCTGCCACACTGACTTAATTTGTATTGGCAGCACCATCTCTTTGCTCAAGTCAACGCGCATACCGCATTTGAACGCTGAAATTGCCAGCCTGGCAGGTGCAGGCACACACACACATTGACAAAGGTATCACAAACGCTAGAAGATGGCAACGGAACTTGCGAATGGTGCCATTGGTGCAGCACAGACCTTCACGAAGAATGCTGCACAGACTGTCAAGTCCTACGCAGCTGCAGCCAGCCCAGCAGGCATGTCTGAGACTGCCAGCCCCCCACAGTTTGGCAGTGAGCGCATTGTCGACATCATAAGGCGGGAGCAGCACAATCAGATGCTGCAGGCTCGCAGCAAGGGCACCACCACGGGGGCTCAGAAGAAGGGAGCTACAACCCCCCACGGCTCAGGTGGGGCCGAGCAGTGTGTGTCTTGTTTTGTTGGGGTGGGGGCGGGGGCAAATGAAGGGGGGCATGCCTGCAAGCAGGGGAACAAGCTGCATGGACTCTGTCAGTGCCAGATGTTGCATGCACATGATGTGTACGCGCGCATTGCATATGGTGTCGCATGTGTTGGGAATTGTTGGGGAATATGTGTGCGAAGATAGGGCAGGCACGGGGTGACATGGGCACTGCGCAATGCGCAGTGTGCAGTGTGCAGTGCCCCTGCCTTGAGACGCAGTGGCCTACACAGCATGACTCGTGGGGGGCAGGGGTGAGCTCAACGAGGTTTTGCAGTGCGGCAGCGTTGATCAAATGTCTGTCCTTGAGCTTCTACTACAGGTGGGGTTAGTAAGCATCCCAGAGAATATGCCATCATGTCTAGGAATCTACCCCTCAACACGGTGACAACATGTTGCCTCCTTTGTCCCTTGTCCCTTCCTGCCCCAGCTGATGCTGCTAAGATCTACTGCCAGGAGGATGGACTGTTCATTGACGAGCAGGTGAGGGCAGGGAAAACCGCCCGGATCAGATACTACCAGCTGCTGCTGACGCGCGCTGCTCGAGATACATAAGGTTACACCACGAACGCCAACGTTTGATCATGGTGTGCCACGCAGTGTGTCTGTGACGTCTCTGGTCACCAAGGGCAGCACTGTAGTTACTGACACGGGTGGCAGCCTGCAGCTATTAGCAGAGCACTGCCAAGCTGGCAAGCCACACACTGTGATATGACGTGCTGTGCTGTGCTGTGTTGCGCTGTGCTGTGTTTTGCTTACCCAGGAGCTGCTGTCCTGCAGCACCTTCCCCATCCCCCCTGAGCGCCTGGTGGAGATGGCCAAGGATGTGCTGAGGCAAGGTGAGCGGCAGTCCCACATCGCCACAGTGGTTTTGCGTCGGTGCCGGCGCAGAGTTTGGCTAAACCAAATAGCTGCCACCCCAACCCAGTGGGATTGCAGCCTGTAAGGGCATGTGTCACTGGTGGCACCTATGCTCAGCAATAGCTCTGTGCAACACCAGTGGCACAACTTGTCACAACATTGCAGGACAGGGAGGGACGAGCGCATGTTGATGTTCTCTCACAGGCTATAGTCACTATAGTCACTATATGAATGGCATTCACCTGAGGTGCTGAACTTGCAACTGAGTCGGGATGCAATTGCTACGGTAGCGCTGCTGTACTGACAGCACTGCAATGCCCACCCTGCTGCACCCAGGTGTCCACCAGTGCGGCAAGCTGTCAAAGGACTTCCAGTTCAGTGCCCCCTTCATCGGTCCCCTGCCCCTTCGGGCTTTGCCAACACCATGCAGACCCTCGCACTGGATGACGTGTTCCCTGACATGTCGCCCCGCATCTACCACGTGAGGGTGGACCCACTGCAGCCCAACAGGGTCTGGTTCACCACAAGGTGCGCTGCAGAGACATTGGCTCAATCTCATTGCGCAATGATTGCATTTGCTGGCCCCATGCTGGCTGGCAGTGCCTGTATGGACTCCATAGGACCCCTGACTGGCAATGGCCAGACCCCTCCTGCACATATCCGTGCCCCCCCCCCCCCCCATTTCTGCGCACACTCTGGAAGTCGGACCCTACTCACCCGGCTCCCACCCCCCACCCCCACCCCCACACACACACATACTGTGGCAGCTCCTTACCCCCCCCCCCCCCCCTCCCTCTTGCGCTTCCTTCACCACCTCCCAGGCCCATTGGCACCAACAGTGGCTACCTGAAGGCCAAGCTGCCCATCCCTGTGCCCCCCAGCTACAAGGTTGTGGAGCTGCCCCCACAGACCAGCAGCCTCAGCTTCAACGAGCAGGGGGAGGTCATTGACTTCAGTATGGGGTGAGTGGTGGAGCAGTCAGCATGCATGTGGTCAGTCAGCATGCATGCATGCATGCATGCATGCACTTATCGCTCGACGCTCGTGGGAGTGGATGCCAGCACAGTCATGTGATCCCTTCCTGCTTCACATTTGCCAGGCTAGGTCACCCAGGCAAGCTGTCAACATACAGCACCTGCGGCACGCTTGCAGTAGGCCGTTATAATGGGTTGTAAACACCAGGTGTCACCTTGCCATGCATCATTGCATCATGTGTGACACCACAGTATCAGGCAGGAATGTACGCAGTGCATCGAGTCAATGCGCATTCACTGCGCAGCGGCAGTGTTGTGAGGGTGTTCCTCACCCTGTGACGTTTGCAATTGTTGCGTCCTCACCCTGCCGATGTGCTGCTGCTGCACCTGCTTACACTTTCATCTGGATGCGGATGGCTGGCGCCTGCTGATGCTGGCGTCTGGTGCGCAGCTACGTGATGGACAGGGTGAGCATTGGGTTAGATTGCGTTTACATTGTGCTGTAGGATCCGTTTGGCTGGCTTGGTGCTGCCTCAAAGACCAGCCAGTGGCATCACTGGTGGCATGATGCCACACTGTCTGCAGTACAGCCCAGTGGTTTCCTGGGCTGAGCCCTGCTGGGCTCAGTGCCGCACTCAGCCTGATCAGCCATCGGATGGGGCCTGGCAGCCTAACCCTGCAACATCAAATGTGTCTTGCCAAGTTGCACATGCTTCAAGCATAGCATGGTAGTACCCATCAGCGAATAGCACCATTGCTCGAGGCATATGCTTGCTTTAGAACGCAATACTGTAACGCATGGTCAGTCGCGTCTGTGACAGGATGCCACCAACTGCTCTGCTGAGTCGTATGTGTGTCTGTGCTTGCTTTGCAGCGCATTGGCAACAGTGGCGGCCTGGGTGGCGCGTTTGGCTTCCTGTGGGCCCTGGAGGTGCCCTTCCCTTACCCTGAGGGCAAGCCCTGGGCGGCCAGCTTGCAGCAGCGGGTAGGTGTTCAGGCTTTTGGGAGGGTGTGTAATCGCACCTGGTAGTGGTTCCACTCCCGGAGGGCAGGTCGTCAGAAGTGGCATTTAATTATATATAACTGTTAATATCAACTATGAAAAGATGTTGTGAACGTCCCGAGTCGATCTGATATGTCTAGGAGAAGATATAGCCGGTCAAAGTTTGGTGGCGGTTGGGTGCCCGTACATGACATACAGTCAACGCCTTTGACCAGCCTGTAGATCTTCTGCCAGAGTACTGTGATGCCACAAAGCAAGTTTTTTCAAGTCAAATTTATGTACACAACATCCTCACAAAGATTCAGGCACAACCGTGCAGTCTGAAGGCCCCCCCCCCAGTGTGGCCACTAGGGTGGGGACTTAGCCGCGAAACGGCAACTGCTTCTGACAGCAGCCAATTAAAGCCGTCCTGGTGGTGACAGGAGCACTTGAAGCACAGGGCCACACTATGACACTTGGTCTGCCACAAGCTGCAGCACTTTGGACAGCTTCTGAACACCAACTACTGCTGTGCTGCTGCTGCTGCTGCTGCTGCCCGGCCACCCCGAGCTGCAAGCTGCAGCCAAGGATCCTAGTGTGCTGGCACAGTACATAGCAAGCTGCTGGTTGTGTGCTAGCTGCTCCTTCCATTGCTGCTAGACTGCCAGCTGGTACTGCTGGTGCTGTAGCAAGCGCGCCCTGCAGTGCGCATTGCAAAGAGCCGCCCGACATCCAGTCTCGCCCGTGTGCTGCCTGCAAAGAATCAAACAGCAGCAGGAGCATGGCACAGCAGTAGACAGTTGGTTGGGCCAAGGCTGTTGAATACTGCAGCAGCCTGCATGACAATGCAGCTGCTGGCTTGGCCTACAGGCACGCGGCCGCTCCGCTCACGTGCCCCTGCCCCAGCTCACGCACATGCACACAAGATGCGGAATGGCGGAGTGACAAACTAGAATTGCATGCATCCTCCCTACCAACACACTTTAATAGCAGCAGGAGAGTCCGCAGCTGTTCAGGAGGTCCTTCACCTGCTGAGTGAGTGTTGCTGCTGTCCTGTGTCGGCTGCTTAGTTGGCAACCAGCCATTGGTGCTGCTTGGCCATGCTGTTGCCCGCTGTGGAGGTGCTGCACTGCTGCTATCAGTGCTTACACTCCTTCAGCCCCTCAGGGCCTGCAGCTGCTGCTGTGCCTTGCACAGTTGCTGGGACGTGCTGCCAAGCGCATGGCTGGGATATGTTGCTTGCTGATGGATCTGGACTACAGCTGCTGTGCATGCTTTTCAAAAGCAGCTTGCAGGAACCCTGGCAGCTGCTGCAGCTTCATCTGCTGGGCACCCGAGCGGGCACAGCATGCTGTCTGCTGCCTTCTGCGCGCTGAATCTGTGCCACTGTGGACTTGACTTGTGCTATAACAATTTGCTGCATCCACAAGCCAAACATCTGCGTATCTGCCTGCTGGGCACCTTGCATCCCCTGTAAAGGGTGTACCCCTCCATGATCAAGCACCTGCAGCAAACGTTGTGACCATATTGAGGTTGTGCCTTGTACGTCGTAGGACATTTTCAACATATAGAAACATGATGTATGACGAGCAGGCCCTCCAGACGCTGCTTGTGAAAGACAGCTTGTAACCGACAGCAGGGGTGCTCAGGTACCCCTCCCTCACCTCACAAACGCAATCGGTGGAGTCCTGTGATGCTTCTTGGCATGGTTGATCCTTGCCTTGTAACACGTTCGTTCTGATGCTTCTTTACTGGCTGCTCAGTGATGCTCCACCCTGTCTGGGCAGCACAGCCAGCAGTGCCCTCGCGAGACCCCTTGTATCGACCAACATGATTCCGAATGTTCCTTTGGTGCTGCCGCTTGGCGAATGGCAAACCTTTGCTTATTCATGTATATTGAAGGGTTTAGGTCTTGGAATGGAAGGCCGCGTACGGTTTTTAGCAAACAATGTCAAGGCTAGGGCTTATCTGTTGACTGGGGAATGGCCAGAACCTCGACCCTCCGGGAGTGGAACCACTACCTGGTGGCACCAGTCTCATGCCCCACTGGGGCAGGGTGGGGGTTGCCAGAATCTGGTGTTGCTGCCGCAGCTGTGGAATATCAACAGCCTCGTGGACTGGGATGGTGAATGCGGTGTGCTGCTGCCACTCAGCCGGACTCCGAGCGTAAACGGGGGCCTGAATACAAGCTCACGTTTACGCACAGGTTCTGTCACTTGACGGAAGGGGCTTCGAATGTGAGTACTTAGCCCTCGGAAGTGCGCCGAGCTGCGTTGGAGCTACTGGGCGGTATTACACAGCAAACCTTGCGGCGAGCCTGATGCCTGAAGATGCATTTCGATATTCTGACTCATGTGCACTTTGTTGTGTCATCCCTGCTGCCTTTTTGTCTATCCCTTGCAGCTGTTCAACACAGGCAACCCCCTGCTCCAGGTGGCCATGTTTGTGCTGGACCGGGTCAGCAATGCAGTGCTGCCGTCATTCCTCACATCAGGACACTCGAGGGGGATGCCATGAAGCTGTTTTGAACCAGAGGAATAATCGGGCGGCAGAGCTTTGAGTT
The DNA here is from genome assembly GCA_007449985.2 of Desmodesmus armatus. Lineage (NCBI taxonomy): Eukaryota > Viridiplantae > Chlorophyta > Chlorophyceae > Sphaeropleales > Scenedesmaceae > Desmodesmus > Desmodesmus armatus. The sequence goes on from VIIQ02000667.1 coordinate 46,680, forward strand.
CAATTGGTGTCATATGCCACATCTTATGCAGTGACCCACTGAATTGGTCAGTCGGAATCGGATTCTGACTTCATTGAGTTATTGCCAGGGCGCAGCCCAGGGCTCTCTCATTACAGATTGGCAGCGGTCGCCGCTGCAGCACCGGTGCCTGCGGTGCTCTAAAAGTGACTTGAAACCCCGAGCCAGCTTGATACATTGCTATTATCAGTTTACTCGAAAAGTTGAGGGAGTTGAGTTGATTTTGACTGTGTTGCTGTGTGTGGCACATTGCCATGGCGGTAGCAAACAGCCAACTAGCCTATTTATGTGTGTTGCCTTTTGGAGATGTAACGTGCACTCTGTTGTACCTCTGGCAGAGTTGTGTGCCGCAATTTTGTGCTTTCAGTAATGCAGCATTGCGCCATATCATGTCATTATCTCTTGCTACAGTGCCGACAAATATACTTGGAGCAGCTGAGCAAGGTGATGGAAATGATGTCTGCATGTCTGAAGATGTACAGGCCTCCACAGGTTGGCCAATCATCACTTGCAGCTGCAGCAGGACTGGTGGCATAAACCATTCGCAGTGCACGATAAAATCTCACTGCGGCTGATTGCAAAAGGCAGCAGTGCTGTAGTGTGCCATACCCACTGCGCACCAGCTGAGCACTGCTGCTGCTGCTGAGACCTGGGCATCACGGCGCCAGCTGCGCAGCTCCAGCTGCAGGTGCTACTGCTTCAGGTGCCTGTGCAGGCATGCATGCATGCTTGATGGGCTGCTGGGACTGCATAAGGTAGTGTGCCTGAATTGTCAGGCCGGGAAGGCACAGCTACCCTATTGCACAGCATGATCTGCAGGAAGTACTGTGGAACCTGATGCTTCCAGAAGAAATGAACACAGCTTCACCTGGCAACTGTTCCAAGGTTTGTACTTCCCAGGGTTTCAACCTGACCTTCTTCTGCCATTCGTGATTATCGCCGGCAGGTCCGCACGAGTACCTGCTGTTCCTGGAGTCAGACACGCATAGTACGGAAAGAATCGTTCCTTCTGGCTGTCGAGCAGTGCTTGGAACCATCCCAATCGCGATCTGTCAGCCCTCAGCTATGGCACCAAGCATGGAGCGTCTTCCTATGGCTCCTTCCGAGTCCTTTGAGCTTGGAGATGATATGCGGCAGACGTGAGCTCAGGCCGGTCCCTCTGTTCCGTTGCCAGCTGCTGTGCAAGTGCTGCTGCTGACTCAGAACCCTTCTGTGTGCTGCCTCTGCAGATGGCGTTCACACTGGCTGGCATTCTGCGGCAAGTGTACCCCTACCGACATTATCAGCTGCTGCACAGCCTACTGTGCTCCATGCGTGGCGTACGGGTGAGCATCTGCAGCAGCGATCAGCAGAAAGTGCAACTCAGCTTCATGCAACAGACAGGATTGCAGCTACAGGTTTTGCTGATCGCTCAAGCAACACACATCTAATGCCTCACACAGGTTGTTCTGCCTTACACTGATATACTCGACTGCCTGCTGTCCTGCTGCTGTTCCATCCCAGGTGGACAACATCCAGGGTGTTCCGCACCTCCTTCTGGAAGGAAGTCGGCAAGTTCCTGCTGATTTTCGGCATCGTTGGCCTCCTGAACATCGCCTTTGCGATCGCACAGGTCGCCACCTGCCCGCTTCCACCCGATTCAACAGCAGCAGGCCCTGCAGTTCCCGTAGCAGCACCCACACGGGCCTGCTTCATCATCAGCATCATTAGCCAGTTTGGAAGCTACCTCAGCATCGGCTGCGCCATCGCATGGGCCGTCCACATTGGCGGGCCCCGCAGGACACAGCTGCGCAAGCTCCTTGGCATTGCAGACCGTGGTGCTGGGGGCGACTGCTGCACCTGCTGCTACAGCGGTGCTGACAAGGGCTCTGCCAGCGACTGCTGCCTGCACTACTGGTGCCTGTGCTGTGCGCTGGCGCAGGAGATGCGCACAGTGATGCACCTGCAGTCGCTGAACAAGCTGCCAGAGGGGCCCCCTGAGGGTTATGAGCCCCTGATTACCCAGGCACCTGCTTTTGATGCTGGGATGACTAGGGTGAAGGGTGTGCCTGTGGACAGCCTGGTGTGAGGGTGTGCATGTGCGTTGTTATGTGCTGCCTGCATGTGCGCTTCCTAAGAGGCGTTTCAGGGATTTCCTGTGGAGCAACCTGGTCCCTCCCGATCGTTGTGCATACCCGTATGTGCTGTCGAATGTGCTGTCGCGTGTGCTGTCAAGTATGGCATACCGCCTGCTTTGTGCAAGCGTGTTGAAGTGCTTGTCATGCGTACAGTACCAGCTTATATAGGCAATGTTGTTGATGTTTGGAGGGTTAGGTCAGATGCATGGGTTTTTGGGTCCCAGCCCTTTGATTGATGTTTCTCTCACGCATGGCATGTTGTGAGCACCATCCAGGTGTTTGTTTCAGTGCTGGATTGGGTCCGCAGGTCGTGTTTGTGTGGCCATCATGCCATGCCCCAGCAAAGGGATCTTGAGCTGGGGTCGTGCTCTGCGTCACAACAGTTTTATGGGTTCAACACTGGCTGGCAGCGTTGGTCAACGCGAGTCAGGTGTACAGCTGTGCCTTGTTGAGTGGTCACACCAGCTTCTGCCGTGCCTCAGGAATTTTCCTCAGTGTCGGCGGGCTGAAGCCTTGCCTTGCTGCATTTTTCGCGGGGCTGATGGTGTCTAGCGGTGTTTTTGTCTGTCAAGGGGCAAACATTGCATCAATTCAGATGGCCATGTTGTCTGTCAAGGGGCAAACATTGCATCAATTCAGATGGCCATGTTGGAAGGTGCCCAATTGATTTGACTGCATGTTGAAGTGTTGGTATGGCTGTGCTAGCCTTGCGATATGCTTGGTGTGTCTGAGCGCTCGAATGGCAGGGCGTTTATGTTTGGCAGGGGGGTGTTTGTATGGCAGGGCGAGCCATGTACTATCGCCATCAGCTGGGCTGGTTCGGTGTCCTACGTCAATGCTAGGCCTGCTACAGCCCGCTACCAGTACCACAGCCCTATGCTACTCTGTCACGTCACGCGCATCTCATGCACACGTCACAAACACACGTTTTCAGCAGCAGCTGTGGCTGCACTCAAAGAGTCTGCCACATTCAGGGGCTTGGCTCTTAATGTTCCAGTGGGCTGCAAAGTGTATTATGGTATGCTGCAATGGCCCCTGCAGCCGCTGAATGAACATCGTCGGAATTTTGACCGCTCTTTTGAAAGAGCGTTTTCGGTCTGTCGAAAGAGGCTATTCCGGCATCGAAGACCATATAGCCCCCTCTTTCAGGAGTCGCGTGCTGGAAGAGGCCGGAAGACCCCCTCTTCCGGAACGGCGATTCGGGGGGGTCTTCCGGGAGAGGGCGGGTCTGCTGGAAGAGGGCGTGTGGAAGGCCTAGAATAAGCCGTTTCAGAATAGAGGTGGGGGGTTCTTCTCGCACGGCTCTTCTCGCAGACCGGGAATAGCAATGTCGGAATAAGGGGTTCTTCCCGCACGCTTGTGTCAAAATTGCCGGCAGTGCTATCTCAACAGGGCAGCTTCTGCTGTTTCAGTGCAGAGATCTTCTGTTGTTGCTGCTGCTGCTTAGGCTTTAACCAATGCAGCTGCCACCTTGCCTGTCAGGCCACTGGCTGAGCTAGGGGACAGCAGCAGCAGGTGCATGGTAGCTTGCGTTGAAGCATGCTGGGTAGGTGGACGCTTGAGTGCTTGCAGGCACAGACAGCAGCAAGTACAGCCAGGGCAGCAGCGACAAGTGCCAGGCACAGAGAGTAGCAGCTGCAGCCAGTGCAGCAGCAACCTGGTGTGCTACCAACGTTGGTGACTGGAAGGTCGCTCCTGCTCCCTGTAAAGAGTACATGGGCAACCCCTGAGGCTCAGCAGCTGCAGACATCAGACAGTAGCCCATCACTGCAGCAGCATGTGCTTCTGAGAAGGGCAAAAGCACTTGCAGAACCTGTTGAGTAGTCACGCAGGCGAGACACATGCGGTGGTGCTATGTATAGCACTTCGGTGGATGCAGTAGACGTGTCAGTGTGGTGCTGTTCAGGGCATCTGCAGATGCTGATCACTTCAGTATCACAGCAATAGGACCAGTTCTTGGCCATACCTGCCTACAGGTACAGAGAAGCAAGTTGTCAGCAGCTGCCCGCTGCTGTTGTTGCCTTGGCAAGGCAGCAAGCTGCAGCACTAGCCCAAACGCAGGCCAGAGCTTGCTGCTTGCCAAGCAAAGCAGCTGAACGAGTGGGGAGCTGTTGTTTCCGAAGGGTTGAGCTGCTGTACGTGCACAGCTTCACCCAGTCAACGTGTCAGCAGACTGGTCAATTGAGAGCCACCGTCCGACGAGTAGCAGCTGTTTGAAGCAAACGTGAACATTGAACAAAGCAATCCAAGCAGCTTGCTGCTGTTAACCGACGTCGTTATCGCCTTTGTGTTGAAACCGCGCTTTTGAGAGAGGGGGTTCTTCTGGCACACGTCTGGCAGGCTATTTCAGAAGACCACGCTATTTCAGAGTACGGTCGACCCTCTTCCAGAACGACCCTGCCTTCTGACATCCCTCTTCCCGCACACCCCCCTTCCGACACGGCTCTTCCAACAGGCCGGAAGAGGCCTCCGGAAGAGGGGTTATTCTCGTACGGCTCTTTCAAAACCTCGGCCAACTTTCCGACGATGCCAGGCTGCGCACTGTATAGCATGCCTGCGGTCGGGGTCCTGCGTGGACCGCGTTTGGGTACCTTTTTTTGTTCTGGTATCTGCGTGTTGCTGTCTGCGCCATCCCTGTGTACGTACATATTGGCATGTCAAGCAATGGGTGCCAAGTCCTTGATTCCTACCCCACCCTGTGATGCATCGTTGCATATGCTGCCACTTCAATCCCAGTGTGCTGTTGTGTTTGTGCGCTGTACACAACATGTGCGTGTGCTGTATTTGTTGCTCATCATAGTTGTGAAGGTTATAGCTGTATAGTCATGTATGTGATCAGCAGTGCAGGGTGCCCCTTCATGAACAGTGCAGAGGACAGCTAGCATGACAGCGCTGTCATGCATGACATGCCAATGCCAGTGGTTCAGTTGGCAACTGAAGTGATTGAGGCGCAACATGTCGCATCATGTCTGGCAGAGGTTGCTTTCCGGTGGAGTCTGCAAGTTGTCGTTTGTGGTGTATTGGAAGCGCTATTGGTGGACCTTCAGGTGTGCATAGTGGCTGTTTGAAGTTTCACATGGCACTGTCGTTCAAAGTTGCAATGCGCATGTGTTGCTGCCGCATGTGGGTTGTGCTAGTGCAAACAAATGTTGCAGATGAGAGGTCCTGCGCTGGGACCTGCCGTTGCAGTGCACAGGGCTCCTTTTGTGTAACCAACTTGTTGAAGTCACACACACTGGGATTAGCACCTGTCTGTTGAGTCATCATGCAGCCTTTGAGACATGCGCCTCAAATATGCCATCACGCCCATGGCAGACCATCACCACACACCAACCCGACACCATCTGCCTTGTGCCACATGCACTGCCCTGGTTTGAAATCAGTGTCAGCACAGCAGCAAGCAGATGCCTCACCATACAGCACAGAGATGAGCTGCTGTCCTACAGTGCAGCCCAAATGTGTCAACTTGTGGCATCAACTTTGCAATGCAGTGAGTGGTGCGCAGTGTCAATTTGGGCTGACACTGTCTGTCTACCTAGCAGGCCACCGCAAAAAGCAGCAAACCAGCCAACTGCAGCAAAGTACTCTGCATGCTGTCCCTGCCGGTAGTGGTGCACGCCCAAGTGTAGAACCTATTGTATGTGGTGGCTCAATGGCTGCCATGCGTTGCTGGGCAAGCCAGCAGTAGCAGCATTGCCAACACGCATCGACACCATATATGTATGGTGCACAATATGCACCCGCGCACCCCTCAGCAACTTCAGCGACACTGGCCTCATACATAAGCAAAGCCCACACTATCAACATAGCCGCTATGTTGCTCGCCATAATGACTGGGGAGGAAAGATATTGGGCTAGCTATGCCTGTCTAACAGCCTCGCGTGGCAATGAAGTACCTGATATGCTGAACTCCAGCTGAAAAGTGTCCTGGTCAGTAGCCCATGGGTAGAAGCAAAGCCTGTTGTGCCTACAAGCCTACACTAACTTATGCCATTAGGCTGGCAGGGCAGCCAGCACACACAACATGCAGTGATGACATCCTGCATGGAAAAAAAATGTGAGCCAACAAAACTGGCCTACACACAAGCACAGTAAGCGAGGTACCTAACTGCTCCTGCCTACTGCTGCTTGAACAATGCGCTTGAGCGAACAGGCTTGGCCTCCTGCATGTGGATCTTTGGCCTAAACCAAATCTGCTGATCAAGCAGTGGGCGGCGCAGCTGCACCCATCGAGGTAGCCACCAAAATCAATCATTCAGCGTCAACAGCAGGCACTGCATGGGAACCCGTGCTTGTGTTGTGCACCAACATACAAAAGCTCAGCACGCCTTGACGTCATGTCGACGTACATGTCACACGCCTGCCATGCCATATGCCGTGACATAGCTCAGCACGCCTTGACGTACATGTCGCACACGCTCTCCGCCCGACCCGGGACTGGTGCCCCCTTCTGAGGCGTGCCAGCTGCAGCAGCGCCAACACCCAGCGTCAAGCCAGAGTCAGCAATGACCTGCCTCAGCTGGCTGTTCTCCGTCTGTAGCTGAGACACGAGGTCTTTCAGGTATGCCAGCTCTTCTGTGGGGCTCATGACGCTGCGGTGGAGGCTGTTCTTGATGGCCATGGCTCTGCTGGCGTAGCGCAGGGTGCTGAGCGTGTGGTCGCGGTTGATGTCGGACGGGCTGATGCCTGGGTGGGCAGGCGGCAGGGGTGGCGGTAAAGGGGATTTACATTGGTACATGCTGCGGTATTTGTGTGGTTAAAAACACCCACACCTACATGCGCTAGACTGCAGTCAGCTGATTTTAGTTGGCACATGGCCTTTTTCGCTTGTGCATATATGTGCATACCACCCAGGGTATGCTGAGCTGAGCAGTGCCATCACACCAAGGACAGTGCCAGCACTTTACGCAGTGCACGTCTGCAGACCAACAGCACAGCAGCAGTTCCGTCCTGCCTCTGTACTGCCAGAGGACATGTGCAATGTCTGACCCAGGACACCCATTGGTGGGTCACTGCTCTCATGCGCTGGCCTGCACCTAAGCCCTAACCCTAAACCCTACTCACATGCTATGAAGAGCGTCTCGCTGTTGCCCCCCAGGGAGTCCTGCAGCAGCCGTGTCAGCTTGCTGTTGCGGTAGGGGATGTGCTTGCGTGCCGCTCCCTCTGTCAGTGCGTTGATCACGTTGCCCAGCTCCAGTAGCCCCTTGTTGATGGACACACCCTCCACAAAGCGCTGGCCTGCAGGTCAAAGCAGAACAGGGTGTGCACACCTGTTGTCATGCATGTGGATGCGGTGCGACTGTGCCCAAGGCTCTTTTTGATCAGCTGCTTCACTAGACTCCTCCCTGGCTGTCCTCGTTCTGCAAAGTCAGTCAGGCTACAGGTGTAACTTTGATTTGATTTAAGTTGAAGTCACACCCTCCCTCTGTCCCTCTCCCTCCCCTCCCCTTACAGCAGAAGTGTGTGGTAGTCATGCCGCATGGTGATACGTGCGCGCCGAGGCACCCACTCAGACAGCTGCCTTCCGTGACTGCTCCCTGGCTGTCTACTTGCTGCAAGTCACAGTCCTCCCTCCCTCCCTCCCTCCCCCGCCCCCCTTTCTTCTTGCTGCACGTCACACGCTCCATCCATCCCTCCCCTAGCTCCCATGTGCCTGCACACCTGTGGAGCCTGTCTCCTTTGCCCCTGCTACATCCACCAAGGTGCAGCTTTGGAGGTGCAGCTTTGGAGGCAGCGCAGCTCACCCCCTTGTTGCTGCACCCTAGGGTAGGCCTACCCTACATGCCATGCCTGGTCACGCTGCCCCCTTCCCTCATTCGCTCCCGTCCTCCCTCCCTCCCTCTTTCCCCCCTCCCTCCCTCCCTCCCTCTCTCCCTACCAGCTTTGCCCTCCCTACAGACTCTCATTCACCACCCCTTCCTTTGTGCAACTGTTTACACAAACACACACCATACCCACTCCCAAAAACATTGTCCTCCCACCCACCTGTGGTTCCTGTCTCCTTTGCCCGCTCGCTGCCCGCTAAGTCCACAAGGTGTAGCTTTGAGGCAAGGCAGCGCAGCTCCTGGGGGAGGGTGCGGGCTGTGGCTGCATGCGCCCGCTGCTGCAGTGTGATTGTCAGGATAGCATGGCTGCGGCTGCTTTGCTGGTTCAACCTACATGTGCAGATAACAGCACACAGCTTGTTGGGAGGCCAGAGCGGCAATTGCCGCTCTTGCAAGAGCGGGTCTTGATGGCAAGCTGGGCCGTGTATGGGTTACTGTTGAATGGGTTCTGCATCTGCAAGCCTCCCAGGGCATGTGCGCTGGGCTCGGCATTGGCCAATGTAAATCCACCTGCAGCTGTCAAAGGCACACTGCTGCTTCAAGTGCCACTTTACGGTGCCAGTAAGTCCAATGTATTGCAAGCACATGTGTCATGGGTGCCTAGCAGAAACCCTAGCTTAGTCGTACTCACTTGTGTGACGCAGTTGCTCGCAAGGCGCTGCCCTTCTGAAGGAGTGCCACCAAGTCAGCAGCAGTCTGCAACACCACCTCCGTCACCCCATCCATGACGATCTGCCCCTCCGCATTCTCATACAGCACGATGCTGCCACCGCCACTGCCGCCGTTAGAAAAGCTGGAGTCCGCACCATCGCCAACACTTGCGCTGGTGATGCGGCCTGCTGCTAGGGGGCCCAGAGACGACCCGAAACCGTATTCAGAGTTCGAGGCTGTGAGTCGACGAGGACTGATGCCGCCGCTGCTGCTGCCGTTGCTGCTGCCGCCCCCGTATACTGCACGCGCAGCGACCAAGTTGCCGCTGCTGCCGCTGGGTGTGAGGGACGCGGGCGCTAACAAGTCTAATATGACCTCGTTGTATATCTCAACGTAAGACACCTGCGCAAGCGGCAGCAGCACGTGCATGCGAGTGCTGTCACATGGCGGCAAGGTGCTGCGGCGGGAAGCAAGGGGCTGTCTGCTTCCGACACTGCCAAGCGCAACAATTCCAGCAGCATGAGTGTTGTGGTCCGTGTTGTTTGGTGAGTAACATGCGGCCTGGCGCAGGCGTCAGCTGCTCTTCAATCCAGCAGCACACCCCCTGTCAGTAGTCAGTGCAACCTGCTCTCCCATCCTGCAGCACACCCCCTGTCAGCATGCTCGATCGTTGCTGCACACCACGTCACTGCTGATGCCTGTATTACCTTCATCTGTACATCATACAGTGCCCGTGCTCCAGCCACATACTCCAGCAGCTGCCCACACGCTTGCGGCAGCACTGCTGCACTGTTGACGCTGCTGCCCTGCTGGAGGCTTGCCGCACCGCCCATCTGGTATGTCTTCCCGCTCCCTGCAGCATCATGTTGGTGCAGCAGCGGTCAACAGCCGCATGTTACCTCACTCCGTTCACCTCAAGTGGCCGGCCGGCACAGGCACCATAAATCTTAGCAGCATAGTTTGGTGTTGATTCTTGCTGAGTGCAGTGCTCCTGCAGGGATCTCCTTGCATCAAAGATGCAGCGCTGCAGCGTGGGGCTGTACAGGAGGCTGCTTCAGCTGCTGCTTTGCATACCACCCACATACCCATGCAGTCTGCACCAGCGCATGCACACCTGTCTGTCCGTATGCCAGTATGCAGCCATTGTAGCCTTGACAGAAGCGCTCCACCACTGGCTGCACCATGTCTCTGTACATCTGCTGACCCACTGACGCATTCACAGCATGGTACCTGCAGGATGGCACAGCACACAGCAGCGCTGCTTGGTGCAACTGACGCGTTGCTCTTTGCTGTCGTCCTGCATGGTGTGGCTGCTGCTGATGACAACAGTCACTGCCTGCTGACAAATCAACCTCCAGGGGGCTGTACAACTGTGATACTGCTACTGCTGTTGTTGCTCCTACTGCTGCTGCCACTGCTGCTGCTGCTGCTGCTGCTGCTGCTGCTGCTGCTGCTGCTGCTGGGATTCAGAGATCTCAGCAGCTTCTGTGGTGTGAGCCACCTTGGCATGCGTCCGGTGTAACTGCTCCTTTCTTGGTGGAGGTGCTGTGCCATGTGATACAGCTACTTCAGCACTACCCTGCTGTTGCAGCATGCAATGGGTTGTGCTTGTGCAGTTGATGCGCATGCCCCTTGCCCTGCTGCCCCTATGTCTGCACAATGCTCAACGTGTCTATGCACCCATGCCGATGCCAAGTCAACAGGGGGCAGCGACTGCTGGATGCGCAGCTGCGACCTACACTTTGTCATATACAAAGTCCGCCCCTCCATCGCTCCCTCCTGCCACTGTCTTCTGTGTCAGTGGGGGCAGCACAACCTGCATCATATTTGCGCGGCAGCAACGTTGTTTGGGGGTGGAAGTGACTGTTATATATGGATTCTGTCGCCACTGGGCGGCACTCTCTGCCAGCAGCCTTTACTGAGGGCTTGAACGTACAAGCGACTGCTCAAGTTGGAGGGAGCTGCCCTGTGCCTTGCAACCAAGTGGCACAGTCCTGTTGACTGCCTGGGGGACAGGCTTAGCAGCTGAGTGCTGCTGCTTATGATGGTGGGTCGTCTGGAGCCACCGTTGTATGCATACAGGCTGCTGCTGTGACCTTTGGGTCAGCAGTGCTGGGGTTGACAACAGCAGCCAGACCCACCACCCATTCAAGGAGTGGTGCTTCATGCTTTGACACCAAATACCGAGTAGCATGCTTGCTGAACCTCATCAGCATTGCCCTCACCTTGTCGGGTGGGTACACCACCACGCTGCTGCTGCCTCCTTTCTGCTGCTCGAAGGGCAGCAAAGGCCTGACCATGACTGCAACCTTGACCGAGGAAGGTGTGGGCAGAGACACACTGGCGTCTGCCTCTGCTGCAGCTGCTTCTGCTGCTGCATTGTGTCCCTATTGCAGGGGTGTGGTGATGCAGACACAAGAACAGCAAGTTAGGGTTGTGAAGCTGCTGCATCATGGTCTATCTTCAGGTCTGCTGTCTGCAACTCTACTGTCGACTCGGGCTGCACGTAGCTGGAGCTCAGCCATGCTGACCATCAGGTTTATAAGGCCTTTTTAAGAAAATATTAATGATACGTTGCTCTCTGACGCCGTGAGGAGCAGGTACTGCGTTGTGCTGTCGTGGGCTGTACAGCAGCAGCAGCACTCACCCCGAGTTGATGTAATACAGATGATGCGTCTGATGCTCTATGATGACCGTGTTCTGTCACCTCGTCATGCACAGCTACTGCATCTTTGGAGCAGCAGCCTCCCATGGCGAGCAGACAGTGGCATGCGAAAGAAAAAGCCCGGAGCCACGCTCTCACAACCTCATAACGTGCTTACATTGCAACGTGACGATACTGTGGAAGTGAGAGGGATTCCGTTTCACTCTCCTGTTATGCAACAACTGTCATGAGTCATGACAGGCACCCTTGTGGAGTGTGATGGTGAGGCTGGACGAATTCCCATTGATTTGCAGGACACAGCTTGGTCAGTAAGGTTACAAACTTGTCTTTCCTGTTTTGATGCTGGCCAATGTGCTGCCAACGGGGAAAGGGGGGTGTGCAGCTTATTGCGCTGCAACAGGAGGATCACCATCCTGTGGTTTGGGACATGAAGACAAGGCAGGTCAGGCTAATCTGGAGCCTGCATGTGCAACAGAATATGGCAGATTGGTACAGCCGCAGATGAGCAGCAGGTGACTCTTGCCGGGCTGCTGGGAGGCTTGTGGGTGAATACAGGAGGCTTGTAGTGAGAGAAGACAGGTGGGCATGACAGGCACGGGAGCGCGTCGGTGTGTCATCATGATGGAGCAAGCTGTCTGCAAGGAGTGTATATTCTGGTCAAGTCATTGATCATCTGCATGGGATTGGCAATGCTGTGTGTCCAAGTCACCTACCAAGTGTGCTGAAGCAACGCGGCACCGTTGGTGAACGCTCCGTGTCCATTTCCATGCTCTGATAAACTGGCACCCCTGCACCACAACGTCTGCGACATACTTCACCCGCTCTGCTGCTTCTGATGAACTCACAGGTGACGTGAGCCAGGGATGAATTGCCCACGCCACACCACGCCAGTTCTTGCCACACTGACCAGCACTGATTACAGGATGCTCAACGGCTGCTGCCCCCTTGTGCTGACACCTGCAGCTTACCCGTGCTATGGGCAGCTGAACAGCGGTTTTTGTGAGTTTTTTCCTTGGTTTTTTTGAATAGCGGTGTTGCCAGCAGCGTTGGGGTCACAGCTGCGCTGCCTGGTGCTGTAGAGTGGCAGTCTAGCAGCAGCAAGGCGGCAGCAGCAGAGGTGGCAGCGGCAGCCCTTCCCTGCATTTGCCCAGCTGCCTGTAGACCTGCTAGAGCAGAGGATGTGATTCAAGTGCAGCCTGCACTGCCCCTGAGCGGCAGCAGCACCAACCTCCACCAGCAGCAGCTGCTGGGGGGCTGAAGCGCTTCGTCACAGCAGGTGATCAGTGAATCGCAGGTGGTCAGCTTTACCCAGCAGGGCGTGGCGTAGGTTGGCTGTGCCGCAGTGTTTACAAACATCTCAGGGTGCTGTTTCAGCAGGGGGCATGGCTGCTGTGTGATACCAGCCAGCCAGGTGGGTTTGTGGCGGGAAACAGCTGTGCGTAGCCACAGTTTGTCACCCTGGGTTTGGCAGGGTGCTGCAGGTCAGGAAGCTGAAGATTAGGCTCCAGTGCATTGCACTGGGGCAACCCTTGGTTTACAACACATACAGCAGGTCATCAGAGGGCACAGACGGGTGCTGGGGGTGACCATGGTCACTGTGGCCACAAGCAGCAGTCATAGCAGTCATAGCAGTTGCGGCTCCTTACACCCGAGAGCGGCGTCTGAACAGGTGCACAGAAATGACATAGGTCTCTTGGGTGGCTTGTGGTGCGTGATGGTGAAGCATCAACAGCCAAGCAAATGACCAATGCAGCAGCTTTCAAAGTTGCAGTGCCAGCCTGGAAAACAATTCAAAAATAACCACCCCTGCCAGGCACTGCCATCCTCATTACTGAACTATTCATTATCTCTGAAATATCCAAACACCTGATCCGTCCACTTAGAGCCAGTCGTCTGTCCAACAGCAGAGCTTTTTTTTTAGTTTTTTTTAGTTTTTTTTAGTTTTTGACAATTTGACAGCTCCATGGGCCATGGGACCCTCCACCGCCCCACAAAAACCCGCGGGCGATGTGCTGGCTTGGTCAGCACGTGCTGGTGTGCTCCGCGATGTGCTGGCTTGCTGTGTTACATGGTTACATGGACCATAATGACCTTCACTTCAGCTCTTGCGCAACAAAATCAACCTTCCTTTCTTCATGGCCACAGCAAACTCCACATTTTGGTCACACTGCTTCCAGGCTTGTACAGCCTGGTTGCAGCTAATTTTCCGCACAAAACTTCTCCACTTGGCTTTAGTGAGCACTGTGACATCATCTGCTGGCACTAAATCTGCAGGTATCAAACGACAGAGCAACTGCTGGCCAACATTCTTGCCGTGCATCACCCGAAACACGTAAGGACTGCCCTGCCAGTCAACGTCAAACAGTGCCCACACACCAGTCTGCCCATTGCTACCTTCCTCAACGAAGGTGCTACACTCTTCAAACAACTTCATGTTGGTAAAACGGCCCCTTCCCTGACGTCCAGCATCCTGCTTAAAAGGTGAATATGACACTGTCTATATCATCAGACAGCCCGTCAGCAGCTGCTGCGGACTCAGATCCTATATCATCAGACAGCCCGTCAGCAGCTGCTGCAGACTCAGATCCTAACCCAGATAATGTACGGACCTGCCTATCAGCATCAGGACCTACCCTCAGCACCCAACCTGTGCCTTCCTGCCTCATCAACAGGCTATACCATTGTGCATGAACTGCTGCACAATCATTCAATTTCCGACTTAGTCCAGGACAACCCGTCAAGTGAAGGGTTGAACAGTATTTTGTTGTATACTTGCGCAGTTCAGCACCACGATACACCTCACCATCAAAGCACAACCTGCACGAGGGATTGCTGCATACCGTGTCAACACACACGGATACACCACGGATGGGCTCAAGGACACCAGGAGATCCCACTGTCAGCTGCAGATCTACACTGCGCGTCTGCTTGCCCGTACTACACATAGACTCAGACTGGTAGTTCCGCAACCCCACCCATGTGCTGCCCTGTGCGCGCACACTGCTGCGAGGCACAAACACCTTCATGCCTATACCTCTCTGGACACACAAGTGGACAGCAGAGGGATCTGCAAACCTTGAGCAGCTCAGTCGAGTTTGCAATCGCCAGCATCGCGTTCAATGTAGGTGCTTGACTGTGTCGCCGTTATGATACACGTGTTGGCTGTGATAGCTGGGGCCGGTCTGTGCCAAAGCAGTAGAACAACAGACATCATGAGGCCGCTCAAGACTAGCCACTCCAGGCAGCTGCCAGGCTTACCTATGATTTCTTGCCCTACAGGAAACCCCTGTCAGCAACTACAACAGCAGCACAGCAGCTCCCAGATCTTCCAGATGCAGCTGTGGCATGCATCCTGCAGCACGTGCCGCTGCGCCTCCGTCTTACCCACTGCGCCCTTGTGTGCCGTGCATGGGCAGCAGCTGCAGTGGCGGCCCCAGCAGACGTTCACTGTTACCTCTCAGACAGCAGCCGATGCATGCAGCTGCAGGACTGGTTGGCAAAACATAGCGGGGTGGTGGAGGGGCTGACGGCCTGGGCCAGCAGCAGCAAGCCCTCTCAGCTGTGGCTGCCTCTGCCGCTGCCAGTACAGCGACTCACGCACCTGCGCAGCTTGGACCTCAGCAGGGTCAGAGCGCAGTCGTCGCTGCTGTCGCCAGTGCTGGGTGGGACCACCCTGTGCACCGCACACAGCAGCGGCACCGGTTGTCGCTCCGCGTTCACAGCCACAGGGCCAGGCAGCAGCAGCAGTGCTGGCCCTGTCCTGTCGCAGCTGCAGGAGCTGCGGCTGTTCGACTGCCAGCTCACTGAGCAGTTGCTGACACAGCTGCTGAGTGCAGCAGCGCTGTCGAAACTGCAGTGGCAGCATGTGCAGCTCTTCCAGGACAACTGGGAATGGGAGCTTACAGAAGGGCAGCTATATGCCACTTTATGGCAGCAGCTGCACCTGCTGCCCAAGCTCTCAGAGCTGTACCACTATGAAGGGCGGTTGGCGATAACAGATATCACTCCCCTTGGCCAACTGCAGCAGCTGCAGCGCTTGCACGTGCGGCGGCTCGGCTACTACTCAGTTGAGTCTGGTCCCAAGGCGCTGCTTGCAGCGCTGCAGCACCTCACCCAGCTGCAGCACGTACAGCTGGACAGATGCCTCTTGTACAGCGTCCAGCCTGAGCCTGAGGGGCAGGGGGACAGCTACAAGTGCTTCGCGGCCCTGACAGCATCCACCCAGCTCACAGCTCTGGTCCTTCTAGAGGATTATGAGCCTGTCCCCCAAGCAGCCTTCGAGCACATTTTCCCTGCAGGACGCGTGCTGCCCAACCTCAAGGTGCTGCAGCTTTCCTCACTAGACCACAGGCAGTGTGTGGAGGCAGCGCAGGTTGCCATGATTGCAGCCAGCTGCCCTGCACTGCGGGAGCTTTGTCTGTGTGGCGTGATTGCCAAGGGTTTTAATGTCGGCTGCTTGTCACAGCTGCCCCCTGGTGTGACCACAGTCTCGGGAGTAGGTTGGTGCCGGCCCCAGAACACATGTTTAGGTGAGTGGGTTGGCCCAGAAAACCCTTCAACATCATGCATGTTACCTCGTCGCATTGCATATGGTTGCTACTGCAGCAGTAGGTGCTGGCCAGTGCATGCACAGCACCAACTTGCAACCAGTGCTGGCAGTTGTGCTGCAATCAGATGCTTACCCTGCAAAAGAACCCAAGGTTCCTGGTGATGAAGGTCGGATGGCTCTTACTGTTGCATCCAGTAATTTCCTCCGCGCTGCTTCCCTGCCCTTTGCCTCTTGTTGCTGTTTACTGCTGCTGTACAGCAACATCCAGTGGCTGCAGTTCATCATGAAGGGTGCAGCAGTGCCGCAAGTGGGGCGACACCCAGCTGGTGTAGCTGTTCTTCAGAAGGCAGCAGCTGCAGCAGAGGGGGGGGGGGTCGTTGCTCAGCTCTGGGCACCAGCCAGATGGGCAGCTGTAGCAGCTGTAGCACGCCATGGGCAGGTGCTGGCAGCGGTTTCAGCAGGAGGATTACTCGCAGGCAGCTGTCAGACGTCCAAGGTATGGTATCTGGGCACAAGCACTGCTGTTCGCCTGTAGAGTGTGCCTTGACTGCATATGCCAGCGTTGGTTTTGCCATGCAGTACTGCTGCGGCTCTTTGTGAAGAGGGTCTCAATGCATCACAACCGAAGTGCATGCAACTGGGTCTCAACTGCAGCGATCAACCATGTCGATGATTGACTGTCGCTGCCCGCTGTCCTGCTCCGCTGTCTGTCTTGATGTTGGTGCTGTTGCAGGCGAGGGTCTAAGGAGCAGCCGCTTGAAGGCTGGCACAGAGGGGCAGAGCAGCAGCAGTGGCAACAGCAGCAGTACTGTTGCTTCCGGCTGTGTTTACGGGAGCAAGTACACTGAGTGGTGACTGTGCGGTGCAGTGCCAGATCGAGCTGCCGAGGAGTGCTAGTTTGATGCATGTTCAAGTTTGGTTGTGCCTGTGGGTTGGCACAGTCCTGTCCTGCGGCACGAGTGCCTGTAGTTGTCTGTTGGGTTGGTTGTGGCGCCTTGGCTCTTTGTGACAGGTCTGGTCCGTAAGCTTGCCTGGGCATACCCCTGACAGTAGTGGCTGGCGTGAGGACCCATGCAGTCGAGGTGTGGCACAGATTTGGTGCAGGAGTCTGATTGAGGTTGCACCCAACTGGCAGATCTTGTTCCAAAGCATCCTCAAAGTGAACGTCAGGTGCGGCACAGTAGGGCTCAAAAATTCCGGCCAAGCACGTTTGAGTATGAAGGCTGCAAATACATGTTGGGCATATCCCCAGGCAGCTGCACGCAGTTGTGAGGGCATCCTGCAAGAGCCCTAGGGCTCAGGCCTGAGCCCTGCCCTGAGCTGCAGTTCAAAGCTCCAGCCGCCCGGCCCAGGCGGGGGACTCTGCACATATGCCATACAGGCTTCTGCAATGGATAGTGACACTCACGGTCTGCATGCTTCAAATGTCCTGCAACCCGCTGGTCAGGGCTGTCTGGGCCCTTTGATTGTGTGAGCCACAGAAAGGAAAAGGCAAGTTTTCTTTGCAGTGCCCATGTCTGAGCTCCAGCAGGACGACTGAGTCTGCAGCAGGCTGGCGCCCAGAGGTATGTTGAAGTCCAACTGTGCATTCAATACCAATTTGTCAGTCCCTGCGACAGCAACCCTCAAAAAATTCGCATCCCGTACTTTGTCCAACAAGTGCAACTGCGGGATTGTGCTGATCAGGTCTTGGCCTGGCTGTCCGTCGTTTTGAATGTGTGGTAGCCTTGCAATAGCCGAACAAACGAACAGGGGGGACCCAAGAACGCCCACACTCCGTCTCTGTGAAAAGTCAGCGCGCTGGCAACAGCGTTGAGCTTGGTTCGACCTTGACAGATCAGAGCTGATCAGCAGCACAGTTGGTCGGAATGGCCTCACAACAGGCAAGGTGAGTGCTGTATGGATGTCACAGAACAGTAATGCACAACCTGCGTCTGCAGTGATTGCATAGGTGGTGTTATTGAGTACCTCGCACCCAACAATAGCAACTGCTTCCTCTGCCTCTGCCTTCTTGACCTTGTTGCCCTTACCCCAGGGCTCCTCTCTCAGCAGCAACAGCAGCACCGCAACAGTCTCCAGATCTTCCAGAAGCAGCCATTGCCTGCATCCTGCGGCACGTGCGGCTGCGCCAGCGCCTGACCTGCTGCGCACTGGTGTGCCGAGCATGGGCAGCAGCTGCAGCAGGGGTGCCAGCAGAGGTGTCCACAAAGCTTCGGAGCAGTGAGCACTGCGGGCAGCTGCAGGACTGGCTCTCCCAACATGCGGGGGTGGTGGTGAGCCTGATCAACTTGCCCAACATAACCGTCTACAGTGGTGACCCATGGGGCAGTTGGAGTCCGCTGCAGCTGCCTGTTGACAAGCTCACGTGCCTGCGCAACCTAGATCTCGGCTGGCTCAAAGTGCAGTCAGCACGCGGGGTCAGCACACCCAGCAGCATCAGCAGACGCAGGGGGTCCTCACTCACAGGAGAAAGCAGCAAGGGCACCAGCGGCGGCAGCGCAAGCGGCGGCAGCAGTGCTACTGTTGCGCTGCCGCAGCTGCAGGAGCTGGGGCTCTGTGAGGTTCAGCTCACTGTGGAGTTGCTGTCACAGCTACTGAGTGCAACAGGCCTTACGGGACTGCATTGGAGCAGCGTGGGCCTCTGCAAGGAGATGTCACCTGCTGAGGAAGACCTTCCACACGAGGAGGTGCTGTCAATCCTGTGGCAGCATCTGCAGCTGCTGCCCAAGCTCTCCAGGTTGCAGCTGCATGTGGACAGCCTCACATCATCAGACATCCCGGCAACCATCAGCCCTCTCAGCAAGCTGCAGCACCTGCAGCATTTGAGTCTCCTCGTTGACTATCGGCCCGTCAGTGCAGCCAAGTGTATGGCACTTGCCTCGGCGGTGCTTGCAGCGCTGCAGCACTTGACCCAGCTGCGGCACCTGGAGCTAGGTTGCTGCCAGCTGCAGTACAGGGTGCAGCATCTGCCTCAGTCGGATGTCAGCTACCAGTGCTTCTCAGCCCTGACAGCATCCACGCAGCTCACACTTTTGGACATCAAGGAGGGCGATGTTCCCTCCCCAAGGCAGCCTTTCAGTACATGCTCCCTACAGGGCGTGTGCTGCCAAACCTCAAGGCGCTATGCCTTGCAGGGACACTGATGACTGAACATTGTGTGGAAGCAGCGCAGGTCGCTAGGATAGCGGCCAGCTGCCCCGCACTGCAGGAGCTGAAGCTGCAGGGTGTGACCCCTCGCAGCTTTGACGTCAGCTGCCTGGCGCAACTGCCCGCTGGTGTGACACGAGTGGACGGCCTTCGCTGGACCCGGTCTACGCCCTGAGGTCCTACACTGGCAGGGGCCTTGGGCCTCGGCGGTTTGTGTGTTCATGGATGCAAGTAAGTGTGCTGAGCTGCTTGGCCAGCTGCTGTACAAATGAATGCAGGTGGTGCGGAAGTAACGTAACATCATACTATGTTTGCAGGCAGCCGTTGAGCATCAAAGGTTCTGCATGCCAGCACCAGCACTGCTGCTGTTTGAATGTCATGCGTGGGGTCCTACGTCAGCTTTGTGGTGCCATGCAGTGCTGCTGCGCATGTTCTTCAAGGAGATTTCTTTGCTTTTGAGACAGTAATGGTGTTAGCAACGAAGCTTGCATCTGGATTCCAGCTTCAGTGATCCATGTTGCTTCCTGAATATCCCTGCCCTGCTGCCCTGCCCCGCTTTCTTGCCCTGCTGTCTGTGCTGGTGCTGCAGGTGAGGGTCTAAGTAGCAGCTGCTTGCAGGCGGATGGCTAGCAGTAGGCCGCAGCAGCAGCAGCAGCAGCAGCAGCAGCAGCAGTGGCAGCTGCAGCAGTTGTGTTTGGTTTACTAGGGCGGCGTGCAGCCGAAGCGGCGTTTGCAGTGCTTGTCTGTAGTGCTTGGCCCAACTTATGTGCAGTTGGGGCTGGTCCGTCTTGTTGGCGGCAATTGGTGTCGTTTCCGTGCTTGGGCAGGGTGTGCGATCACTAGTCAATGGGCAGTGGCAGCTGTGTGGGGTTGTGAGCGTTGGCAGTGCTGTAGGATGTGCACTAGTCTGGCACCCCTGGTGGCCACACCCCAGGTGTGTTGCATAAATATCTTGCTGGTTGGTCTGTAAGCTCCCACAGACATCGACCTGGTTCAGCAAATGTTCATACCACTCCTACAGGTTCTGCCCTGCGTCGAGCCTGTGGTCACATGGGATTTGTGCCATGCCAAGTTGAGGGACTGCCACACCACTGCAGAATGCTGCATCTGTCCCTGCAATGAGTTTCTGAGGTGACATAAGGGTACCTTGGATAGGCAACTGTTTTGATGTACATCAACCCTAGTCCTTGGCTAGCTGCTGGGCCTGATGAATGGGCCAGCCTGGCATTTGCCAGGAAATATCAGTATGAGATACTGTTAGCAACGCTTGCGTTGGTTCCCACAAAACGAAGCTTCAGCTATTTGGATAACATTTACTTCGATACGTACTCAGCACCGTCAACAGCAAAGCAGAGGCAAAGGTGCAATGGCGAAGAAGAAGCAAGCTGCAACCGCAAGGCGAGCGAGGTGGGTGCTCTGATGGCTTTATTTGCGCATCGGTTTGTTTAATATGCTATCTGGACGCAGTAATTAGGGGTGTGCGGCAGCAGCAGCAGCAGGAGCAGAAGTGTCATCATTGATCTGCTGACACAGCCTCCTCCTAACTGCTGACCCTGGGCTTCAACCTGCTGCTCACAGAGCACCCACACCAGTAGCACCATCATCCAAGCAGCAAGCAGAGCTTCCAGAGGACGTGGTAGTGTGCATCCTGAGGCAGATACCGCTGCAGCAGCGCCTCCGCTGTGCCTTGGTGTGCCGTGCATGGGCAGCAGCTGCAGCAAAGGTGCCAGCAGTTGTCATCTGCAGCTTCAACAGCAGCGAGCACTGCGAGCAGCTGCAGCACTGGCTGGACAAGCCTGGGCGTGCGGTGGGGGCAATGCATTGTGCCAGTAAGAACTCCTGGCCCAACTTGCCGCTTTTGCAGCTGCCCATCCCCAAGCTGACACTGCTACGCAACCTGCAGCTGCTCCGCATCAAAGCGCAGAGGCTGGCAGATGCTGCTGCCGTTGCGACGACTGTGTTGCCGCGGTTGCAGAAGTTGGGGCTGCGTCAGTGTCACTTGACTGTGCAGCTGGCCTCTCAGCTACTCAGCACAACCACCTTGACACAGCTGCAGTGGGACAGTGTCAGGCTTCACATGGGGAATTGGACAGAAGCACAGGGGTTAGATGTCCTGTGGCAGCAGCTGCAGCTGCTGCCCAACCTGTCAGTACTGCACTGCAGCTGGCAGATGGCAACTGTTCGCGGCACCTCAGCTGACATCACCCCTGTCAGCAACCTCCAGCACCTGCAGCGCCTCAGCTTGGAGTCCCCCTTCTCAGGGACTGACCAGTCAGACCCCAGGGCCCTCCTAGCAGCACTGCAGCCCCTCACCCAGCTGCAGCATCTGGAACTGAATGGTTGCCAGCTGCACCTGATTCGGCCTCCTCAGGCTGTGCAGCAGCAGGCTGACAGCTACCAGTGCTTCTCAGCCCTGACAGCATCCACCCAGCTCACAGCTCTGGTCCTGGCGCAACACATAGATGTGGTCGTGCCCCAGGAAGCATTTGGCCACATGTTCCCTGCAGGGCGAACTCTACCTGAGCTTCAGGTGTTGCGCCTTGACTGTACTGACAGGTCAGCCGACCAGCACTGTGTGGAGGCAGCACAGGTTGCCATGATAGGAGCAAGCACCCCTGCACTGCAGAAGCTCGGGCTGTCCGGTGTAACCCCCGAGGGCTTCAACACCAGCTGCCTGGCGCAGCTGCCCCCTGGTGTGACGCGGGTGGAGGGCCTTGACTGGGTGCGGCCTGCACCTTGAGCTGCTGCACTGGCAGGGTGGCGTGCTGGCAGTCTTGCAGTGAGGTGGGTGGGGTGTGCTGCTGGGCAGGGTGCCTTTGCTTGGGAAGAGAGCAGGTAGCGTGGCAGGATGCAGATTTGGTCAGCAGTCTGAAGCTGACAGGTTGCCATGTCGCTTAGCTCGGCCGCCGAAAAGACAGCCTCTGTATATGTTTGCTACTTGAAGGTACTGTCTTACTGAGCTGGCTCTGCAGATATTTTTGAGCACAGCGGCTGTTGATGAGCCGCGTGCTGGCGTCCAGCATCACGAAGTCAGTACCTTGTTGGAGCCATCAACATGCTTGATCACCACTGTTCTCTGATTGGCGGATGTGCCTGCTATGCCTGCCATTCTGCCTGCCCTGCCCCTGCCCAAGTGCAGGCGAAAGCTGAGGGGCCAAGTGGCAGTGTTGCGTGAACCGTATGCACACAGCATTGCAGCAGCAGCAGCAGAGTGCGGCGAAGCAGCATTGGCAGTGCTTGTCTGTTGTGCTTGCAATCATTCTTGTGAGTTGCAGTTGGGGCCTGCTCTGCCAGGCCAGTTTTGAGTTGGAACTTGTGGTTGGTGGATTTTGTTGCAGTTGGGGCATGTTCTGCCTTTTTGGCGCAGTTGAGGTCAAGGTTGAGGCCACTCTTGCTCCATCGGGGGACAATCAGTACTGTTTGCTGCTGCAGCAGTGCAGTGCGCCCAACGAGGCGTTGGCAGTGGCTGTCTGTAGTGCTTGCTATTGAAATTTTGGCCCAAATAAGTCGCAGATGGGGCTGGCTGTGTCGTTATCGGCAGTTGGTGTCACTCCTGTGCTTGGGCAGTGAGCGGTCACTAGTCAACATGCAGCTGTGGGGTTGTGGGCGTTGGCAGTTCTGTAGGTTGTGCACTAGTCTGCCAGACAGGGGTGGCACCCCTGGTGGCCACATGTGGTTGTGCAGGAGTCTGGCACCCCTGGTACCCCGGGTGCGTTGCATGATTATGTTGCCGGTTGGTCTGTAAGCTCCCACAGAACATTGACTGGATTCAGCAAATGTTCATATCACTCCTACAGGTTCTGCCCTGCGTCGATCCTGTGGTCAGATGGCACTTGTGCCAGGACAAATTGAGGCACGGCCCAACAACTGCAAAATGCTGCATCTGTCCCTGCATTGAGTTTATGAGGTAACATTAGGGTACCTTGGATAGGCAACTGTGTTGATGTACATCAACCCTAGTCCTTTGCTAGCTGCTGGGCCTGATTGATTGGGCCAGCCTGGCATTTGCCCGGCCATACTGTTAGCAACGCTTGCGTTGGTTCTCACAAAACGGAACATCAGCTAGTCAGATAACATGTACTTCGATACGTACTCAGCCACGTGAATAGCAAAGCAGAGGCGAAGAAGAAGCGAGGTGCAAACGCAATGCGAGCGAGGTGGGTGCTTTGATGGCTTTATTTGCGCATCGGTGTGCTGTATTTGCTATCTGGACGCAGTAACTAGGGGTGTGCGGCAGCAGCAGCAGCACAAATGCCATCCTTGATCTGCTGACAGAGCCTCCCAACTGCTGACCCTGAGGCTTTCACCTGCTGCGCACAGAGCGCCTCCAATAGGAGCTACATCAATGAATCAGCCAGCAGAGCTGCCTGAGGAAGTGGTAATGTCCATCCTGAGGCAGATACCGCTGCAGCAGCGCCTCCGCTGTGCCCTGGTGTGCCGTGCATGGGCAGCAGCTGCAGTGAAGGTGCCAGCAGTTGTCATCTGCAACTTCAACAGCAGCACCGACTGTGCTCATCTGCAGCACTGGCTGGACACGCGTGGCCATGCAGTGGTGGCAATGCATTGTGGCAGTCAGCAGCGCGACTTCCCCCTGTTGCAGCTTCCCGTCCCCAAGCTGACACAGCTACGCAGCCTGCAGCTGTTTCTTATCAAAGCTGAACTGCCGGCGCAGGGGATGGCAGCTGCTGCTGCGGCTGTGTTGCCACAGCTGCAGAAGTTGGGGCTGCGTGATTGTCACCTGACTGTGCAGCTGGCCTCTCAGCTCCTGAGCGCAACAGCACTGACAGCGCTGCAGTGGGAGGATGTCCAGCTTCACAGGAAGGATTGGACAGAGCCACAGGGGTTAGATGTCCTGTGGCAGCGGCTGCAGCTGCTGCCCAGCCTGTCAGTACTGCATCCTTCAAAGGCCGGCAGCACCGCAGCAGACATCGCCCCTGTCAGCAAGCTGCAACACCTGCGGCACCTCAGCTTGGCGTCCCCCTTACACCCCTACCAATCATTCCCCGCGGTCCTCCTAGCAGCACTGCAGCCCCTCACCCAGCTGCAGCATCTAGAGCTGAAGGACTGCCAGCTGCACCACATTCTTCCTCATCTGGCTTTTCAGCAGCACGGTGACAGCGTCACATACTTCTCAGCCCTGACAGCATCCCCCCAGCTCACAGCTCTGGTCCTGGCGCAAAGTGAAAAGCGAGTCGTCCCCCAGGCAGCATTTGGCCACATGTTCCCAGCAGGGCGAACGCTACCTGAGCTCAAGGTGTTGCGCCTTGACTGTACTGACAGGTCAGCCGGCCAGCACTGTGTGGAGGCAGCACAGGTCGCCATGATAGCAGCCAGCTGTCCTGCACTGCAGAAGTTGAGGTTCTGGGGTGTCACTCCCGAGGGCTTCAACACCAGCTGCCTGGCGCAGCTGCCTGCTGGTGTGACGCAGGTGGAGGGCCTTGACTGGGTCAGGCCTGCTGCCTGAGGTGCTGCTCTGGCGGGGGCGGGCTGCTGGCGGTCTTGCAGTTAGGTGAGTGTGGTGTGCCTACGCTGGCATATGGTCACTGTCGTACTACGCTAGTAGCGTAGGACCCGGGATGCCTGCCAGTGGCACTGGGAAGAGGGCACGTGTGACAGGATGCACACGAGCTTCCCCAGCAGTCTCAAGCGGACAGGAGGCTATGTGGCTTGAACACAAAGGTGGCCCTCTGTTCGTGTTTGCCAGTTGCATTTGAAGGGTACTACCATCAGGGTGAACCTCAATCAAGCCAGAAATTCCCGAGCACACTGCAGCGTGTGCATGCCAGTGCAGCATCCGATGCTGTGGCACAGTCAATTTCATGTTAAAGGCACTAACTTAGTGCACAAAGTTTGTGCTGGTGTAGCGCGAGGATTGTTACCGAGTTGTTTTGGACGACGCACACCACTTTTGGGCGGCACATCCTTTCCAAGTGCATGACACTGTCAGCACATTGACCTGAACCTGGCCCTTCACAGTGTGTTGTACACACATGCGGGCTCAAACCTGACACACCTGCTGCAATTGCCACGGCTTGCTGCCACAACTGCTACCACAGGACTTCTCCAACTGCTTCAACTGCTCCAACCACTGCTCCAACCACTGCAACCCTCACAACCTTACTGTGGGGCTCAGGCTGATCCGACTCTGCTAGGAATGACACAGCATTGCATGCATTTCTACACCAAGCTGTGTCAGGCCTAGGCCTTTCCCCCCCCCACCAAACAAGCCTGAGACCCACAAAAAGAGAAACCACACCAACCGCAAAGCTGCACCAGCCAAGCCACACAGGCAACTGCACTGCAAGACAGCTGGCCAAATGACCACACACAAACACAGAAATCTGCAACTGCACAACGGGCGCAGGCAGGGACAGAGGGACAGGGCTGCAAACTGTGGCGGTAACACACGCAAAGCAAGAGAAAGACAACAACCACCCGATCAAGGTGCACTGCACAGACTGGCAGGTATAGGCACCCAAGACCAACCAGAAAAGCGCACACACGCACCACAACAGAAACCTGAAAGCACACCAACAAGCTAGACCTACACCACCAATGAATGTGGCGGGTGCACGGCCTAAATGGCTGGGCTGGCAACTGGCAGAGTAACTGCATCACACATGTCACACCTGTAATGCAAGTTGCTCTGACAGGTGTACACAAAAGCACGCATGCACCAATAAGGACGCTACATAATGTAGTGATCCTTTTGATGTAAGCGGTTACAATCGCCCACAACCCACAGTCACCAGGGCAGGGCAGTGCTGG
This sequence comes from Desmodesmus armatus, assembly GCA_007449985.2. NCBI lineage: Eukaryota > Viridiplantae > Chlorophyta > Chlorophyceae > Sphaeropleales > Scenedesmaceae > Desmodesmus > Desmodesmus armatus. The sequence goes on from VIIQ02000667.1 coordinate 72,420, forward strand.
CACTCAAAGCACTTACCAACCAAACCAGACAAGTGTGCCGCTACAGCACACACCAGCTGCGCGCTGCTGCCAGAAAAAAAAACGCACTACGGGGGACCGGGGCCTCCAACTGACCTAGACCAGGGCACCTGGTCTAAGCCACCAGCAGTGCGCTCAGGGAGCTGCACTGCAGCTGCTGCTGCTGCTGAGAAGGGAAGACCGACTCGGCTGCGGACCTGCGGAGCTGCAGGTGCGTAGCCACCAAACACAAATGCGCTAGAAAAACCGCCAGATGCAAGGGCCAAACAAGAAACAGACGGGGAGGAGACAACTGCGAAGTCCCCAGAACCCACAGGAGCAACCACCAAGGGCATCACACTGCTGCGTGTGCCGTTAAGTGCATCATCCTGCCAGCCACCGCTGCCGCTGGGGGCAAGGCTGACCGGGCTGTTGCTGCCAGAAGGGGAAGCTGTGGCAGGGCTGCTGTAGCCACTGCTGCTGGAGAATGCAGCAGCAGAGACGGGGCTGCTGTAGCCGCTGCTGGCACTAGAGGCAGCAAGAGGCGGGTACCCAGTGGGTGTGCCAGCCTCCGTACTGTCGAACTGCTGCGGTGCATCCTGCAGCTGTTGCTGGGCAGCCCACTGCCGCCACAGCTGCAGCTCAGCAGCCATGCTGTCATGCTGCTGCTGCACTTGCCGCAGCTCGGCTTGGCTGCTGCAAGCTTTGCCGTACCAGTGCTGCACCTCTGCAGTCAACTGGTCGTGCATGGAAGCTGCCTCATGCAACTGGTGTTGAGACAACTGCAGGTCCCGCTGTAGCTGACGGACCTGTTGCTGCAAGGGCTGGACAGACTGCTGGGTAGCCTCTAGCTGGTCCTGTAAGCGACACTGCTGCTGTCGAGACTGCTGTTGGGTCTGCTCCAGCTGCGACTGTACCTGGATGACCTGGGTTTGCAGCTGGATGACCCGGGACTGCAGCTGGATGCACTGTTCCTGCTGCTCCTGAAGCTGCAAGCGCTCCCGCTGGTTGTACTGTAACTGCTGCTGTTGGGCCTGCTGCTCCGCGCGTTGAAGCTGCTGCTGGGAGCACTGTAGCTGCTGCTCCAGCTGTTCAGACCGACTGTTGGAGTGCTCAAGCTGCTGCTGCAGCTTGGTGACCTCCTGCTGGAGTTGCTGCTCCTGTCCAAGTGACTGCTGCTGAAGCCGGTCCTGCAACAGCTTGGACAGCTCATACCACTGGTGGGCCTCTGCGGACAGCTGATCCTGCTGTGACTCTGCCTGCTGCAGTAGCTGCTCCAGCTGCCGGGCCCGCTGCTCAGAAAGCTCCAGCTGCCGCTGCAGCTGACTGGCCTGTTCCTGTGCTGCAGCACGCTCTGCCTCAGCATGCTGCAACTGCTGTGACTGGCTGCCTTGCGTGAGAAACTGCTCATCTACCTCCACGAAACGACCGAATCCGTAAGGCAGAATTCGGACCATGCTGCAGGAGGGTCTGGGAGTGACTAGCTGAAGGGGCTAGGAGTGAGAGACCGCTAGGGTGCTGCCTCTAGGACAGCATGCCCTCCGACTCCACCATAAGGCTGAATTGCTGCGACTAGAAAGGGAGAGGGATGCTGCCCACAATCGCGACGCGAGAGGTGAGCACCACTAGCGATCTTCAGATGTAAAAACTCAAGAAACACAGAAGATAACTGGAACCCAGGAGAGACACTCAATTAACTGAGTTTGAAACCTGAAACGACAACTGAGAGCTCGGGAGACCACGTCTATCGACCGAGACTGAACACAGACAACTGGCTGACAACTGGCTCTGGCTGCTCTAACGGGCCAAAAGCTGGCGAGCCCGGGGTTACGACGGCTACATGTCTGTAAGCCCCCAGTAATACGCACGTGTTCGATTAGAAGGAACTCAGAGACCAAACAGATGTACAGCGACAAAGGCAGCCACGTAACTTCGACGATGTCAACAGAACCGAAACACGAAACAGAACCGAGAATGTGGACCAGACAGTGTTGTTGACTACAATCACCCGATCAAGGTGCACTGCACAGACTGGCAGGTATAGGCACCCAGGGCCAGGTGACAGTAGGGTACAGCCAGAACCCTGCTGACACCATACCTACACTGTGCAGTGACCCTGCACTACACTGGATCACCACAGCTCTCTGAGTGACTTCGACTGACATGCGCCTGCCATGCTGCCTGTCCTGACCCTGCCCATGTGCAGGCAAACACTGAGGCAGCAGCACGAGGTTCATGCCGGGGGCATTGCTGCAGCAGCAGAGTGCGGCTGGAGCAGCATTGGCAGTGCTGGTCAGTTGTGCTGCAGGCATTCTTGTTCTGCAACCAAGTTGCAGTTGGGCCTGTACACTGTTCCCAGGCGTTGGCGGAAGTTAGAGTCATTCATGTGCTTGGGGAGTGTGTGATCTGGTCACCAGCGTGACGGTCAATAGTCAACACGAGGTGGCAGTTGTGTTTCGCTTTGAGATGACTTTTGTAAAGCTCTTGCACACAAGCTGGTAGCGGGTTGTCAAGGGCAAGCTATCAAAACTGTCTGAATCTGCCTGCTGGTGCTGGCAGCAGCCCAAATGCTGCTGTCAACAACACAGCTGCCAGCACACTTTGTGGTGCTTGTAAGGTATTCTACTTGAACCCAACAGCCTTGGCCAACAGCCTGGTCGGTGAAATCATCTTGAAGCGTGTACATACGTTATGACCAATGTCTGATGGTACTGTGCTGTTGCTGAAGCAGGTCAGTATATCAGTCAGCTCAACTGCAAGCGCAGCCGCACTGAGTGCCAAAAACCCGCGGCAAAGTATGCAAAGCTTGGTGCACGGCGGCTTGCTCTGGCTTGAGCTCCATGCTGCCAAACACTAGTGTCAACACTAGGCTAGCACTAACCAAGCGCCTGCGGTGTGCAGCAACCCTCAGCTTCCCCTTCATGGAACAAAAAGAGAGGTCAAGAGAGACTCCTGCCAGCTCAAACAACCCCCAAGATGGCATGTACACATACAGTGTGTACAGTCTGGCAGACAGCCTACACAAGAGGGGCGCAACTAGCCAACCAGGGCCACTGGGCTAGGATGTACACTGTAAATGAATACGTTGGCACGAACTTTGAGACAAACTTCCATATTGGTCCTGGTGAATCACCAGGCCCCCTAGGTGCATGATGACTTCCAGCACACCACAAAACAAAACAACGCCAGTGCAGTGCATTGGCGGTAATGACTGGCACACATGCGATGCGTACAGACCATGTCTCCGCTCCCTCACACCATGTTGATAGGCACCGTCATGGCCATCCAACTGCCCTAACACAACATGTAGATATGTGCGGCATTCAATCAATCGGTCAATGATGGCACATGCACAGCTGCGCATGTGGTGTCTGGGCTAGCACTTGTATACACGTAGCAGTGCACAGCATTTGGCCACAGCTCTGCAAACGAGCAATAGGACACCCACAACTCAGCTCCTTGCCAAGGCAGTGCCTCAGGCACTCGTCAACAGAATGCCTGAGCTTGGACCCTGAGGCCCTCAGCACCACGGCAGTGTAGCAACTGCTGCAGGTGCAGCGGCATCTGCTACCACCGCCAGTGCTGCCACTACTGGCAACTGCACTGCAATTATGGGCACGAGGATCTGATGGCAGGTTTCTGCTTCACACGTGGTGCTGCCAGCTGCTGCCGTGTTGCGTTGAGGAAATGTGGTGTGTGGGCGTTGCAACCTGCACAATAACCAGCGGCAGCAGCAAGACAGCAGCACAACGGTTGATTGGTTGGGCGGCTCATGCACACCCCATCGGTCACAGACAGTGCTAAGGGAACACTGCCAGTGAAGCACTACAGTCACATGTTGGTCACGTTGAAGCAGCATCGAGCAGCGGCAGCTTTCAAACTACTGGTATAAAACAGGTGCATCAACCCACAACTCCAAGTTCAGTACTGTCAGCGGTGCTGACACACAGTGCAGTTCTAACTCTCCTAAAGACATACTACTGTGGTGCTTTGACACCATGTGTCAACACATAAGCTGGCAGCACACAGGACACAGCGACTGTGCCAAAGTAAGGGGTGGGACACAACACAAGGGAGCACACCCCGGCCAAACTGGTGCGCACGTGGCAGCAGAGACATAGTACACACGAGGCCCCATTTTGTTGTGATACAAGCTGGCAGCCGTGCTGCCGTATGTATGAGTTATTGCATCGACCTCCCCTGGAGGGAGATGGGGATGCAGCGGTCCTTCACCCCCAGGATATTTCTAGAAGCAGTAAGTCACAACACGGGTGAAAAATCGCCGTTGCCAGACCAGGGTGCGCACTTTCCGTTTCAACACATGTATAATAATCATTTCAAACCTTGCTGAAAGAGTGCCGATGCCAATGTACGCGGACCTAAATTGGTTAGACACAGCGTGACATCCATTCCAAAATCGGACACGACAAAAGTCTTAAAATTCCGTGCAGATAATAATTCATTAACCAAAGCGTGCAACAAAGGCCTCCCAGGGGACTACTCAGCTAAGCAGTACAGACTCCAGGATGCGATCCTCACCGCCCATGGGCTGGCGCAAATGTCATGTTGTTGCCTCATTAGTGTTGGAAAAAGGCCAGCACTGTCGTAAGGCATGCTGGCTGGGGATGACGTGATGATGGCACATCGACAACGGATGTTCTGGAAGTAGGCTATGCAGATGTGAAAGTTTTGGCAACGGAGCGCAACCACTAGATCAGCAGGGAACAAGCATCACGCACTGTCAGATGTGTGTACACATACGGATCTGCTGCTGATCAACTCGTGGCAACGCCAACAGGGTGTCCCGCACGCAGGGTGCTGACGCAAGATATGTGGCGTTAATCATCAACATAACTGTCTGCACGGTCAGTGCAGGAGCGGTCATGTTCATGACCTGCACAAACTGTGGTGCTACTGCTGATGGGGTCTGTGGTGCTACTGCTGATGGGGATCTGTGCTGTTGCTGTGTGCAATTTGTGCCAAACATCATCAACTTTGCCTTCCACAAAATTATATTGGAACAACACAACCAACACCTGCAAAATCACATAGCACGTGCTGTGCGCACCAGCCAGGCTAATATGGAGGTCGATGCAGTACTGTCGCCTCTGGCGCCAGCCGTTCTATACACAGTACACACTGCTACCCAGGTCGGGCCCTACTGATGTTCTGTCCTTTGTGGTTCGAGGGGCCAACACCCACCGTGTGCGAACAAGTGACGCCAAAGCCTTGGGCCTTGCCTGGGTGGGCACTCAGTGAAGGTGGGTGACTGCTGATGATGACGATGCTGCCGACAGCTATGTCGCCTGCAGGCAGCTGCCAGATGGTCCAGCTGTTAGGCACCTACAGGCCTACAGGGCAGCAGCCGAAAGACACACGAGCAATTTTTTGGGGGGGAGGTTGTTACAAGTAGATACTTTCACCGCAAAGCGGTAAAGCGGTAATTTAGGCACCAGCAGCTATTCCATGCCAGATATTGAAGCATACACTGAATGAAGTGGTGTTGCAGCTGTGCATGTAGCATCTACAGGAGTGCTGAGTCTGCATTCCCTTGGCCACATGCACGACAACAAGCTGCTGTACGTGCTTGAGGGTGATACTCACACCCCCCTGATGTACAAAATACTGCTGTACAGCACGCGTGCCATGGCCATGGGCAAGTTGCACCCCTGGCCTGCCAGCAGCACACTCAATGTGGCAACTGCTGCCAGGCTGAACGAAGGGCAATGAACACGGGAACCCTGCTGCCCAAGTGCAAAGCGCAAACAGACAGACCAAGATGTCTCACCTTTCAACTTTTTCTGCAGGTACTCCTGCTGCTGCTCAGTTCCCTTCAGCCGCCGCCACTCCCACCAAGGTATGCTGATCACTTTGTAGCCCCGAGCTGCCAGCGCCCTGTTCCTGTACTGCGTGGGACCATCGACTCTGTTCCCAGGACTGACAAAGTGGTGGGGCCCATCAACCTCCACAGCCAGCCTGACCCCTGCTGCTGTCACTGCCACTATGTCAATACTGTAGTTACCATCAGCTGTGATAACCTCCTGCTGGGGTGGGACCTGCCAGCCTGGCGGTTTCAAGAGGGCTGCAAACACCTCCCGCTGCAGCGATGAGGGTGCAGCCGCAGCAGATGCTGCCACTTGGTCCTGCATTGCCTTGCGGCACTCATCCAGCTGCTGCTGGGGCAGCACCTGCAGTAGCCCTAGACCCTTGTCACCAGCCGCTGCTGCTGCTGCTGCTGCTGCTGTTGCTGCTGCTGCAGGGTTGCTGTCCAAAAGCCACAGGTGCACTTGGTGCAGTTGCAGCAGGTTTTCAGGTACTGCTGCCTCCCACATCCTGCTTGCTGCTTTTGCCAGCTGCAGCACTTCTGGCACAGACTGGCGCAAGTCAAGTATGGCCACTGCCCAGCACAAAGTGCAGACGCTCTGGCAGGTCAACAAGATGTTGTCCTGCTGCAGCAGCTTCACAGCTTGCTGCAGAAGACCCCTCAGAAGCGGCGCGCTGCAGTGCCCTAGCAACCCACAAGCCCAGGCTGTGTTGGCCAGCTCCTGCAGACTTGCAGCTGCCAGAAACTGCTGCAGGCGATCATCCTGCCTCAACCCTGCCAGCAGTGGCACAGGGAAGGGCCTGAACCTGGCACACGCCAGCAGTGTGTTGGAGATGTCCTGTGGGACAGCTCTGTGCAGATGCCTGACAAAAGTTGCCAGCAATAGCTGCAGTTGCTGAGCTGACAGCTGCTGTCCCATCTCTGATGCAGCCCACAGGGCGTTTGATACACTCTGGATGTTTGCCCTGTTGAGCTTGCTGATAAAGGCTGTCAACAGCTTCTGAAACTGCTGCTGCTGCACCTGCTGGACCAGCTTAGCAACTGCCCACATGCTGTTGGATAGGTGCTGAGGGTCAGCCTGGTCAGACTTGGCCGACAGCTCAGCCAGCAGCAGCTGCAGCTGAGCATCAGGCAGCTGCTGGCCCATGTGAGCCATGCCCAGCAGCACATTGGCAATGTGCTGTGGATTGCTCCTTTGCAGCACGCCTGCAGCAGTGAAGGCTGTCAGCAGCACACCCAGCTGCTGTTGCGGCACCTGATGCCCCAGCTTGCCCACTGCCCAGAGAATGTTGGCAACATCCTGGCTGTTTGCCGCTGACAGCATTTCGTGCTGCACAAAAGCAGACAGCAGCTGCCTGACAGGGGCACTATGCGTTGCATGTGCACATGCCCAAACAATGTTGGACAGCCCCCTTGTGTCCAGCTGCTGCTGCGCAGCTGGCAGCAGCTGGTCCAGGTGCTGCAGCAGCTGCTGTGCTGCTGCTGTGCCGGCTACCGTAGCGTCTGCCTGGCACATCCGCCCAAGGCGGTGATAGGCTGTGGAGATGTGGAACATATTCAGATGCCCTCCCTTCTGCTGCAGCGTGTGTTGCTGCAGCTGCTGCAGCAGGTCTTCTGGCGTTTGACAGTCCTGCAGTACCCGTGTCAGCCCCCTGGCAGACACTGCTGAACCCTTGCTCAGCACGTCTGGGCGCCAGCGCTGCTGCCGCTGCATGCGAGGTGTGCCTGACTGCGTCCCAACTGCTGCATCGCCCCTCCCCCGCTTGCTGCTGCCTTTGGTGCTATACCTGTGGTAAGCACGAGTGCTGACTGCTGGTTGGTTGACTGGCACTACTGTTGCCTTCCTGCTGCCAGCAGTAGTACCAGGTGGAGGGTCACTGCTGCTGTGCACATGCCTGTGCTGCGGTGCTGACCATGCACGGCTGGCTGCTGTGCTGGGGAACAGCAGCAGCATGGCCGGTTTTCTGCTGCTGCTGAAGCTAGATGACACCCCAGAAGATGATGCTCCGCCTGCTGGGCATGCTGCAGTGCCTGCAGGACTGATATTGGGGGCTGCCTCATCCAGTGCTGGTGCTGATGTAGGACCTTCACTGCCTGTGTGTGCTGAGGTGCCTGCTGCACGTACTGTGGAGCTGCAGGAACCAAGAAGTGCGCTGCTACAACGCTGAAGCAGCAGCACAGCACTGCTGCTGCATGAGAGCTGCAGCAGCGAGGGGTGGCATGTGCTGCTGCTTGACAGCAGGGCAGAGAGGTGTCCTGCAGGGGGCAACCCCAGCAGGCTACGGCCGACTGAGTGTACCAAAGGCATGGTGCCACAGACGTCACCAAGCTTTGCGATCTCGAGGCTCTGAACAAGGCGTTCTTTGTCAACAGCAGATCGTCGCTCAACAAAGGACAACGGAGCGGACCACACGGGGGCTCGTAACTGACTTTGGGCCTCTCGTTAACGCTCTTCGTTGATGCCAGCGGTGCCGGTTCAAGTGGTGTTCAAGTCACTGTTCATGTGTACTTCCATGCATGTGTCCATGTATATGCCATGATGGTCCACACGTGCACTGCACAGCTGCCAGAACAGACTGCAAACCTGTCAAGATGCATATTTTGGCCATTACCTCAGGCTGCATGCACGTTTCATTAGATCCACAGGGAAGTGTGTCAGCAGAATACTCTTGTTGTCTTGGCCTCTCTTGGGCCAAGTTGGGAGTGGGGAGAGGGTGAGGCCGCTGCGCCCCGGCACCACCGTACATGGTGGAATTTGGAGAGATAACTATTTACAACACAAAAGTTCACAAAAGGACAGAAAGCACCATTAGTCTGTACAGGTCAGCCCAATGAGATGTAAGCATAAACACTCGCATTGTCCTGCAGGTCTTCCTCCCCCCCCCCACACACACACACGCACTGACACCGTATGGCTGCCACTTCTTGTCCCAGCATTTCAACACGCATCATAGATGCAATTTGCCATGCATGCAGTGCATGCAGTAGCATCACGCAGCACAACAGCAGTTCCCTTACTGCACTGCACCAGCCTCTATCTCAGATAGCATCTTTCCCCAAAGAGGTCGATGCAATACTATCTGAGTAGTATGAGGACATGCAATCTCGCATCATACTAACACCAGCCGGTTGTGTGGCTCATGATCATGAGCCTGGCTGAGCAGCAGGAGTCATGTCATGCGTCTCACACTATGCAGTCCTGTGGCACACTGCCATTGAAGTAGCAGCAGCAGCAGTTGCCAGTGCCGCACACACAGGCTTGTGCTGCTTCCAGTGCCTGCCCTGACAAGCGCGGGAGCAGTAGCGCGCCACCCGGCAGCCCCCACAGATACAGCTGCGCCCCGACACCAGACTCAGCTCTGTCGGCCCGGCGGTGTTGGTGCAGCTGGGGTTCTTGCACAGGCAGGGCACAGCCATGCAGCACAGGGCCAAGCCTGCCTGCCGCAGCTGCTGCAGGGCGGCAGCCCATTCCGCATTCATGCTTGTACTGGTAGTGGCAGCAGCGCTGCCGGCATGGCTCCTGTGCGTTGGAAGCTGTCCTGCGGAGGAGCTGCTAGCCGCCGGCAGTGCTGCGGCAGCAGGGCTTGCAGCTGGCACAGCGCCCAGTGCCAACAGCAGCTGGTGCAGCTGCAGCAGCACTGCCTCTGGGTCGTAGCCTGCAGCAGCAAGCTGTGTGTTGTGCGTCTGCAGCCACTGCTGCGCTGCGCCTGCCAAACCCGCTACCTGGGAAGGCTGCACGGTAAAACATTTTTCAAGCCGTCCCTGCTGCTGCTGCTGCTGCTCAGACTGCTGCTGCTGCTGCTGCTGCTGTAGCTCAGACTGCTGCTGCTGGCCAGCTTCAGCTGCCAGCTGCCCCACCACATGCAGGAAGAAGCGGCCAATGATCACCAGGCTGGGCAGCAGGCTGACCCCTGCAGAGCCCATAGCAGCAGCAGCGGACCACTGCTGCTGCTCAGCAGGCTGTTGCTGCTCAGTCAGCAGTGCTGCTGCCGCCTCTGCGCAGCACAGCATGGCTCCACCAGATAGATCGCTCAGCTGCATCTGGTCAGCTCCCCGCTTCAGCAGAGTGGCTAGGTAGCTGTAGCACTGCCGCAGTTCCGGCGACCCGACACCCGCCTGACGGCCCAACAGTACTGCCACAGCAGCTGTATACTGAGATGTGTGGCTGCTGTGGCAGACTTGGATGCTGGCTGCATCACTGATGTGCGCTGCACTGGCCACCTGCTGACAGTTTGCGCTCAATGCAAGGCGAGCTGTGCCCTCCATAGTGGATTGAATGTCGGCTGCGTGAGCTGCAAACACGTCCTGCGAGTGTAGGAAGATGAGAGGGGCGGCAGGGGTGCCGCAGGATAGGGCTGCTGCTGCCAGGGGGCTTGTGAAGGAGCTGCTGACTCCTGTTGCTGCTGCTGCTGTTGCAGAGCTGCTGCTGCTGCTGCTGCTGCTGCTGCGGCCAATGGCATCCAGTTTGACAACAGAGAATAGCACCAGCTCTCCCAGCAGCAGAGTGCAATCATGCAAGTTGACTGCAAGCTCCTTTGGCATGAGCTCATGCAAGGGGATGGGCTGTGCTGCAGCAAGGTCTGGCTGTGTGCAGCTGTCTCCCTGTTGCCCCTGCTGCTGCAGGGGGCTGTTGAGCAGTATCAGTCTGGCCTTGCACAGCCGAAGCACCACCGGCAGCATCTCAGACACAACTGGGGTTGGGAGAGTAAAAACGTACTGGCACTGCTGCTGCTGCTGGTCATCGGGGTGCTCAGCATTCAGCTGCTGCATGCGGTGCTCGAGCTGCGAGGATGAAGTATGCTGCTGCTGCTGCTGCTGCTGGTGCTGACGGCCGCTGTGGTCTGCCGTGCTGCATTTCTCGTCAAGCTGCTGCTGCACTGCTGACATGGGAAGGGACAGCATCATCAGCTGAGGTGCCGCAGAGGAATCCTCTGCCAGCAGCACGGCAACAGAGCTTCCTAGGGAGCGATGGTAAGTATCCAGAGAGTATCTGCTGAGGTCGAGAGCTATGTGGCAAGCAACCTCTGCGTCTGAGTTGCCAGCTGGCAGGCTGTCTGCCCACTGCAGCAGCAGCAGGGACAGTAGGAAGGTGGTCTCTGTTTGTGTCAAGCCCTCTGAGTCAATGCGCAGGAATGTGGTGCCACTGCCTGGTGCCTGCAGAGGCGAGGGCAAACAAAAGGGCAGACAACACACAGAGACCAACACACTGTTGGTATTTACCACCACTTCTTGAGTGAGAGATTACGTAATTGTTCTTGTTATAGGGCACCCGGTGCATAAGACTGGCTATGGCATAAGACTGTATCTTGTGGGTGCAAAAACAGTCTTCAACGACTGAATCCGTCTCTTACCGCCTCGGGGTTGAGGGTTGGCCCTGAACCCTAAACCCATAGCAGCGTGAGACGGTGAGTCTCTAGCCGCCTCAGGCGACTAGTAGGCGACTAGTAGGTAACTAGTAGGCGATTTGCATGTAACTAGTACTTATATTGCGAAGTGCGGACCTTGGTCAATGGGCTGGCGGACCCATGCGGACCTAGTCAAAGTCCGCACAGTTTCAAAAACGGTTACTTGCAGGTTACATGCCTGTGAGGGTAACGAGAACGCTGCAGCGCTGCGTATGTTATCCTTCTATGTTGAGGCTTTCCTTTGTGCACTGTATCGTCGCGTATCGTTTTGAACTGGCACCTAGAGTCCCATCATAACCTCCATCACAACAGCACGTTCAATCTGTGGAGACGATATCAGCTCGGTTACCCGCTTCTACGTGCTAATGTAGACCCTTAAGATTGTCATGGGTCGGGGCAGCAAAGGCAAACAAGCTCCTGCAAGCAAAGCAGGCACTGCAAAGCCATCAGCAGCACAGGTGCAGGAGCAGGATGCCAAGCACGATGCACACGTTCCTCAAAAGCGCAAGAGGGCCCCAAAAGCAGCTGCAGCACAGCAGTTTGATGATGACAGCGACCCAGAGCTGCTGGAAGACCTGGAGGACGGCGAGTGGGACCCAACAGCAGCAGACAGTGAGCTTGCTGACGACATCCTGGGTGGCCTTTACGACGAGTCGGAGGACAGCCAGGAGGAGTCAGACCAGGAGGCAGATGCACACCAGCAACGCAGGGAGCCAAAAGCCTCAGCAAGGTAATGAGCCAGCCAGACAGCCAGCCTGTGCCATGTCTGTTGGTTCCATGTCTGTTAGTGGTGTTGGCAAAGTGGGACAGGCAGTGATGGTGTTGCTGCTTTACAAGTGTTGAGGCAGTGTTGCTGATTCTATTTCACAACTTCCGTTTGTGTTTGTTCCTCCAGCCAGCACGCACACCCAAAACACACCTGATGCTTGGCACTGCTGCAGATACACACCAGCAGAGGTGAAGCAGCTGGTGGAGAAGCGACGGCTGGCCGGGAACAACAACACTGCAGGCCAGTATGAGGGCCTCCGCGTGCACCTTGTGGTGAGTGCACGCAAACTCAGGCACCCACAGCATGGCAGCGGCTGAGTAGAATGGCAGCGGCTGAGTAGAACAGCACACCCACTCCCCACACTTGCGACCGTTGGCTATAGTGCATGTCACAAGCATGTGCATGTCTTGCATCAATGTATCTTGCCATTAGCTGCACGCCTTAGTGACTTTGCGCTTGGTGCCTCTGTATGTGTTCCAGGCGTTCTGCGAGTTCCAGATGACTGCTGGACAGCCCCCCGTGCGACGCAAGAACCCCTTTGACGAAACCCTGTCCGGCTCAGATGGGCCTGACCTGGCCGCCAGGTTCCTGACCTGGTACATACTGGAGGGGCACCCAGGCCTGAAGGTGAGGAAGTCAAGTGGTGTGTGTTGGGCTTAAACTCTTTACCTGCACTGCCGGTGTGACAGCGGCATGGGGTACACTCAACAGGCCAAGGCAGCGCCTGGACACTTGTCAGCTGCAACTGACACACTTATGTTTGTTGTTGTGTTGTGATGTGGCAGGGCAAGGAGGCAGCAGACTTCAAAGGTACTGCCATGTTCAAGAGGGTCCACAGCATGCTGCAGGCGGTGTTCAGGGGCCGTGGCCTGCAACTGCGTGCAAAGGGCGGCAGCAGTGGCAGCATCATGCCCAAGCGCGGCCTGCTGGCATATGAAGTGTATGCTGAGGTGTACAAGCAGTGCCAGGCGCGCAGCAAGCTTCAGGCAGGGCAGATTGATCCGCAACACCTCGACCCGCAGGACAATACCCTGGCATCCACCTTCAGCACGTGAGTGATGCGCTTACGGTTACATCACCTGCATACATGCCTACATGCATGCATACATACAAACCTGTAGCTATGAAGCTCCAAGCGCTCATGCCAGCCACTTCCCACATCCCAATTAAGATGTGCTCAAGGGCAGGAGAGGTGCATGCTGGAGCTGTGCAGTCAACAGCAATGTGGTGTTGTCACCGCAAAGCATGCACCAAAGCAGCTGTGCAGATGCTGTGGCAGATCTACCCATGCCTCCCACTGACCTATGCTGTTTCCCTGTGCACGCCCTTGTTGTCGTGCTGTGATTCGCAGGGACGACCTTGTGAAGATTGCTGACCACTCGCTGGCCTCTCCCAAGGCCATAGACGCCAGGGACCTGAGCATGCTGCTAGCCATGTCTTTCACAGCAGGCAGGGGAGATGACGTGCGAGAGCGGCGGCTGTGTGAGCTCACACCACCCTTGCTGCGCACCTGCATAGGTGAGATACTGCATGCCAACTTCATTACGTATTTTCATCAGAAGGGATTTGCTTTGCTTAGCTGCAGCCACGCTGTTGATTGCAAGCCTGTGGCACAGGTTCTGACACATGTTGCTGCTGTTATTGCTTGCATGTCTTCAGGGCCTGCACACTGCTGGGTGATCGGCATCCTGCAGACCTTTGGCAAGAACCAAGGTGGCAAGCTGGCCACCAAGGGCTGCCTGAGGCACAAGGAGCCGCTGCTAGATGTGCAGTCTGCCCTCGGCCGCTACTTTGTGACCCGCTTCACACTGGGTGGTGAGGTGTTCCCTGACCCCTGCAGCCGGGATTTCCTGACTGTGAAGATCTGGCCCGGCAGGAAGGATTTCAGCAGCAGCCTGTCGTACGGCGGGCACAGGGCACGGTTCGCAAAGATCTACATGGCCCTGGACATACGCATCAAGAAGGTGACACATGCCCCCCGGTACCACACTGTGCGTAAAGCAGACGAGGCAGGCGTGCCTGAGGAGGTGGGTACTGGAGGGATCAAGTGGGCGAGGGGCAAGACATGGGCATGACATGCATTCTTGTTACACATGTAGCTATGATGCATACTGCATGCTCGTTCAGCTAGGATAATGTTGTACGCCCTGGTGATGCAGCTGCACACACAAAAGTGCCACTCTGCTGCTGCTATTGCTGCTGCTGCTGCTGCTGCTGCTACTGCTGCTTGCGTGTGTATGTGTGTCTAGGACACCTGCCGCTTTGGCGGTTGGCGCTTGCACTCGTTGACAAGGGTGTACCTCCTGACAGCCCTCAAGCCTTCGACCCTGCTGGTCATGGGCAACTGGCCGCACGCCCACCCCTACGACCAGTACTGGAGGCCTGCGCTCATGGTCCTGACACCACAGCCCATCATCGACCTGCTGCTGCCCTGTGCAGCTGCCTTCAGGGCCAGCATTGCAGCTGCAGATGCCGCTGGGCGGCCAGTGCCGGTGTCAGCAAGGGGCATGGCAGACCTGTTGCCATACCTGGCAGGCGTGGTGTGGCAGGACTTCCTGGAGGTGGTGACAGACCCTGACAGGCCCACCAAGTACACCAACAACCCTGTCTACAACCTGCTGCTGAAGGGACCACAGGCAGCACTAGTCAGGTAAGATTGACAGCACACAAGCAGATGCAGGAGGGGGGGGTAAGGGCCATAGGCTTTGTACATGCCCCTACGTGCAACCCATGGTGTTTACACATGCTGTGCTTGCAATTTTTGGAGTGCGCTGCTTTGCCACTGTTCCTGCCACTGCTGCTGTGTTGTGAATTATCCAGGGACCAGATGCGGCGCTTCAAGCTGGCCAAGGACAGTGGTGCCATTTGGGTGGACAAGCCTGTGACTGAGAAGGAGATGCTGGGCATGGCCCTTCAGGGTGTCACAGACATGCAGCAGCAGTTGCAGCAGGGCCTGCTGGAGCTGCGTCAAGAGGCACAGAAGCAGCTGCAGGCCAGCAGCACTACGGCGACTGCGGCTGCAGCCGCCGAGTCGTCACCACCACCACCAGCAGCAGCAGCAGCAGCAGCAGCAGCAGCAGGCGAGCCGCCACCAGCAGCTGCAGGCAGCAGCCATGGCCAGGTCGGATTGCAGCAGCAGAGGCAGCAGCAGCCAGTCTCTGAAGAAGAGGAACTGGCTGCTATCCTGCAGCAGCTGAAGTGTGGCCCAGATGGCCTCAGTGCTGCACAGTTGGCAGAACTGCAGCAGCAGCGGGAGGAGCTTGTTGCTGCTGAGGAAGAGGCAGCAGCAGAGGCAGATGGGGCAAGTGAGGAGGCGTCGGCAGCAGAAAGCGAGGTGAGCGGGAGTGCACTTCACACGGGTTTCTTCTGCAGAGACAGCAGGCGCGTGCCTACCAGCTATTCAAACTCAGTTGTGCTGCCTGAGAAGATCACCGCTTTTCAATCACACCTGGGCCGGCAAAGTGCTGACAATGCTCATCACCTCTGCATGTATGCCATTTGTGCATGTGCAGGAGCCAGAAGACATGCCCGAGGGGCAAGCCCGTGTGTTGCGGCAGCGGCAGCCACCGCGGCAGCAGCAGCAGCAGCAGCAGCAGCAGCAGCGCCGCCCACGCCAACAGCAGCAGCAGGGTCCAGCACAGCACAGCAGGCAGGAGGCAGCTGACATCATGCAGATGTATGAGGTTGAAGAGCCAGGCCACCAGCAGCAGATGGTCAGCAGCCCCATGTTTTACTCACCGGCAGGGGGGATGAGGCCTCGCTCACAGTTTGCTGCTCGCGCAGCCGTCTCCCCTGGTGATCACACCCACAGCTGGTGGCTGGGTGAGGAGGAGGAGCAGCAACAGCAGCAGCACATTGCTGGCATGTGTGCCGCACAGCCTTGGCGTGCAGGTCTGGTCCCACAGCAGCTGAAGCAGCAGCAGCCGCGGCTGCAGCCTGGCCATTCCATGGGCAACCAGCAGCTCTGGCAGCAGCCTGGTCCCACAGCAGCTACAGCAGCAGCAGCGGCTGCAGGCTGGCCACTCCATGCACAGCAGCAGCTCTTTCAGCAGCTGCCGCAGCAGCAGCAGCAGCAACACGTCTTCCAGCAGCCGCCACAGCAGCTGCCGCAGCAGGAACAGCAGGGACAGCAGCAGCAGGCGACTGCTGCTTTGCTGCAGCAGCTGCGGTCGCATGTTGGCCCAGAAGGGCTCGCACTGCTGAATAGCCTTGAGCAGCAGGTGGCCAGCAATGCACGGGCTGGTTTGCAGCAGGAGCAGCAGCAGCAGCAGTCTGTCTTGCAAGCTGCTGCTGCTCTTCAGCAGCCCGCCCTGCAGCTGAGTGGCAACCCCTTTGGGTTCCTGGAGCCCACCATCAGCAGGTTGCCTGCGACAGCAGCAGCGCTTGGCTACAGGTCAGACATGGGACGCTCAGCACAGGTCATGGTGGCATTGGGGGATTACATCGTAGGAAAGATCTCAGAGCAGCAGGGAGGTCAGGGTTTGGGAGGCATGTTGGGGCCAGCGCCACCTGGGGCAGGCATGCAGCAGATACCTCCTGCTGCAGGTGCTGCTGCTGCTGCTGCTGCTGCTGCTGCTGCTGCTGTTGGGGACGCAGCTGGGGGCGAGAGCAGCGTGGCTGAGCCTGGCCCTGTGCCTGCAATGAGCGCCTTCTCCACCTTCCGGCAGTACACCAGCTGGTACACTGATGAGCAGGCCCCCGGCTACAGCCAGACACGGATAGAGCTTGAGAAGGTAGGCTCCAGCTGGCGCAAGGGGTGTGACAAGCGCCGCTGGAGCGACCACAGGATGCTCTGGGGAGTTGTGAAGGGCAGGGCCAAGCAGCTGACAGCAGCACACAGTGCCGATGACATCGCCAGCTACGCAGATGCAGCAGCAGCGCTGGACTTGGAGTACAAGATGAAGCCCTCGGCTTACTTCACCAAGTACCTCAAGAAGAAGGGCACCAAGGTGGCAGCAGAGAGTGACAGCAGCAGCGGCCTGGCAGCTGCTGGCCAGGCAGCTGCAGCTGCTGGTGCTGCACGGCCCGGCAGGCCCAAGCGGCGCCGGCAGCAGGTGCAGGGGGAGGGGGAGGAGGGGGCAGCAGGGGAGGCACAGGAGCAGCAGCCGCCGCGGGCGAGGGCCAGGGCTGGCAGCAGGGCTGGCAGGGCCAACCAAAGGAGCAGGGGTTGTGGGCCGGCAACACGTTGTTAATAATTGTTTTGGGGGCGCAAGATGCCAGGTTGTGGTGCAAGTTGGTCGTTGGCTGATCTTGAAGTTGTTGTTGTGATCACCGAGTTTGATCGATCCTTCAGTCGTTGATGTTATGCGTCCGCATAGCCCCTTACCAGTTGCAGTATTGTTTCTGTTGTAAATTAATGATCGAACGCGCTGCATATATCATTGCTTGTGCTTTGGTGCCACGTCAGGTTTACTGGGTGACTGTCTGCTGTGAGCGGCCAAATGCAGTCCAGCACTGGGGGGGTGTGAGGGCATTGAGGAGGGGGTGCTAAGGCATGAGCCAGTCATGGTGGGGGCAGGGAGTCCGCACAGGTCCGCACCGGTCATTGCCTGAGGGTCCGCTTAGGTCCGCCAGTGGTCCGCACACTTTCCCTAACTAGTATCCTGCCAAGCAAAAGTGCTGCCTGCCACGGTCATCACCAATGTTATGCCATAAATGTTAATAACACACACTACAGGTGGTGCAGCCTGAGGCAAGTGCTGTCCTGGACCCTAGGTTTGATGCTGTCATAAAAGCAGTGCAGCAGCACTGCTAGCAGTACCGTACATCATATGCGCATGACAGCAGCATTCAGAAAACAGCCACCTGGCTTACCCCGTGCTCCAAAATCTTGCAGTACAGCTGTTGAAGGCCCAACACCAGCTTGACATTGGCTTGTGCGACACTTCGTGCTGCAAATTGCACTGTCCCCTGGTCCACCCCCAGCAGCTCAAACAGCCTGCCAGTCAAGGGGCTGATAGGGAAGCCGCAGTCCCCGCCAATCTGACTCGAGGCTGCTGCCGCCCCATGCACAGCCGCCGCGGCAGGCTCTTCCTGTGTTCGCACCCTGGCGCGCCGGCCACTGCTGCTGCTGCCGCCGTGGCTGCTGCTGCTGGTGGTGCGGTTTTTGCTGCAACCTTTGCCACTGCTGCTGCTGCTGCTGCTGCTGCCATTGGCACTGTCGCTGCTGCAGTTGGAAGCCATGGCTGTGACAGAGATCATGAGGGTGAGGCAGCGGTGCAGCTGTGGCGAGCGCAGCAGCTCATCAAGTGTGTTGACTGTATCTGCAGCTGTCGAGGAGCGCTGTCCGGCGGAAGCACTCGAAGGCCCGCCTGCCTGCCTGATGCAAAGCTTGATAGTCTCGCTCATATAGAGGAAGCTGTGGTGTACAAGCTGGACCATTCCTGTTAGCTGCGCCTGCCACTCATCAATCTGCTGCTGCTGCTGCTGCTGCTGCTGCTGCAGCCGCCATTGCTGCGGCTGCTGCTGCTGCTGCTGCTGCTGCTGCTGCTGTTGCTGCTGCTGCTGCTGCTGCTGCTGCAGTAGTGGCTGCTGCTGCTGGGCGTGTCGTTGCAGCTGTTGCTCCATTGCAGGCAAGGCCTCAACCGCAGCCAGTATTAGCTGCAGAGCGGCGTGCGCCGGCGGCAGGCAAGCAGCCGTGCTAGCCGTGTTGCCAGCAAAGAACAACATGGCGTCGTAGATCCAGAGCACATTGAAAGCGTACTCCCACACAGCCTCAGGGTTGTGTGCCGAAATGATGATCACGGGCCCTGCGCTGCTAGCAGCGCTGCTGCTAGGTCCAACCTGGGAGGCTCTGCTGCTGCTGCTGCTGCTGCTGCCGCTGCCGCTGCCGCTGCTGCTGCTGCTGTTGCTGCCGCCGCCGCTGTTGCTGCCTGGCCCTGTTGTGCTGGAGCTTGCTGTTAGTGCTGCCAGGCCCTGTGCTGCGTGTGTCATGAGTGCTGGCAGGTGCTGCAGGAGGCCTGACTGTTGCAGCTGCTGTAGCATTGCCACAGCCAGGGGGCTGCATGGGTCAGGTGTGGAGTCTGGCTGCCCTTCAGAACTCTGTGACAAACACAACTTCAAGCTGTTGATGGCCAAGTGCTGCACAGCTGAGTGTGGGTGTTGCTGATGTGCGCGGATGCACAGCTCTGCCAGCTTTTTGACTGCCTGCAGCAACAATAACATAAGTAGCAGCGGCAATGTTGAGCAACTCCTGTGCAGCAGAGCGTGGGTGCTGCTGCAATGCACAGATGCGCAGCGGCAAACGGAGTGATTGACCCAGGAGGTGTCTGCCAGATGCAGCGCAGAAGGTTCCGGTTGAGTTCGATGCTGCTGTGGAATGGTGGGTGATGGGAGCCAGATATGTACTGCATGCCCCAGACTTTGCGCCCGACGACTGCGTCTGAGAGAGCAATTTGCAAGTACAGTCCTGTGAATGCAGCCCTTCACTGCTGTGGCTGACCAGTAGGGCTGTTGCTTGCTGTTGCAGCGCTGCACATTTGCTCACCTTTTCCTTCACAACAACCCTCTGCATGCCACGGCGTGGCAAGAGTGGCTGTTCCTGCAAAGCTTCATACTGTGCTGACACTGCTCGAAATGCTGGGGTGTGGCCAGTCGATTCTGCTGGGGCCTCAATCAGCTTTGCAAGTGCCTTGATGAATGCTGCCCATGATGCAACTGCTGAGCTCGCCATTGGTGCCAAGACGGCGCAGAGGTACCTTCAAGTCAGCAAGGAGGCGATGGATACATTGTTAGCTCCCGAAGGACCCAAATGCTGCTATAGAAGAATGCTACTGCTGTTTTTGTTGAGGGTGCTACTGCTGTTGCTGTTGCTGTTGTTGCAGGTGTCAACTGCTGTGGCAGCTGCTGTTGCGGCTGTAGACTGAAGGGTCGGGCCTTATGCTGCGACATTGCGATACCCCGATGCATTCGGCGCTGCGGGAGCTTCGTCGACACACCTTGGTATGCGTTGACAACGCGGAGCACGCACTTGCCGCGGGCGCCTTGGAGATGCACAGAAGTAGTTGCTTTCAGACTCCGAGGTCAACGATAATGTTCTGCGTGCATGCTGGTGGTCGCGGTTTAACTCAAGGTGCAGCGGTTGTAACGGGGGTTTAAAGCCTTGCCCAAAGGTTCTCCCATACCCGGCCTTTAGGTAGCAAAGCTCATGTTGCTGCGAGACGAAGCATCAGTGTCCGTATGTAGTGTCCGTATGTAGCAAAATCCCACAATGTATTCAACTCACTTGGCTCCGATGTGCGCACCCACCTAGAACTGGCATTCACTGATTGCACACAACATAATCCTATCAGCAGGAATGACTGCAGCCTGAGCTGCTGACGCACGCACACTGCACTAATAGAGGCCAAGCGTGTTGCACTTGTTTTGCACAGTCCCGAAACCTGTTACATCATCGATATATGATCACAAACCCCCCAGGCCAAGACGTAACTCATCAAGGCCACAACAAGATCACAGCAGCTGCAGACCAATGAGGACGACGCAAGGAAGCAGTGTCTGTCAACGGTCGGGCCGCTGACGGGGTGATGGCTGAGGCAACAAGCCAAACAGGAAGCCCTATTGCCACACAGCCGCCAAGAAACCTGCTGCGAGGCTGACAGCACCCCCCAGCGTTGCATGATGCTGCCGGCAGCATTTTCACCACCAGGTGTGCCACCCACTGCAGCGCTGAACCAAAGCGGGTGCCAAATGCACAGCTTCACACAGACCGGAAGGCCAACAGAGGAGCACATGCAGGCGACCCACCAACATCTGCTGGTCAACAGGCTGGCTCCCACTGCACTTTCAAGCAGTGCTGCCTTGTCCCACAACACCACACCACACGCGCGCATGTACACATGAACATGAATAAAATGGATGCACTAGACCCGCGGCTGAAAGCCCAGCCAGCACCGTATGCACTCTATTGTTACAAAGACACTCAAAGGTCCCAACCCAAAACCGCCCTACCCACCCAACCATGCACTCCGCACCCGTGCCACTGCAAACCACCTTGTAAAGCACACCCCATACAACCACGCGCGGGCGGTCACCCAGCACACGCCTACTAGGGCCCCCACCCTGCAGATACCTGCCGCAGCCGCCATTGCCTGTGAACCACAAACCCCTCTGGAATGTCAACTGCGCAACAGCATGTGTGCAACATGCCATCTGGCAGGCATACACTGCGCAACCCACACGCAACCGCATGCAACACCAGATAGGCACCCAGCCCTCCATCACGTCGGCACCAGCTTGACGACAGCCACTGCTGATGCTGTGGCAGATGGGGCCACAATGCAGCGGCGGCAGTCACGAGCTAACACGCTGTGCCTCCACAGCTGCTCCAAGCACTGCTGCTGCAGTGCGTGGATGCCTCTGTAGGACATGGCAGCCTGCTGCTGCTCGATTCGCATCTAGCGCTGTGTTGATGCTGCTCCCTGGGGCCCACCACACAGCTGCAGCGTCTTCAGTGAACACACGTTGGAAAAGGGATGTGTGCATGCTGCTCAGACGTCCTGCTCCACCCAGCTCTGCTCCACCACCTCCCGAACGCGCCTGTTGTACTCACGCCTGCATGGGACAACAGAGCAGAGTGCTACACGGTCAGCGCAAGTGTGCCATGCAACAGATACACAGCATTACACACAGGCGGACGCACGATGCACGCATGCGGGTTCACGTTGAAGTGCACCATCATACATGCAGCAAGACTGAGTGACCAGCATAGGCCAGCCACATCAGTCCGCCACGCTCTGACACAGCTGCAACATCTCGAGACACTGGGACACCACCAGGACGGCACCATCAGTCAGTGCAGATGCCGCCGCCCCCACATCCACGCTCACCTGTTTTCACTGTACAAGCGTGCCGCCTCAGCATTTGCTGGTGAGCTGGGGTTGGGGTCACACAGCAGGGACTGCAGCACACAGCAGCAACAGATGCAGAAGACACAGCAATGAGTAATCACAAATCACTCCGAACAGTCAGCAGCTTCCCACTGCTGCTTCCAAATCAGTGGGCTCACAGACAGAAGTCAGCAGCGCGTTAGCCTGCTGCACTGCACAGGCCAGCAGGGTCTGTAGGCACGGCGCATGCCAGCGTCCGCCAACTGACCAACTGCAGCCAACTGCAGCTGTGCCCCGCCTGGCCTGTACACGAGGCCTGCCGCACCTGTATCGACGTGAGGATGGCTGACACGTCATAGATGGGGCTCCACTGGTTCTGCAGGATGTCCAAGCAGATGCCGCCATCAGCATAGACTGCGGCAGCAGCAGCAGACAGTGGAGCAAGGGCAGAAGTGGGCGAGATGTGAGTAAATACAGCTGCTTGACTGGTGGTTGTGAGGCTTGTGAGGCTGATGACGCATACAAGCATGCAAGAAGATGCAAGTGAGATGCCTCATTTGTACTGCTGCTGCCGCTGCTGCCACACCAGCAGCTGAGCTTGTGGACCCCACAGGACAACCCACAGGGGCGGTAAGCAACCGCAGGTGGTTGTACGCAGACTGCCTGTGCACAACAGGCTGCTTGCGCCCTGTAATACTGCTGCCTGCTGCTGGCGCCCGGCTGCTGCTGCTCCTGAGCTTGGGTGAGCTTGTGCACCGGGCGAGCTGTATGGTCGAGTCAAGACCATCACCACCGCCCTCTACTGTTGCAGGAGCAGCGACTTCTGGCTGCAGGCAGCTGCTGTTATAACTGCTGCCGTTGACTGCCTGCCAGGGAGGCAACCTGTTGTAGGTTACACCGCTGCTAGACCACTGCGCCAGGCCTGACTTGCTGCATGCCCTCCTGGGTACTGTTGCTGCTTGGTGGATATGGTATATCGGCTATGGTGATAACACCCGGCTGCACTGCAGTGCACAACCCCTGACTACTGCTCGACTCCCTCCCAGCTGACACGTACTGTTGGGGTGGAACATGGTGGACTTGAACTTGACTACTGGCGCCTTGTTTGGGTAGTCCTCAGAAAACTCCAGTGTCAGCTTGAACGTGCCTGCACACGTGCATGCAAGTTGCAGGAAACAGCACACATCTCATCACACAACACTGCCAACGCTGTGGGGAAGGGGGCCACAGCTGCAGCACACAGGCCACTTGGTGGAGCCATGCATGCTGTCTGTCTAACAAGCCAACGGGTCGGGTATCTCAGCCGCTAAAGGAGAGTTGACAAACTCGTACAACGCCAACAGCCACGCCGGTACAGTGTGCACAGGCCGAAACAAACATAACAGCAGCTAGGGTGCCAGGGTGTCTGCATGCAGGAACGGCTCTGCAGCGACAAACATACCTCCATCCCATGGTGTGTCTTCAGGCCCAAAGATGACTGCATTCCAGAGCATGATGTTGTCTGGGTTGGGGGAGCCATTGACACCTTGGGGTGGGTCTTGTCTCAAACGCTTGAAGTCGCGCATGAGGCGCTGCAGGCACAAAGACACCACACTTTGTTGGTGGTGAAGCACAAGTGGGCGATTGAGGCCGAAACTGTGACCCATATGTGGGCAGCACCTCGTGCTGTTGGCCTCACCATATGTGTGCGGGTGCCACAGACCAATCAGCAAGAATATCAAGATGCAGTGGGGTGGTATCCAACTTTGCTGTCAATACATGACCACAACGCTTGCCTGTGCAACATCTTGAACCAGATTGCATGAGCTACTGCTGCTGATGGCTTCATGCAACCCCAAGAAAAGATGCTACGACACCCACCTTGCGTGCTGGTGTAGACATCCTCGGGACTGCCTTCAGAACGATGCAGTCCCTGTCAGAAACTGCTCACAGCATGCACCACAGCAAGCACAGGAGCTTTCTGCTTCAGCACAGCACGGGGACACGGTGGAGGGGCCTAGTCCGGACAGCGAAAGGCTGCTTCAACTAGATCAATCGTTGTACAACGGATCAAACCCTGCCACTGATGATCAGTGATCGGGAAGTGGGACACCGGCAAGTGGATACCGTTGGCGTACCAACAGTGTGGTATGCCAGCAGGCAACAAAACAAGGATACACTTACAAAAGCATCACAGAATCCCCGAAGCAGGTTACAGAGCGTCGGGACAGCTGTCACTCCCACAACCACACACATCAGATCACCAGCCTGTAGGTACCCTAGGCCGCTCTATCCTCCATCAAGAGCCTCCAGAAGTCAGCTCACATGAGACATCTTACTTCTCAACGGCTGCATCAGCGGCACCATGCTCCTTTCAGCTCGCACCAGCCAGCTAGGCCCGTCCACATCAGCGCCAAGATCCCAGCACAGATCGCTTCCTCCCTCCCTGATCTCACACCCACAGCAAACAGCAGCAGCACTGACACATGCAGCACCAGCACCAGCAGCAGCAGCGGCAAGTGGGGTGTTCCCAGCACTAGCAGCAACAGCACAGCAAGCAGGAGGCATTGGCTCCCTTCCCTTCCCTGGCAGCAGCTGACAGCAGGCGGCCTGGCAGCTGCACATGCAGTCACAGCTCTTGCAGCTCTGCAGCTGGCAGCTGCGCCGCCAAGCTGGGCTGTGCTCAACTCTCCCAATGCGCGGATACCGCGTACAGCAGAAGCAGCTCTGCGCAGGTGAGGTGCCTCGTCCATCATCTACTTCGCACAGCCACGTCAGTGTGATTCCGTCAACAGCTGTACACTACACACTTATCAATCACACCAGCACATGCAGCATCATAGTGTGATGCTATCAACAGCTCCAGAAGAGTTGGTCTACACCCCCCAGCACCTGTGGAGCATCCTGGCAGCACCCCGTGGCACCCTAGAGTAAACACATCTACCGCAACTGGCAAGCCACCAGGCAACCTTGGGCCAGGTATTGGTAGCCCCACCACACATGCTCTGGTGTGGTTGACGACCTTGATGTGGTGCATACCTTCAAACTTGCTTGCAGGTCCATTCCTGCTTTCAACCCTCAGATGTTAGTCGTCCAGAAGAAGCTGGAGGACATACAATTCCTGCTGCGCATCCCTCAGCGCAAGCCCTGGGGCAACATGGCCACGGATGTGGCAACAGCGCTGGCAGTGTTTGAAGACAGGCAGCAGCTGCTGGCAGGTAGGGCTTGGCAGGGAGCTAGGAGGGGGCGGAGAGGGTGCCTCAAGTCTAGGTCAACATGGCTGGCACTGTTGCAACATCCCTGGCAGCGCATTACTACCGGCCTCCTGGTCACCAGGAGGCTGCTGGGGTTGTCAGTGGCCTACATCACTGCCATTCGGGGAATAGGCAGCAGCTGCTGGCAGAGGGCGGTTTTGATTGGCGTGCAAATGTCAGTGCAATATGTCCAGCAACGTGGTGAACGGCACTGATAGCCTGCCCCAACAGGCAGCAGTTGCAGGCCTTGGGCACAGTCAATGCAACAGTGTGTCAGTGAGTGACTTCATGTGTTGTGCCTGCTATGGCTGTGTCTGTATAGGTGTTCCAGAGCCTGACAGCATGCTGAATGCTTGACTGTGTTTTGCCTGCTATGTCTGTGTCTGTATCTGTGGATGTGTCTGTTCAGGTGTTCCCGCAGCTCAGCAGCAGGCTGGGGATCAGCTGCTGGATGCTCTCTTCGCAAAGCTGAAGCAGGTGCGGCAATGCCACAAACTCAGCGCTATCTGTGGAGTTGTCCACAGATGCGTGCATGAAACCATTGAGCTATGCGCCATCCCAACCAGCACAAACACATGCACAAATAGTTGCATGAATGCACATTCCCCCGCAAATGAACTAGCTCAGTTATAGTAATGGTATGTCTTGCATGAGGGCCCAAGTTGGTGCTTGATCGCCTGGCACTGTGTCTGTTCCTGCAGTTGGAGCTGGCTGTGAAGACTCAGCAGGCAGACTTTGTGGATGTGCGGGTCGCAGATGCGCTGAGGCAAGTCTCAAACTTGGAGCTGTTGCAGGTGTGTTTGCTTGAATTTGAGCCAACGGGAGGGCAAGGTCGAGGCGTCAGCACGGCCAACACAAATGTCATGTGTGTGCCTGTGCACCCATTCATATGCCATGCACATGCCAGGAACACCTGACTAAGACTGTGCATTATGATGCAACCACAATGTCAGCACACTGCACACACACCCAGATACAACGTGCCTGCCTGCTGCACACCTCTGCCTCAGGCCTTCTGGCCAGGGCATCAGCTACAGGCAAACCCTGGGTGCCTGGCCCCCATGCATGATGCGGGACCTGATTGCTGGGTTGCTCACCGCATACTGTGCACATCAGATGCAATCACAAGGTCAGCACACTGCACACCCCCACATACAACCACCTGCCTGCTTTCACTTGTGCTGCAGGCCCCAGGTTTGGCCTTCAGCATTCCCAAGGAGTATGCCAGCCTGCCACACCTAGTGGGCAGGGCCACTGTGGAACTGACGGTGGAGAAGTCGGACGACAGCCTGGCGTTTGTGGACACAGTCAATGGGGGGCTCAGCAAGCAGGGCAAGGTGGGTGAAGCATGAGCTAAAGCGGGGGGGGGGCACCCTGGAGGGGGGCAA
Organism: Desmodesmus armatus; assembly: GCA_007449985.2. Taxonomy (NCBI): domain Eukaryota; kingdom Viridiplantae; phylum Chlorophyta; class Chlorophyceae; order Sphaeropleales; family Scenedesmaceae; genus Desmodesmus; species Desmodesmus armatus. The sequence continues at coordinate 98,863 of VIIQ02000667.1, forward strand.
CCCAGTGTGTGATGCTGATGTGCAGGTGGTAAGCAAGCAGGGATGTGTTGAAGGGGCGTGAAGAAGGGCACAGGGTGGCCGGGAGGCGGGGTGTAGTTGTCAGGGTGTGGCGCGAAGTTTGGCAGGGCCACTGTGGAACTGACGGTGGAGAAGTTGAACGACAGCCTGGCATTTGTTAACACAGTCAACGGGGGGCTTAGCATTAGCAACAGCAAGCAGGGCAAGGTGGGTGGAGCGCGGGCTGGGGCTGCGCTGGGCGGGGAGGTGGTGAGAAGTTCCCTTCTGCCCTGCAGACGCCAGCATGGCATCTGTGAACACAGGCAATGGAGGGCTCAGCAAGAAGGTTGGGATGGGGCCTTGAAGGACTGTTGGCTTATTCAAAGGTAGGATGAAAGGGGTGCAGTGTGGGGAACCGTGTTTGGTGAACAGGGTGTATTACCCGTGGTGCTGCCCTGGTTGGTCCATTTAGGCTGAAACTCTGAATGGACGTGATGTAACAGCTGCACCAGGAAGGTAAGGGTGTTGGGTGGAGATGGGCTCACTGTTCCTGACAAGGTTTGATGCATGTGTGGCTGCTCTGCCGCAGGTTGTCATCACCCTGGATGGCTACTCAGCGCCCATCTCTGCAGGCAACTTTGTTGTCAACGTGCTGGACGGCCTGTACGACAACAAGTGAGACACTCAGCTTGTCACTGCAGCCAGTTGAAGGGCGCCGTTGGCGGACAGGATAGAGAGCCTTTCATGTTGCCGGCTTTCAAATCTTGAGAACATCATGGCCAGGTTTTGCTCCTTTCTGCACCAACACACCAGTTGCAGTGCCCACCTGCATCAATGATGCTTGTTGCAGACATGCCTGGCATCTGTGTTGTGCAGTACAAGGTCCCAACCTGGGCACTAGCCAGCGAGGCAAGGGCTTTTGAGGGTGCCCATAGGGCTTATTGCTATTGTGCTCTGAGCCGACAACACTGCTTTGCTGTTGCTACGCAGACCCATCCAAGCCAGCTATGCCTCAGTCATCACAGCAGGCGATGCAGTAAAACAGCGGCAGCCGATCCCTCTGGAGAACCTTCCAGCAGGGACGTTCGACCCCCTGTACCGCTTCCCGCTCGACGTGCAGTCGGGGGAGCTGCCTGTGCTGCCGCTGTCGATTGCCGGCTCGGTATCGATGACGCATGTGCCGGGGACGGAGCAGTATTTGTCGGGCGATGAGTGGTTCATCTACAAGTTTGACAAGCAGCAGGTGTGTCGGGCGCCAATGTAGGGGGCCCACTGTTGGCTTGGCATTTTTTACCTTGCTACATTGCTGTGGCTTCTGTGACCATTTTTCACAGCATGCATGTTGGCAGGCAGCCTGTTCACCTGCTACATGCCATGCTGCACACCTGAGTACTACTGCGTTGGCTGTCAGGGTGCTGCAATACAACCCGACATATGCTGCTGAGCCTGCATTCTCGCCCTATGATGTGTTCGTGGCCCCCCAAACACGCAAACACACAGTGCAAAGCCAAAAACATTGCTCGAACAGACTGCCTTGCTGTGTGTCTCGCTGTGTGCAGGCTGGCCTCTCTGGTCTCTCCTTTGACGAGGGCACCTTTGGTGTCTTTGGCTACGTCACCTCGGGCATGGACAACGTGGTGAAGCTGCAGACAGGCGACATGATTCGGTCAGCCAAGCTTACTAGCGGCAAGGAGCGGCTGGTGCTGGCACCACAGCAGGAGCAGGCAGCAGTAGCAGCAGCAGGTGCCTCAGCCCCCTGATCCTGTTGAAAGTCGGACCCCCCAGTGCAGTGGTGTGCATGCTGTATGGCTAGGGTTGAGCCTGGTGGGGCCCTTTCAGCAGGAGCAGGCAGCACCAGCAGCGGTTGCAACAGCACCATAACATTGTTGAAAGCATCGGACCCCCCAGTGCAGCAGTAGTTGTAGCGTGTGTGTGGTGCTGCACTGCTGTTTTTGAGCCTGGTGGTGCTACCGCAGCAGGAGCAGGCAGCAGCAGCGGCAGCTGCCTCAGCCCCACGATCCTGTTGAAGGCATCGGACCCCCAGTGCAGTAGTAGTTTGTAGCTTGTGTGCTGCTGTAGGGCTGTGGCTGAGCCTGGTGCCACCAGTGGTTGCAGGCAATGGCAATGGCAGTGCCACTGGCAGTGGCAGTGGCAGTGGCAGTGGCAGCCCTGCCTTAGCAGCCTTAGCACCGGGAACGCTGTTGGCCTCGCAGCCTGAAGCTTAGAAGCCCCCAGTACAGTGGTAGTTTTCGCCTGTGTGCGGTGGCGGCAGGGCAGAGCCGTGTTGTGGGTTGGACGGGTGGTGTTGAGGGTGCATGTGAGGCGACTAGACGGGAGCTTGGGGCGCATGCTGCAGGAGTTTGTTTGTGGCGCATGCTGCAGGCAGGTGCTGCCTGACCCAGCCCTGTGGGCAAAAAGGAGTGCTTTTGTGGGAGTGGATGTTGTAGTTGTTTCGCGGGTGTAATTTGGAAGAGTGAGCTGCGTGTTGCACAAGGAGTCACTGGAGCCAGGAGCGGTGGGAGCGCGGGTGATAGGTGTGCTGAGTGGATGAGAGCAGGGTCTGCAGGCTGTGGTTCCCGGGTGGCGATTCCAGGTTGCAACGTTCCATAATTGCGTTAACACCCCTCCTGGGGATAGTATGATTGGAGAGTGCATGTCCTCGTGGAGGCTGGTGCTGTGCGGCAGGGGAACTGCACGAGCTGTTGTGCTGTGTGATGCTGCTGCATGTGCATTGCACCTATGTTACGTATCACAGTGCTGGGACACCAACACATCACACTCATGCGTGTACAGATCGTGCCTCCAGGCAGTTTTGTCGATGTGACAGTGTGCTGACATTGTGCTTCAAAAGGTTTTAAAGAGTTTCTTTCAAGCACCACAACGGGCAGCTGTGTTCAAAGCGATCCAGTTCAAGACAAGCACCCCTTACAAGCACACCCACACCAGCAGCCAGCGTGCATTCACTGGCAGGATGGGGGTCTACCCAGCTGCTGCCTTTTGCAAAGGTCAAGCCCAACTAAGCCAGAAAGCAAACACCACTGCTTGACAAGTAACCAAATACCACTAATTCAGCGGCTAGGCTTCACAGAACAGCCAAAGACACGGCAGCTTCAGCCTCTGCGATCTTACTACAACAGGACAGCCAAAGTGTTGCTGCCCTTGAGCAGACCTCTCACCACACCACATCATTTGGTGTGACCAACCACATAAACAGTGACCGTTTCAGCCGCCAAGCTGCGAAAGCAGCGGCTGCAAGCCAGGGACCACCACCGTCACTGAATACTTTGGGCCATCATGCTGGCGGCCAGCTAGGCATGCAGCGCAAGCGGCCAAACAAACAAGCAAGCAGCCACCTGGAAGATACTTCAACCCCTTGGTGAAAGCCCCACAGCTGATACTACTACTTCTACTAAACTGGGTCAGGGCCACGCCTGACCGCCCTTTCTGGAGCCAAACTAGGCTCATAGGGCATTATCCACAGACAAGGGCCACAAAGCCACACTCAAACAAAAGGAACACAATCCACGGCAAGCCCACACCACCAACCAAGCACGCAAAGCATTGACTCACAATTCATCCATATGCAACAAGTCCGCCGCATGGGCCAACGCAGCACCTGCAATGGCTTCCTGGTCAGACACATCCAATCCAACATCACTCAAAACCTCCACGAACTCTGCAGGAGGATTCTCCCACCGTCGATGGCTGCAATCCACTAGGAAAGCAGCTACCAGGTGCTGTTCCTGGGACATGAACTGTCTCAGGCCAGCTGCAGAGACAGGACCCTCAACCGCATGCTGCCACCCACACAGGCAGTCGAACAGATGAGCATGACCTAGGCAGCGCTGCCTCACTGCATTGTATTGCACGCACTCGGTGATCATATGCAACTCATACCTGCTGACCACCTGATATAATCAGGGTTATCCTGCCATCTGCCCTTGTCTAACAAAGAGAGGGGATCTGCCAGGGGCCCCCCATCCTTGGCAAACCAGTGCTGGTACTTGCAACACGACACCCTATCCGATGGGGCAGAGCGAGGACACTCTGGCAAATCATACCAGCAGCCGTAGAACCACTCACAAAACACCGCAAGGCAGAGGCGAATGACATGGACTGTGGAAGGTCAGCAGCCACTCAGCCTCCCTGTGACACACACCCTACCCGCTCTGCTAGGTTGGTACCTAGTGAAGAGTTTGGGCCAACAACCTGTTGTCCTTCAAAGCCATGTGCAGCAGATCGCCATCCGTCAAGCCAGCCATACGATCCCGAAGGCAAGGCAAGGCGACAGCATAGACTGGAACCAAAAACACACCAAGGGGGCACATCCAAGCTCTCTTAGCAAAAGCTGTCAGCGGGTGCTGCGCCGTAAGCTCCCTAGGGCCTGTCGCATGAACAGACTTTGCGCCCGCTGCAGATCATTAACCATACACTCCTCAGGGCTGCCGCATCTGTGCAGCAGAGTGGGGCCCCACACGTCGGCCACAATACCCAAGCACAGGTGCAACCAGCCTGAGCATCAAACAATTGCACCTGGACCTCCACGCTGCGGATGTCCGTCGAGCCACACTTGCTCAGCATACCCCACATTGCTCGCATTCCCGCCGAATGCAAAGCGGATACACAGGCCGACACTCCCTTGGTCTGGTGAAACACTATACCCAAGTAGCGGAATTCAGGCACCACAGGGACATGTTGGCCGCCATACTTGTAGTCCCACCTCTACAGGGACATGTTGGCCGCCATAGTCCCACCTCTACACAGGCCTAGGATGCCTGCAGAAAATTCCTTCAGCCAGGTGCCCAGCGCTGGTTTTGCAAAACCAAATGCAGCAGGGACATCATGATGATGAGTACCCCAACTGCTTCAGTGTGAACATCATCATGCTTACCAACGTAGTACAACCCACACAGCCGTAGTGCCCAGCAGCCATATGCCATACGCATGCATGCTGTGCAGCAGGCCTGCTGCCAGAGAGGTGGGCCACCTCTCAGCATGCACAACTATGCCGCATAGCATATGATATGCATAGAAACTCGCCCCGGCACAGCCCATCAACAGTATCACCTCCCAAGCAGCTTGCCAATGAACCCAGCCTGGCTGCCCAGCCATGAGCCCCAGCCAACTTCAGGTGCAGGCCTAGCTGGTGCAGGCCTGTGCCACTTGATGCCCGCCACACATGTCACACTTGGGGGCAGCTGCACCAGGCAGCTGTTGTCAAAGCTACCGCCGGAACGAATGTTACCATAGGCGTTGTGTACTCTGAGTTGGTCAGTCACACCAATCAGCGACACTTGCTGCAGGGCAGGGCAGCTGGCGGCTATCTTGGCTATGTCTGCTGCCTCAACGATCGACCTAGGGTAACCAGAGGTTGATTTGATGATAGACAGCACCTTGAGGTGTGGCAGCACACGCCCTGGAGGGAACATGTGCTCCAAGGCTCCCCGGGCGACCGGCATGTACCTTGCTTCGAGGATGAGAGCTGTGAGCTTGGTGGATGCCGTCAGCGCTGAGAAGCACTGGTGCCGGCTCGCGTGCGGCTGGGAAGCGCGGCCCTCGTCATCATTGTCGACGTCATCGCCAACGGGTTTACTCAAATTTTCCTGTAGCTGCAGCCGCCGCAGCTCAGTCAGGGGCCGTAGTGCTGCCAGTACCTCCCTGGTGCTCCACTCTGAGCCATCAGCATGCCAGACCTTGCCTAGGCACAGCCTTCGCAGTCCTGTCATGCTGCCCAGGGTGCTTGGCCGCATGCATATGCCACCAAATTCCTCCCCAGCTGTGAAGCTGAAACACTGCAGGTTGCTCAGCCTGGTGAGACAGACTTCTGCCAGTGGTGCTCCTGGCCGGTATTCGCGACCGTCGCCGCGGCTGCAGACGTCAAGACCAAGCGATGTGAGCCCAGTAGGAGCGAATGCTGCAACAGCAGCCAGGATGCTGTGGCCCACCATGTAATCTTCATCATCAACATAATCATCATCATCACTCTCATCACCATCAGCATCATCATCACCATCAGCATCATCACCATCATCTCCAAGACATGACAGGTCCAATTCCAAGTCGAAGTCCCTTAGGCTGTGCAGGTTGCTGATGGGGGCGATGTCCGCTGCTGTCATATCGAGGCCAAAAGCACCACCAAGGTGCAGCGTGGAAAGCCTGGGCAGCAGCTGCAGCTGCTGCCACAAGATGGAGAGCTCCTTACCAAGAGGAAGCCTTCCACAACAGTGTTCTGTCCTGGAGCTGGTAGGGAAGAGCCACACAGACTCCCAGTGCAGGTTTGTCAGTGTGGTTGCGCTGAGGAGCTGCGTGGCTACCTGCACAGTTAGGTCGCACTTGTGCAGCCTCAGAATCTGCAGGTGTGGAAAGGCCGCAGCTCCAGCAACGCTGCGAATGCTGCTAGCAGCACCAATGGCCCTGCTGCTGCTGCTGCTGCTGTGTGAGCTGCGTCTCTTTGCTGCCAGCTGAGGCTCAAGGAAACTGAGGTCCAGGCTGCGCAGCTCTGTGAGCTGCAAGATGGGCAGCTGAAATTGCCAATCTTTGCCAATGACGGTCTCCTTCCTCCTCCAGTAGGACGCCCATGCAGGCTGGGCAGTGAGCCGTGTGACCACACCCCCATACTTGAACAGCCAGTGCTGCAGCCCTTTGAGTTGTTCAGGGCGTTTCAGCTGTGCATTGACATCGGTTGTCGCCACTGCTGCGGCTGCTGCCCATGCACGGCACACCAGGGCGCAGCTGCTGAGGCGCTCGCGCTGTGGCACATGCTGCAAGATGCATGCCACTGCTGCTTCCGGAAGCTCTGGCAGTTCTCGTGCTCCCCAAAAAAGGTTTCTGTGAGGCAGGCAGTACAAGACATCCATAAATGTAAACCCACAGTGTGGCTGCAGGTGACCTTTGCATGCAAGGGCGGTCAGGCGTGGCCCTCACCCAGTTAAGTAGTAGTAGTAGTAGTAGTAGTAGTAGTAGTAGTAGTAGTAGTAGTAGTAGTAGTAGTAGTAGCATTGGCCAGTTCACGGGTTGCCTGTTGCTCCTGCTGAGGCACAACCCCCTAGAACTGCTGTAGCTGTCTGTCCCCACCAATCTTCTTCTCTACGTGTGCATGTTGTTGCTGTTAGATAGTTTAAGCCATGGTGGAACACCCCGTGCCACATTAAGGAGCCAACGAGGACACTATGTGGGAACTCACCTGGCTGGTCGTGCGGCCATTGCAAGCCCGGGTGTGCTGCCAAGAGCGCTGCTGCTGTTGTGTGCTGCTTTGCTGCGGTCGAGGGCTCCTGCGTCTCAAGCCTGCAGCCAAGAGCAACAAATTGTTCGTTTCAGAGACATCAGGCTGAATTCAACTCCCCCGTCAAGCAGATGCAGGCAGCAGATGATACAGGCACAGCACCATCCAAGGTTGAGCTTGTGCTGCTGCTACCACGTGGCTGCTACCGCATGTCTCACTCGGCCTGCTACGGCCACAATGCTGTCATGGAACTCTTTCAACCACTTTCTAGACGTGGGTGTGTTCCCCTACGTCGACGTACTTGGAAGTGTCTGCCAGCTGGCACAAGGTTGGGTGAGCTGGCAAGTTGCGAGGTCTCCGGTGTGTGTGCCGTGTTGTCAAAACGCTGCAAGCAATTAAACTTTGATGTTCACTGCAGTTGGTACTGTGTTCTGATTGCTGCAATTTTCTTTATTGTGCAGACGCAAGGGTTTGCCTCGCCGGGGTTTCGGGCTGAACGACAATTAAAACGTGTGCTTGCCATTGCGGCCAGCATTTGGTAGATACTTTGTCCTGGCGCAAATCTCTTTTATCAAAAGCGTTGTCTTGACACTGCGGTAAGTTGAGTTTGGGTTTGGCACCAGGCTTGGACCGTGAGCGTACCAGTCATGACCGCTGAACGTTCAGCGTGTTACACGCTGTCAGTAGCATCAGCCTGGCTTGCACTTGTGTGCAGGCTCAATGCCAGAGGCCGTGCCTGTGCTGTGGTCTGCTTTACTAGTGCCATCACTGGTCAATCAGACACGCATGTCAAGGGTCAACCAGACATGGGTGTCTGCTGCAGGCACTGTGTGGTGCACCTGCAGGGCCATGCAAGGGGCCCAGCCCTTCAAGCTGCTGTCAATGTTCACCAATCCCTCCCCGTCAGCGGCCCACAACCATCACGAACCAGCCAGCCTTCAAAGTCGTGCATGGCGCTGTGGCCACTGTGTGCTGTAACATGCATGTGTCCCACACGCCGGGCCGAACTTCAGTGACCAGGCTACTTTGAGGTGCTTGAAAAAGCCTGTTGCGCAACACAGCTTCATAACCGGGGGGGGGGGGGGGAGACGACGCATGGCTAGCTGTCATGCTCTCCATGCTACATCAGCTCACTCCCATACAAAACAACATGCCTCCCCAGCTCGGCAATTCTGCTGACGCCAGTTGCGTGCAGTACGGACACCACACTGCACTCTAATGTACACTCATATGTATTGGTACAAGGCATGCAGCTGCCCACTGAAATCAGCAATACAACTGGTGCTATGGCTGCTGATGAGATAAGCCGCACGATGCACCCACTGCATGGACAGCCGGCACTCACACTCTGCTGAACAATTGCCCAGGGGGTGAGCAAGCCAGGGGGTGAGCAAGCCTTCAAGGCTGGTCCCCTGGCATGTACATGCATCATGCAAGTACGCATCAAAACTGATGCAGCCTGCCACAAACCACCAAAAAGGCCCTGCCTGCATTTGTTCTGTGCAAAACAAGTAAGTGCATGCAGCCCAGCGAGCCACGACTCAGCTCCACCCAGCATCACCAGATCTGGCCTTCAAGTCATGTTGGGACTGCCCTGAGCTGCTGCCACACACGTCGATATCCCTCTGGGCACCCTCATCAGCCCCTGGCTCGCTGGCTAGTGCCGAGGCTGGGACTCTGTCTCTAATCACTGCACTGTAATGCAGATAAAGCGTAGTGTTCAGATGACCTTTGCCTCCTTGTGGAGCTTCTCCACCAGCTCCTGCACACTGCCCAGGATAACACCACCCTTGCGCTTCGCAGGCTCCTCAACCTGCAGCCATGCCGCGTGTCAGTGGCGGCAGCAACAGTGGCGGCATGAGACAGCTGTGGTGTCAACCCAACCAAGCCCAAGTCCAGGCCTGCTGCAAGGGTGCTGTGGTGTAACTGCTGTACAGAACACCAAACGCATATCTTCACTCTGGTCACTCCAAAGCACTAGTGCACACATTAATTTTCCCATACAGGCATACTGTCCTCAAGCTCATCAAAAAGCCTCATCCAAACCGCCTTGCCCCTGATCTCGGCCCCTACCTGTTCCGTGACCAGCTGCTGCTGCACCTCCACGCCCAGCTCTGCTGGGCTCATGCTGCTGATGGGCTTCTTCTTCGCCTTCATGATGTTGGGCAGCGTGGCATACCTGCACACAAAAGGGAGACGGGGCCAGGGGTTATGGGGCCAGAGCAGTGGGAAGGGTCAGTTGAGTGGTGTACTCGGGTAGATGCAAGCAGGAAGGCTTATGATAGAGTGCAGCTATTGCGCATGTGCGGCTGGTTGTAAGCTTTGTAAAATTCACTGCACTGTGCAACTGGGCGACTCTGAACCAAGCAAGAATGGTTTGGGTGTCGAAAGCCCGTATGCCGCCACCTTGCGTTGCAAGGCTTGCATGCTGCAAATGCCGCGTGGCCAAGCAACAAAGCACAGTCTGCTCCCTTGCTGCCACCAAACATGCAGGCTGACAGACAAATGCTGCACGTGGAAGCCCACCTTGGTTCATTCAGGCGCAAGTCTGTGGTGATGACAGCTGGCAACTGACAAGCGAGTGTCTCCAGCCCTCCGTCAACCTCCCGCGTCACCTGCAGGGATGCAATGAAGTACATGCCAACACACGGCTTGATGATATGCACGTTACCAGCTGCACAGTGCGGTTGCAATTTGCAAGTTTGAGCTCTGCGAAGTGCCCGCCCTGGCAGCTGCCTTTCTGCTGCAAGGTTCAGTGCGACCACGCCAGGCCGCAACAAGACGACACCAACGATTGCCAACAGATGCCCTGTAGCATGCCGACCACAACATTTATGCTGCCATGCCACCAAGCTCCGTCCCCAAAACTCAAGGAAACTGCTGCTGCTCACCTTCACGCTGCCAGCCGCCTTGTCAAACTCCACCTTGGAGGCAAAGGTGGCTTGCGGCCACTTCAGCAGCGCAGCCAACATCTGACCCTGCAGGGGACAGAGGCAAGTGACAGTGAGTCAGTCAGGGGTTACGTAACATCAGTGAATCGAGGTTGTGCAGCACCGGCGCCAAACGCCAGGTGCCACAACACATGAGGTCAGGCCACTACCAGTCCAGCCAGCATCCGGCCCTGCAAGGAAGGGGATGAAAGGGGCTGTCACTGTGATAGCAGTGGTTTGGGGGTGAACACCAGCATCAGCCCCAGTGCAGCCACGCTTGGGTCAAGGACAAATACCTGCAGTACGCAGCAGCCAAGGGGAGCCAACACGTACAGTCTTCACCGCCCCAAGCCAGCACCCCCTCAACTGACAACGAGGCAGAACCCTATGGATTGACCTGGCGACCACTGCGGTATAGGATCACTCTGACTCTGTCCCACGTTGTGCATGCTGCAACTGGGCTGCATTGGCAGCACTGCCAGCACTGCCAGCAACTGGCCCGAAAGAGAAAGGCACGATGAGGTCGTGGCCAGTCTGGATGATGACGTCTGCTGTTGCTGCTGCTGTTGCTGCTGCTAGTGGGACCACGCCTGCTTCTTGTGCATGTGTACCAATCTCCACTGCAGCTGTGTTTGCTGTATATGCGTCATTGCTGCTGCGTTTCCCAGCACCCCCCCCCCCCCCCGAGCTCACCGTTTGGTTGCAGTCGTCGTCTATCGCCTGCTTGCCCAGCAGGCACAGTGTGGGCTGCTCCTTCTGCGCAACAGCAGCCAGCAGCCGCGCCACTGACAGCGGCTGCAGCTCCTGCTTGGGGTCAACCTGCACGTGGATGGCGCGGTCGGCACCCATCGCCAGCGCCGTACGAAGCGTCTCCTGCAGCAGCAGCATCAGTTTGAGTAGCAAGGGTGATGATCAGGTTGTAGCAAGAGTGATGAAGGCAGTTCGCACCGGCAGCGGTGTAATATGAAGACTGCATGCGTTGAGGAAGAGGCGATACTGCTCAACAAGCAGGCCACCTCAACTGCTGGACTGACTGGCCTGTCTGGAGTGCTAGGAAGTGCAGCTGCACAGCTGGTGAAAGCTGTGTCTCACCCAACAGAGTGAAGCCTACGGATCCACCTGCACGTGCCCACAATGGGGTTTAGGGGGCCATGTAACACTGTGAGACAGTGTACACAGCACTGCAATGACTGCTGCAGCCCTTCTGAAACGCAGTGCACGCCTGCAGGAATCCTGCAAAAAAAACCTGCACATCAAAATCAGGGCTCCCAATCACCACATACCTGTGCCTGCTGGGGCCCGAGTGAGACTGCCACCACTTCATCAACTGCCTTGGCCTCCTTTAGCCGTAGAGCTTCCTGCACAGGGACAGCGTTGCCGGGCAGGCCTCAGCACACAACTGACGCAGTGCATGTGCCTGGACGGCATGGAGGCCTTGGCCCAGGGTTCCCATGGTGTTGCATGCATGGGAGAAACCGATCTATCTGTACGTATCAACGCTTCAATCTGCTGATGACACTGCTGTTGCTTGAGAGCATTGCTACTGAGAGCAATGTTACTGCCAGCTTGTGGGGCGCAGGGCACCCAGCACGAACCTCGGACTGCTGTGCTCACCTCCACGGCTATTTCACAGAATGGGTTCATGCTCATCTTGACATTCGTGAGGTCCACTCCAGTCTGCACAGCAGGAGTGATAGCCTAGTCAGCATGTCCACCCAAGAGGTTGCGCAAACAGCAGTTGACATGGCAGTTGGTGGTGCTGGGAGGTGCCCAGGCAGATGTCCTTGCCTTATCGGCCTTCACGCGGACTCGAGCATTGTAGTCAATCACTCTCTTGACAGCCACAAGCACTTTGGACATTGCTGAGCTGTAGTGCAAGGATGATGCAGAATCTGATCAAGCCTACTGTACTAGTACGTGCTTCGAGTTGGACTGGCAACGTATGGCATCAACCAATGCACATAATCCAAGAGCATGCACATCACACTTCCTACTCAGAGGTTTGGCAGGCTGACATGGCAATGCTGACGTAAGATCGGTTTGAAAAGAATGCTCAAGAATATCGTGCTAAGCTGATTGGCTCACCTTAGCTCCGTTACATGAACCGCAGACTTGTATTGGACATCACAACGGCAGCTCAAGCGTGCCGTCCACCTGTCAGTGACAGGCTGTCACAGCAGCAGCACAAGCCAAGAAGCAGGGAGTAAACATGCACAGCAATTGTGGATGCACAAAATGTTGCCCAAGCATGGTGATTAATTTGGACTGCTCATAATAGTGAGCACCAGGTAGATCAGCTATAGTATAAGCCTGTACAAATGTACAAGGTCAGTCGCACCTGTAGCACGTACCTTGGCAGTTGCTGCTGCACGTGGCCTTGTCCCACCGCCTTTCAGCTGAGAGTCGTCCCACCCAGGCACGCTGATGACTCTGTAGCCAAGCGTCCTTGGAGTTGCACTGTGTGGGGCTCCCAAGGCTGAGGCTGGTCAAGTGGCTGGCGCTCATCAATCTGCACACCCAGCCTGACCCCTGCAGCTGTGACTGCTGCCTTGTGAATGCTGACGTCGCTGACACTTGTGCCCAGCTCCTGCTGGGGAGGGTCATGGTACCGCTGCTGCAGCAACAGGTTTGCTGCTGCAACAGAGGCTGCAACTCAGGCACCACGCGCGTGAAGCCGCTGCAGCAACACTTGCATTGCTCGTGCTGCAGCAGCTTCACAGCTTGCCCAGCTGGTCCCCTAGCAGCACTTTGCTGCTGTAACCCAGCACCCTACACGCCCTGGCTCCCTCAGCCCCCAGCAGGTTGGCAGCTGCCAGCAACTGGAACACCCTGCTCCAAGGCTTTCAGCAGCAACACAGGGGTGTTCGTGAAGCTTGCACATGCCGACATTGTCATAGAGATTTCCTGTGGGGCGGCTGCATCAAGCTGTCTGACAAAAGCTGCCAGCATGGGCTCAAGCTGCTCAGCCGCCAGCTGCTGCTCCATTCTATACACAGCCCACAGAGTGTTGGCTATGTCCTGGGTGGTAGCTGTGCTGAGCTTGCTGACAAGAGCTGCAACCAGCTGCATGAGCTGCTGCTGCGGCACCCGCTGGCCCATCTTGGCTACAGCCCACAGGGTGTTGGCTATGCTTTGGGTGTTTGCTGTGCTGAGCTTGCTGACAAGAGCTGCAACTAGCTGTACGAGCTGCTGTTGCGGCACCTGCTGGCCCAGCTTGGCCACAGCCCACAAGCTGCTGCTGATGTGCTGAGGGACTGCTGTGCCTGCCTTGCTAACAAGGGTTGTCAGTAGCTGCTCCAGCTGGTGCAGCGGCACCTGCTGGCCCAGCTTGGCAACAGCCCACAGGCTGTTCCCTAATGCCTGTGGGTCAGCCATGTGGGCCTTGGCTGACAGTTCAGCCAGCAGCAGCCCCATCTGAACACCAGGCAACTGCTGCCCCATGCAGGCCATGCCCCACAGCACGTTGGCAATAGCCTGTGTGTCAGCATTCTTGAGCATGCCTTCAGCACTGAAGGCCGCTAGCAGCTTACGTAGTTGCTGCTTCGGCACCTGCTGGCCCAGCTTCGCAACAGCCCACACGCTACTGCTGATGTCCTGAGGGACTGCTGTGTCTGCCTTGCTAGCAAGGGCTGTCAACAGCTGCTCCAGCTGCTGCTGCGGCACCTGCTGCCCCAGCTTGGCAACAGCCCACAAGCTATTCCCTATAGCCTGTGGGTCAGCCATGTCGGCCTTGGCTGACAGCTCAGCCAGCAGCAGCCCCAGCTGAGCATCAGGCAGCTGCTGGCGCATGTAAGCCATGCCCAGCAGCACATTGGCAATGTTTAGGGGCATGGCTGACGCGTGATACTAGCGCCCCGACATACTAGCGCCAACCGCAAGGACTCTGCATGTTTGAGTGCACAATAGTCTTGCATACAATCTACTACTGCTACTGAGGCTGTCATGCACACTAGCTAGCTGGCATGTTGCATGTCATGCTGCTTTGCTGCGGACATAACACAAGTAAGGGTTGAGAGCGGTGCTTCCTGTTGCACCCGCTACTGTTGATGGCTTCGCGAACAGCTCAGCTGCTCCAAGCCGCTGCGCAAGAGACCTTTACAGCTGCACCTAAGCCTGAGAAGCTCCAATCGCCCTGACTGTGCTTCGGGTTGCAACCCTCAGCGGGTGGAGCTCGGCTACCACACCCTCAGTGCCACCGGGACCTGCTGGGTACCTGAAGTGTTACACTTTAAACAGACGAAGAACGGAGATTCTCGGCATGCAGGACCCTGCCTGCACGCGCTCTTTATCCTCAGACAGCGCGACCCGAACCAACACAGTCACCTGTCATATAACACCACCACAAATATCTGCGAAACCGCCCTGCATGTTTCGCTTTCTTAAGCACACATCGTGCATCCTTGCATTTCTCAACATGGCTTCCCTGCCACGGCCTCGTCACTGGACACCCAACACGCAGATGTACACCACCCCCCAGTACCAATCAGTACTGTGGAGGTTATCGGGCACTGCCCTTATCGGTTGTGTCATGGCCTGCTCAAGCATGTCTGCAGCTGTGAAGGGTGCCACCAGCATCAGTAGCTGCTGCTGCGGAACCTGATGCCCCAGCTTCCCCAATGCCCACAAGCTGGTGCCGATGTCCCGAGGGGCTGCTGTGTCTGCCTTGCTGACCAGGACTGCCACCAGCTGCTCCACGAGCTGCTGCTGCTGTTGCTGCTGTTGCTGCTGCTGCACGAGGTGCTGCTGCTGCTTTTGCTCCACCTGCCGCTGCTGCGGCACGTGCTGACCCAGCTTGACTAGAACCCACAGAGTGTTGCTGATATGCTGGCAGGATGTGCCAGCTTTGCTGGCAAGAGCAGCTAGCAGCTCCAGCAGCTGCTGTTGCGGCAGCTGCTGCTCCAGGGTACCCAGCGCCCATAGGACGTTGGCAACATCCCAGCTGTTGGCTGCTGTCAGAATTTCGTGCTCTACAAAACGTGACAGCAGCTGGGGAACAGGGGCCGCATGTTGTGCACAAGCACATGCCCGCACTATGTTGGAAAGCTCGCGCGGGCCCAGCAGCTGCTGCTGCTGCACAGACGGCAGCAGCTGGTCCAGGTGCTGCAGCAGCTGCTGCGCTGCTGCTGTGCCTGCTACTGCCGCATCTGCCCGGCACATATCCCCGAGGCGGTGGTAGCAAGCCGCTACATGGATGGCATTCAACACCCCTCCCTGCTGCTCCTGCTGCTGCTGCTGCTGCTGCAACAGCTGCAGCAGCTGCTGATGTGTTTGAGCGCCCTTGATACTTCTTGTGAGCTCCCTTGCAGGATCTGCTGCACCCTCGGTGCCCTGCTGCGGCTGCAAAGTGGTCTCCTGCTGCTGCTGGTGCGGCGTGCCTGGCTGCATTCCATCTGCAGCATACCCGTACCCCTGCCTCCCTGTGCTGCACCCCTTGTCGCTGCTATCGCTCTGAGTGTCTGTTGGCCTGCTGAGCGATCTTGCTGCTGGATCGGATTCAGTGCTGCCAGCTGCTGTGGCTGGTGGAGGGTCGCTGCTGCTGTGCACGTGCCTGGCCAGCACTGCTGGTGCAGGCCATGCGGGGCTGATTGCTATCCTAGAAAGCAGCAGCATGGCGCGCCTCCTGCTGCTGACACCGTGAAGCGTCGATGGCAACCAAGCAGTAGTGGCGCCAATTGCTGGTCCTGCTGCAGGGCGAGTGTTGGGAGGTGTGTCCTGCACTGCTGGTGCTGACAGGGCATTGCTGCTACTCCGTACTGAGGTGAATGCTGCCCCTGCTGTGGAGCTGCAAGACACCTGTTTTGATCTGCTGATTTGCTGCGGCAGCAGCCCCCAACTTCTGCTGCTGCTGCATGCGAGCTGCAGCAGCAAGGGGCAGCATGCGCTGCTGGTTGACAGCAGGGCAGACAGGTGGCCTGCTGCTTCAGGCAACCCCAGCAGGCTGTGGGTGACCGTTCGAGCCAGGCGCATGCTAATGAACGGAACTGCAGGCTTTAAATTGTCAGCAAGAGCTTCTTGCAGAGGGCACCAACAACAGTTGAGCTCAGATCACAAGTGCAAAAACGAGATTCGTGGGGCGAACGTCAAAATATTTTAGCCTACTTGAGCTAGCGATTCTTGGTGATGGGCACAGATATGTCCGTGATGCACGGCTGCATCCACGTGCTGTTCATGGATTTCATGTGCATGGCTTGGCATGCATGACTGAACTGACTGACAAGAGTGACCGCCCGGAGAGAGCATCTGCTGTCAATCTTGCATGGCGTAGCTGGTGTTTCCTCTGCTGGCTGCCTGTAGCATTCAGTAGAAACATGCAGGCGCTGCACAACTGGGATGCCACCGCCATGGCATCCCAGTTGTGAGGACCCGCCATTGGTCCTCTGCGGATTTTGCAAAGTGGCAGGAGGCTGTGATGGGTCCACGAGCAGGGCAGCCCTACAGGTCATGCACAGCAGACCAACCCTATGCGTCCACCCGCCAGATCAATCAGCCGTTCAGTGTTTTGTGAGACATCCAGCCCAACCATGGCATGTGACAGATGCTTGCCCGCTCGCCCACACTGATGGCGTAAGAACACGTCAAACTGCTCACGCGTGCGCAGCACCTGCAGTCCTGATGTCTTCAGGACCAAGCATACGCACATACAAGCACGCGTGCGAGGGTGAGTTCTTGCTGGTGCAAGTGGGGCTTGAGCTGGCACAGCTGGACAAACTCTGGTGTGGTGTTACAAACATTGTGATGTTAAGGATATTGTGGTGTTGCAAACATAGTACCATGCTTGCAACAAGTCAAAGCAACCAACCAGGCACCAAACAACAGGCACTAGCTGAAGATTCACACCCCACGTGCACGGCAAACAGCCTGTGCACGGCAAACGGCCCGCACAGGCTGTGGAAGGCGTGAGCTGCCATACTTGCACAGCCGCTGTCATGGGCGGCAGCATGTGCCCATGCAATACATTGCAGCACAACGTTCCTGCAATGATACCAACTGCATATACGCTGCTACTAGCCATCACAATTGGCACAGCAGAGGGATCAGGCCCTACTGTTGCTGTCACACAAAATTGCACAAGTCCAGGACGGGCGACACTCAATGAATCAGCTGCTGGCCACCCTGCTTCGCTGCAGGTCAAGCAAGATGCATGGCCGAGCTTGCCAAGCAGTGCCATTGCTTGCTGTGCATGCCAATCACACATCACACATTCATCGCTGGTTGTCGCCTTCAAGTAGCAGGCCTAGAAACACAGCAGCACTGCCTTGCCGCTGAGAGTGACAAGACAACCACAGAAAGCTACAGGCTGGTGACTGCGTAACATGGGAGCCCATGCTGGCTGCGAGCCGCTCACACACACTCAGGCACCTATATCAACACACTGCTGCAGGTGCTGCAACTGCTGTGTCTGCCCGTGAACAACAGCAGACATCGTTGCCAACCTGCCATGCAACCGTTCGTTGGGCCGCTGCTGCACTTGAACTGCAGACTTCAAGCTGTAACTCTGGGCCCTGCTTGCATCAGTAGATGTGCAAGGGCGCCGCTGTGCTCTGGTGCTGCTGCTGTCGCTGCTGATTGGGTGCTGCTGTTGCTGTGCTGCTGTTACCTGCTGCTGCAGCAGCTGAAGCGCGGCCGCCCTGGTGCTGCTCAACCCAGCAGCACTAGCTGCCCCAGTGACGGCCGGGGCTTTGTGAACATCATGCCTGCAACAATGATGGCTGGGATGAAGCCACACTGCACAATTGGCTGCACAGCAGAAACACGCAGCAGAAGAGAAGCAAGCATGATACACAGTGTGATTCAGATGCTGAGGATTATAGGCAAGCGGTGTTGTAAGGGGCATGGGGTTAGGGTGGATGATGGCGTGAGTGTGAGAGACACCCACAACAGCACGATGCGCTGCGTTTGCAGTGCTTTCCGGTGGCAGCCAGCGTTTGCTTACTGCCAGCATGCCCACCCAGTGTGTACGTGTCAGCGGAATCAGCAGCTTGGACATGCATTCGCCTTGCCCCAGATGGACGAGGAGGCCGGTGCTGCTGCTGTGCTGCTCATGAATGCTGCTGCTGCTGCCCTAGGTATGACGCACCTTGCCGTACTCTGCGATCCAAACGCACGCAGAGTCTACTGCCTCCTTAAGAGAGTCCCTCGTGCTTTTTGCTGCGGGCATGCTTGCTAAGTGAGGAAGTGCGGATTGATCTGCTGGTATGGAACAGATGTATGTTTCCGTGCGTTTGCGTTCTTGAGTTGGTTGTGACCTGGGCTAACCTGCACACACAAAGAAAGGGGTCAGTTATGACTGTTTGCCAAGGTGGTGATTTTAAAGTTGTTGACAGTCCTGGCCAGCCTGGCCCAGGTCAGGAGAGCGTACTGGTGATTGTGACAGACATGATGTTGCCATGAGCTAAGATACGAGTCTTCAAACAATCTTCAGACTACTCTCGTGGTGGGTGGGTGGATGGGCTGTCAAGGCACACTCTGGGCTTGATATTTGCTTCACTCCGCCAGCCTGGCAACATTCTGGCAATGCATGCATGCATTGCTCACAGGAAGACCAGCTGACTGTACAAGAAGCAGCAGCACGGATGAAGCTGATACATAGCTGATTGGGATACACAAGCTGTCTCCAGCCTCACATCTAGAAAGGGAGACAGTGCTCAGGACACAGTACCGTGCGCTGATTATGGGCCATAATTTATGGCCAAGATCTGAAACCAAAGAGTCCCAGCCTTTGGACGACAACACAAGAGGCAGAACACTTTAGGACCAGACCCAACAGCTATGTCCCGAACAAACCAGCAAATAAGCACAAATCAAACAAACACTACACACCACGACTGCGCAGTGATGCTCAAAACACAACACCCCATGCACTCCCCCAGCAATAGCAGGCACTGCTGCACAACAACCAACAAACCCTGCAACCCTGCAACCAAGCAGCGAATTGCCGCTAAACCTCCAACCCTCAAAAGTCTGAGTCCCTGACCCAGCTCCACTGCGGGTCACTAGAGCCCCCCTGCTCAAACGGCCCCCGCTCCCGCTGCTCCTGCTGCGCCTGCCTCATCCTCTCCCGCTCTAGCTTCGAAGCCAGCTGCCGCTGCTGCTCACCCCGCTGCTCCCACTCTTCCCTTTCCTGCTCCCTAATCTTCTGCAGCCTTATCCGGGACGCCCGCGACTTCGGTGGCTTTTGCTTAGGGGCCCATGGGTCCCTCTTTGGCCCCACCGCAGCCTCCAAACACACGCCAACATCCCACCCAGCCTCCTCAAACACTCCAGCAAGCCCTGAACCCTGCCGCGCAGCAAAGCCGCCGCCGCCATTGCTGCTGGCGCCATAGCCGCCGCCATTGCTGCCGCTGTAGCCGCCATTGCTGCCACCAGCTTCGAGTTCGTCTATGGCTTGCTCCACTGCTGCTGCCTCATTCTCCCGCCGCCTGGCTGCTAGGAAGCCCTTGTTTGGTCGCCCCTTCAACCGCCCCGTCCGCGACCTCTTATCCTCCCTGACACCCCGCCTGCCGCCATTGCTGCCACTGCCGCTGCCATTGCTGCCGTCTATCTCCCGTATCCATCTCGGCAGATTTGCACCCTCCCCAAACTGAGGTTGCTGCTGCTGCTGCTGCCATCGCTGCATTCGCCTGTCTCGCTGCTGCGGCTGTCCCTCAGCACTGCTGCTGCCGTCACCACCCGCGCTACTCTCTGCTGCTGCAGCAGCACTGGCAGCAGCAGCCGCCGCCGCCAGGTTGCTGCTACTGCTGCTGCTGTGGCGCATGAGTGCCCCTGCTGCTGCCTGCTGCTTGATCAGCACCTGGTGTTGCTCCGGCAGCAGCACGGCCGCCTGCCGCTGCTGCAGCTGCTCCAGCGTAGCATATGCTGCCTTGATTATGGCTAGCTGTGCATCACTGAGGGCATCCAGCTGTCGGTTGAGTGCAGATTCGTGGGTATCCATCCATGGGACGCCTGCATTGCATTGATACAAATAGACACAGAACAGGACACATGGGTAAACGCCCAAACAGCAACACTGGCATCAGCATCGCATGCGTTTCAAGACATTCCGCCCCCCACCAGCAACCCCCCGTACAAGCTGCTGCCCCCCCTGCCACCTGCTCATAGAAGCCCACACAAGCAGCACGCACCTGGGAAGAACCCAACGTCTGCCAGTCCTGCTGCCACATCCACAAGCTCAACACCAGAAAGCTTCTCAAGACCAGGCAGCACCAAATCACACAGGTCCTGAAGGCAAGCAGTACAAGGCGGTCCGGAGGGGGTGGGGGTGTTTGCAGTGAGTTGCAGCTAGACCAGGCAGGTAGAGCCAACAACAGATGAGGATGCTTGAGCTCATCCACCGACAGCTTCTCAAGTCCAGGCAGCACTAGGTCACACAGGTCCTGAGAGCAAGCAATAGACGGTGGCAGGGGGAGTTCTGAAGTGGCTTTGCAACTAGAGCTCTGGCAACAACAGAGATATCCTTCACATTCAGTTTGTTGATGACCCTGGAAGAACATAACCACAAGCACAAGCACCGACGGCTTCTCAAGTCAAGGCAGCACTAGGTCACACAAATCCTGAAAGCAACCAATGGCATGGTGTGTGGTGGGGGTGAAAGTCAGGTGGGAGAGACGGGTGAGCAAATCAGGCGAAAGCAGAGCTAGAGGGTCTTCAGCAGGATCAAGCCGACAAGCCGAAGACATGGCAAGTTGCTGACGAACAACGCTACGGCTCACCAGCTGACTACTGTAGCTGCACGCGACACCTGATGCCAGACAATACCGACAGCGAGAAGGCACCATTGATGCACACCGACGAACAACCAGCAGCTTTGTCTAACAACACACACCTGCAGCAACCAGCAGTACTGTCGCATCCAAGCCTTGCTCACACCCGCAACCTGCTGCTGCTGCTGCTGCGGACGATGCTGCTGCTGCTGCTGCTGCTGCGGGCGATGCTGGTGTTGATGAGCTGACTTGCTGCCGCGCTGTTGTTGCAAGCCGGGCTGTCCCTGCTGCGGGCTGCCAGCTGCTGCACCAGCAGCAGTGGCGGAGACAGCTTGGGTGTGAGTGCGCCCGAGCAGCAGCCGCGGCAGCGCCCACAGAAACGATGCAGCATGCGACGTCAGGCTCAACCCCTTCCCTGCTTTACTGCTGCTGCTGCTCGCCGCTGCGCCAGCCACATCGCTGCCGCTAGCAGTATCACTGCTGCCGGCGGCGGCTGCTGCCGCCGCCGCAGCCGCCGCCGCTGCTGCTGCTGCTGCTGCCATAGCCCGTTGGTGCATCAGCTCCAGAAGGTAGGAACTGAACTCCTGTGGGGGTGTGTGGTGCAGCTCGGCCAAGGAGACTGCTAGAATGGCCAGGCTGTGTGGGGGCATGTGGGGTAGCTGAGGGATCACACACCTGCACGAACACAGCATGTGTGACAAGGGGTGTTGTGGATAGCCACAACATCTTTGACCACAAGAGTCCATTTGCTGATGGTGGCTCCTTGCTGCCTGTGCATTTGCTGATGGTGGCTCCCTTGCTGCCATTTATCCAATATGGCCATTATTTGGTGTAGGTAGTGCAAGCCACAGATGGGGGTCGGGAAAATCCCCACCTGAGTGCTTTTTTGGGGGTATGTGGCACCTGCTACAAGACATGCATTGGTAGAGGACACCACCTCCGAGACTACTATGGTAACCACTGCTTTGCTATGGAAAACCCTACCTCTACCCAGGCAGCCGTCCGTCGGCCTTCACAGCTGATGCACAGTGGGCTGTGTTCACATGAACGCCGCATGGCATCGTTGATTTGATAACAATGCCACAACACTCATGTGTTTAACATCACCACGTGTGCTAACCCCGGGCCAAACCCAACCGCACCCCTTCCATGACTATGCCTTTTCCACGCACCCGCAGAACTCCTGCAGCCAGGGTTTTGGCCGCACATACTCCCAGGACAAAAGTGTGGATCACATACCACAATACAACACAACACCACGCGTGCTGAGCTGTCACCCCAACCGCACAACTGCCATACCCCCCCCCCCCCCCCCCGGGCTCCTCATCTGCAGAAATCCTGCAGCCAGGGTTATGGCGGCACATGCTCCCAGCACTTGCTTGATGCACAGCACAGGATTGTATAACTTACTGAGCTGCAAACCATTTCCACATGTTCTAAAGTGCCACCCCAACCGCAGAAGTGCCATACCCCCCCCCCCCCTCACCTGCAGAACTCTTGCAGCCAGGGTTTTGGCGGCACATGCTCCCAGCACGCCAGCGCCCAGATGATGTTGGTGAAGGGCTGGTCCCGCCTGGCTGTAGCAAGGGCCGGCAGCTGCTGCTGGCTGTAGCGCAGGAAGCTCTGCAGCCAGATGGCCTTGGGCTTGACGTCCATGCGGGCCAGGCTCCAGGAGACGGTGCCCAGTGCCTGACCACTGAACCCCACAAACTTGACCTGCAACAGCATTGAAAGAAGCTAAGAAGGTCAAGAAACCCTCACATGTGTTGGCGAAATTAGTGCTACAATGCTGGAAAGAGGAGGGGTGCCCAGCGCCTGACCACTGAAGCCCACAAACTTGACCTGACAGCGACAGCAAAAAAATGATGAGCTGGCTGCTAATGCCCTTGGCAGAACCCAATAGCCACTGCAGACCCCGCACAGACTGAGCCTGATCATCAAACCCAGCCCATGCCCCACCAAGGTGTGTCAACCTGCTGGGTAGTGCGCGCACAGAGTGTGTAATCTTTCCTGTGCTTCTAACAGCAATGCATCAAGCACTGGGTTGGGCAGCTTCAGCTGTAGCATTGTTGCAGCCCACAGCACACTGCACAGCTCCGGAGGCTGTAGCATGAGCAGCTGGGCCTGTAGCTGACTGCTGTAGGCTGCCAGCCAGGAAGAGGAGGGGCGGCAAACCCCAGAACCGACCCCATCCATTTGCTCACGGCCTACTCAAAACCCAAGGGCTCACGGCCTACTCAATACCCAAGGGCTCACGGCCTACTCAATACCCAAGGCAAAAAATACTCTTACCTGTGCCTCTAGCAGCAGCGCATCAAGCACTGGGTTAGGCAGCTTGAGCTGTAGCATTGTTGCAGCCCACAGCACACTGCACAGCTCAGGAGGCTGTAGCATGAGCAGCTGGGCCTGTAGCTGACTGCTGTAGGCTGCCAGCCAGGGGGAGGAGGGGCGGCACACCCCATCGACCGACCCCATCCTTTTGCTCACGGCCTACTCAATACCCAAGGGCTCACGGCCTACTCAATACCCAAGGCAAAAGATTGTTCACTCTTACCTGTGCCTCAAGAAGCAATGCATCAAGCACTGGGTTGGGCAACTTCAGCTGTAGCATTGTTGCAGCCCACAGCACACTGCACAGCTCCGGAGGCTGCAGCATCAGCAGCTGGGCCTGTAGCTGACTGCTGTAGGCTGCCAGCCATGAGGAGGAGGGCGGCACACCCCACTTGGCAAACACCCACACCAGATTGGCGGTCTCAATGTTGTTGAAGGTGGACATCCTGAGGGTATGACAGCACCAGTGACAGCAGCAGCAGCGGTGGCAGTACTGAGCAGCACCACTAAGATGTGTTGCAGATATCGCTCACACACAAAGACGGAACAGTCATGGATGGCTGAAAAACAGCATAGGGGACACCAGGGCGCATCGGCAGGCAGATGACACACCCAGTGCATGCCTGCCAACATGGCCTGAACATTATCCGCTCCGTCACACAACACACAACCATGCCATCCCCTCTGTCAAAGTGACTCAACTGACTCAACTCTAACCTGTGGGGTTATGACCAACCACTGCATCAATACACGCTACGGCGGCCCTTACCAACCTCATACCAGCACAACTGCCCCACATTTGGGCACATTGTGTGCCAAAAGGCTCTTGCAAAGCACACCTGGTTGACTCACCTCTGCAGGCTCACTGCCTCAAATGCTTGCAGCCATGCTGCAGGCGGCATCACCATCAGCCGCGCAGTCCCCCAGGCTAGCTGCAGCAGCAGCTTATTGTCCAGCTGCTGCTGGTCACTCAGCGCTGCTTGGCTGGCCTCCAGACATGCCAAAGTAACGTCCCGAATGACGTTATTTTTGGCGCCACTAACACCCAGGCGAGCAAGCCCGCCTACAAGGCAGGAGAGCTCTGTCGGGCCTGCTGAACGCATCTGCACCATGAAACGCGGGAGCAGGCGCTCTAGCCACGGTAGCAGCTGCTGTGGCGCGCTGTGCTGCTGCTGCTGCTGGTGACGGTTGCCGTTGCTGCTGCTGCCGGCTAGCTTTGCTGCTCTGCTGACTGCTGCTGCCACGTGGACCGGACTGAGGGTGTTGATGCATTGCAGTGTCATATCGATCAAGTCGGGGATGTTGCCAGCAGCAGAGAGCTTCCCTGTCAACATGCCAGCTATGACAGCTGGGTCAGGTTCTGCTCCTGCTGCTGCTGCTGGTGGTGGTTGTGAGGGTTGGCCACCTTGGAACAGCAGCAGCGGCTCCTCACGCTGTTGCCACCTGCGCTGCTGCTGCTGCTGCTGCCGCTGCTGAGGGTGTGGTGTCCTGGGCGGCTGCTGCTGCTGCTGCCGCCACGGCTGCTGTTGATGGCGGCCTCCTACTTGCCGCTGCTGGGCCGGGTATGTCTCACCACCTTCGTCCTGTGCCCAACCGACATGCGACGGTTGCTCTTGCTGCTGCTGCTGGCGTTGCTGCTTGTAGCTTCCTCGGCTGGCTTGCGGCTGTGCTCCCTGTTGCTGACTGTCCTGCTGTGGCTGCTGCTGCAGCTGCTGTTGCGGCTGCTGGAGGGTGGGGGTCGACGCTGCCAGTGCCTCTTGCACCTGCTGCTGCAGCTTTATTGCAGCATCCAGTGCAGCTGCGGCTGGCACCAGCTGCCCAACAGACTCATCATCTGTTGTGGACGCGTGCAAGCTGGGTTGCCGCCGTTGCTGCTGCTGCTGCTGCTGCTGCTGTCGCTGCTGCTTGGGCCGGCTAGATCCGCTAGCTTGCCGCGCGGGAGCTGTGGTGGTGCTGCTGGTGGTTGTGTGGTCGCCCCTGGTGCTGCTGCTGCTCCGACGCCTAGTTGGCTGCTGAGGTGCCCCAGGCTCGGGAACGTCTGCGGTGACGTAAAGATCGTCATCAGGTTTGTTGCTGCCACTGCTGTGTTGCTGTCTAGGAGCTGCGTTCGGGGGCCTCACAACAGTTGCCCTGGGGGTGGGGGGCAGCTTGCCACCACCGGCTGCAGCTAAGCCCCATGCTGCAGCTGGCCTTAGATGGAGCATGTGTCAACCCCTGAAATGTTCAGCAAGCTGCATTATGAGATTGGCCTAATGGGCTGTGCATTGCAGCAGTGCTGCTAGCGGCACAGCAGAAACTGCAAGTGAAGTATGTGCACACCCAAGGTATGGAATATGGTGAGACCAGAAACAATCATCAGCTGCAAGAGAGTGCACGTGTCTGGTCGAGCTGCACAACACATTCTTTTTCACATGACGGATGACAAACTGGATGACATAACACGCTTGCAGGCCCTTTGTTGAACCAGACGGCCCCGACCCAGCTCTTTTGAAGATTTCGAAGCTTGCATTGTTACTGATTGACTTCAACTGGACTGAAGGTTTGCCGTTCCAAAGTCCTAGTCGTGAGATCAGCTGTCCGCAGGTCGATCAGCGCAATGCTTCCCCAGTTGGCCTCGGTGTCTGCCGTATCGCAGTTAGCAAAGGCAGCATGTGTTGGAGCGCTGCAGAAGTCCACGGTGGGTGCCGCCCGTTCAAAGCACGTGTGCCATCCTGCAACCCTAGCTGCACAAATGGTGTCTTCAGCCTCTGTGCTAGGCTCAGATCGCACATCTTGATTGTACTGCATCGCCTTGGGGCCTGGGCGTAGCCCCTTGGCCCCTCAACAAGGCTGCTGCTGTGTTGGCTCCAGCTCCCGCCAGGGGTTTCAGCTTGCTGGGCATGTAGCAGCGGCTGATCAGGGGTCCAATAAGCTCCGTTCTCTATATAAGTGCCTTTCAAATACTACTGCACCATCAGCACTTGCTAGCTGCTCATACTATACAACCCCGTTTGGCTATCGTGCCTGTGCAGGGTATTCGTTCCCTGATGACTTACATGCAGACACCAGGCAAAAACAAGTGCGTATCGACAGCTATCAGTTGAGAAACATCCACACATATTTGACACGCTTGCAGCAGGCTTGAGAGGTTATCCTGTTGTCAGCGTTTGAGTCGCAGCTTGCTGCCAGCAAATGTGGACACTCTGTGTCGGCAGCCTCTGCCACAGTCAACCAGCAGCAGCTTGAAGCAGTGTGGGGCACGTGTCTGTGTCACTTGTGATTGGTGGCATTACCTCCTGCTTTCGGCCTGGCACTTCCAATACTTGCACAGGGTACCTTCAGCAAGCAGCCACCACGGTGTGTCGTCAGTGCTGCATGCAAAGGGTGAGCTATCACCATATGTACACCATACCCGGCCTCCTGTGCTGTGCTGTGCTGTGTTGTGCTGTGCTGTGTTGTGCTGTGCTGTGCTGTGCAGGGAGCATCGAGTCACCCTCATCCCTGGTGACGGCATTGGTCCAGAGGTGACCAACTCTGTGGTGCAGGTCATTGATGCACTCAGGGCACCCATCACATGGGAGCGGTGAGCTCACGCTGGGCAGCGGTGTGCGCTGACACCCTCTGCTGTTATAAGGCATGCTGGAGTGTGTGTAGCTTGGACGCTGCCACTTGGTGTCGCGCCTCCTTGGGGGTGTCGATGAAGGGCAACAGCAGATACCCGGCCGGTACAAGCTGTTCACTCAGTTTTGGGGGGGGGGGGGGGGGTTACCAGCGGGGTTGACTCAACAGCCCAGCAGTGAGGCTCTTTGCCTCACATCAGCAGCTGTTGGCACGGCACAGCCTTGAAAACATGGATACTGGAATCAGGGACATATGAGAAAGGCCCAGCTACGACAGTACATCTGGAGCTGCTACAGGCATATCGCAACAGCCTTATGCCCCCGGCCCCCATTCCATGTTGTTGTTGGGCTGTCCCTGCCCTGCTGCTGTTGTGTCATGTGCAGGTTTGACGGCCTGTCAGGCTCAACGCCTGACGGCAAGCCCCGCACTGAGGTGCCCCCAGAGGTGCTGGACAGCATCAGGAAGAACGGGGTGAGTGATTGAGTCAGTCGGTCAGTCAGCCAGCCAGCCAGCCAGCCAGCCAGGCAGGCAGGCAAGCAGGCAGGCAGGCAGGCAGGCAGGCAGGCAGTTAGTCAGTCAGTCAGTCAGTCAGTCAGTCAGTCAGTCAGTCAGTCAGTCAGTCAGTCAGTCATGCAGGACAGCATCTCAGTCAGTCATGCAGGACAGCATCAGGAAGAACGGGCTGAGTGGTTTATTAGCTCAGCAGTCATGACTTTACGGAAGTACGTGCAGCTGAGGATTGGCGCTGCCACTTAGTGCAGCTGGCGGAGCGCTGACCAGGGGGGGGGGGGTTGTAGTTGAGAAAATGTGCGCAAAGAAGTACTGCGCAGCTGCGGCGACAGCAGCTGCAGAGGCAGTGCCAAGGTCAGCAGTGCAGTCATACAGCATGTACGCAGGCAGGCAGCCAGACAGCAGCAGTTGAGCACTGTGACCAACTGACAGCTTGAACGCTGCTGCAACATACATACACTTATCACGTCGTCAGTGCCAAGCACTCTCGTGTATAACCCCCATTTGCTGCATATTCCATACTCCATACTGGTGTGTCCCCCTGCAGGTGTGTTTGAAGGGCACCCTGTTCACGCCCCTATCCAAGAAGAACACCAGCACACAGTCCCTCAATGTGCAGCTGCGCAAGGACCTGGGCCTGGGTGTCAACTTGGTGCACGGCTTCAGCCTGCCCAACGTGCCAGTGCGCCACCAAGACCTGGACATTGTGGTTATCAGGTGCGCTCACTGTTGCTTGGTTGTAGCTTTCTGATACAGCTCTATCTGTGTTTACGCTGTGTTTCAAACACAGCGTGGTTATCCGGTGCGCTCAATGCTGCTTGTCTTTGTTGCCGATAGATACAGCTCTCTCTGTGTTTGAAAGTGACTGCAGCGGGGGCTGGCGTCAGTGATCCTGTTGGATAGGGAATCCAGGGGAGACAGGGAATGCGGGGGAGTTAGCAGGGCGTGCAGCCAACAGGCGTACACGGGGTTGTTGCTGCTTCAGGGGTGCTAGCAGGGGGTGCAGTGCAGCTAACATGCGTACATCGGGTGAATAGACAGTCCCATGATGTTGCAGTGCCACGCCCCCCCCGTTGCTGGCACTTGGTAGTGGCCAGCCGTATCAGTGGCAGTTCCGGCGGTTTCCTGAACATCAGGCTGGGTGGGCTTAGCAAAGTTGGCAGCGCCAAGCTTCCTAAGCTCAGTTGGTTTGATGCTGCAGCTGACAGGTGGCCTTGCAGGCACAGGGTCGGCGTGCTGCAGCACTGACTGTATCGCGCCCCTCGTTGTTGCTGGCCGCGTTGTCTGTCTTGTTGTTCTGTTGCGGCAGGGTTGGCATGCTGCAGTGCTGACTGTGTTTCTGACTGGCCGCGGTGTCTGCCTTGTTGTTCTGTTGCTCCAGGGAGAACCTGGAGGGAGAGTACAGTGGGCTGGAGCATGAAGTGGTGGACGGCGTGGTGGAAAGCTTGAAGGTGAGGGTGGCGCTTCTGCAACATAGGGGCTGCCCCTAATGTAGCTACTTGCATTTGTTACTGCCTATGTGTGCACTTCAGCAATAAATATGGGTGCAGATGCGTGCCATTCAAGCATGTTTGTTTCAGGTTACGGCACCGGCAGGGTCTTGGTGTGAGTTGGGCTTGATGACTTCAGCGACGGTATTGCTGCATGTGTCTGTCAGGCACTGCGCCTGCTTGCTTATCAGTGCACATGCTGTGTCACACATCACCGGTGTGTGTTCTTGTATGGGTGTGGGTGTGTGTTTGGCATTGAGGATGCATGTGTAGCTAGCATACCATGAATTGTATGTGTGTCTGTGCCTCTGGAACACAGCTGCACCTGCTGCCGCCCTGCCTGCCTGCCTGCAGGTCATTACTGAGGAGCGCTCCATGGCAGTTGCTGAGTATGCGTTTGAGTTTGCGTACCTGAACAACAGGCAGCGCGTGACAGCAGTGCACAAGGCAAACATCATGAAAAAGGGAGACGGCATGTTCCTCAAAGTAAGTTGGGAAGCCTGGCATGGGGGTACAGGGCGTGGTGTCAACTTGTTGGGACGCACTTCACCGCTCAGTGTGTTTGTGTTGGTGACGCATACATGTTGACTCTGGCTGCTCTGCTTCATGGAAAGCAACTGCAATGATACCTGCACATTCACTCTCACTCTGCTCCTTGCAAAGCTGTTGATGTGACTCGCATCACTTCAGGGTGCACATGTACCACACGGCATGCCGCTGACCAAACCCCCGCCCCCCGGGTGTGATGTGCCTGCTGCCCCCCAGGGCCTGCAAGGCTGTTGCTGCCAAGTACCCCACCATACATTTGTGTTGTTGCGCACTTGTTGACTCAAATAGCTGCTCTGCTGCATCTGAAGCCACTGCCAATAATGTCTGCATGTTCTTCTTCTTCTCCCTCAGCCTTCTCTTTGCAAGGCTGTAGTTGAACCTCGTGTCACTTCAAATTACACAGCATGCCGCTGACCCCCTCCCCCCCCCTGGTGTGATGTGCCTGCGGACATGTAGGCGTGCAAGGCTGTTGCTGCCAAGTACCCCACCATCGAGTACACATGTGTCACACACCATGACGCTCCCCCCCCCCCGGGCGTGCAATGCAGTTGCTGCCAAGTACCCCACCATCGAGTACATGTGTCTCACAGCATGACGCTGACACCCCCACCCCACCCCCACCCCCCCGTGTGCCGCCGCCCACCCTCCCCCCCCCCCCCCCAGGCTTGCAAGGCTGTTGCTGCCAAGTACCCCACCATCGAGTACACAGAGATGATTGTGGACAACACCTGCATGCAGCTGGTCAGCAGGCCCCATCAGTTTGACGTCATGGTCACACCAAACCTGTATGGCAGCCTGTGCGCAAACATTGTGGCAGGTGGGGCAGGGCGGCAGCTGGCAGGCAGGGCAGATCTGCTCGGGGGTCTTTTATGTTCCTTGACTTGAGAGACTGAGGTTCGACAAGTTATAGGCCCTGTGGGCATCCTCATGAGGGGGCACGTGTGTCGACAGAAGGAGTACTTGGATACATGCAAGCTCAGTAACACTGTCCTACTAGATAGGCAAGCAACAATGACGTAATCGCTCAGTACCGAGCAGTGCGCCGGTGGCAGGTGGAGACGCTCAACATCATCAATCTGCAGGAAAAAGTGTGTGTGTGTGTTGGGGCGGCTATCATGTCTGTATGGGTTCCGACAACCAACGATGCCTTGAGATGACGGTGACAGTGACAACTTACGTTGTGTGGCCCCTTGCTGCCCCCTGCAGGTTTGTGCGGCGGCAGCGGCATTGTGCCTGGCGGCAACATTGGCGCAAACGTGGCTATCTTTGAGCAGGTGCGCGGGACATTATAATATCGTGAGCCAACCGGGCACCAATTCTATTGTGTTGGTGTTGTTCTCCTGCTGGGGTCTGCATTAATGGGCTTGAAGCTGTGTTAGTACTCATTTGCATGAAGCAGCATGTCAATTCAGCCCTACTCTCCGGCCGCTCGCGGCTTTGTCGCAACACTGCTCGCAAATGATGTGTCACGTCGGCTAGATGCCGCCGCAGCCCTTCGATCCTGCATGGCTTGCAGCTCAGGAGGTCTACGAGGCACCATATCGAACTGGCGACGGCCCTACCTCTTGGGCACAGGTCCTCGTACTAACTGCACTCCCTGCCATTGCTGTGTGCTCTGCAGGGTGCCCGGCACGTCAGCAAGAACATTGCAGGCAAGGGCATTGCCAACCCCACTGCAGTGCTGCTGTCTGCGTCCATGATGTTGCGGCACCTGCAGCTGCACTCCTTCAGCGACAGGTGGGTGAAGTGTTTTGAGCGCAAATTTTGTATGGAAAAAATTAAGAATTTGAAGTCTCTGAACCTTTTGGTCCTTCCATCTTGCTGTTGTTACCACACAAAGTAGTCAGCGCTGAGATCAATACCCCTTGTGCTTCCTGACTGGCATGACCTGACATTAACCACACATGCTGCATGCCATGAAGTTGTAATAGTTACCGTCACTGTTACTGCTGCAGTACCTGCATCCAGCATGTGTGGGCCATGCCAGGTCATGCCCATGTTGTGGCAAGCAAGCAGCAGCACACTTGCGTCTTGGTTCAAACGTTGACCTGTCAAGGTGATGGTATGGTTCATCTGCTGACACTCGTCTGTGTTGCTGTTCCTGTGCTGCGCTGCTGCCCATGCGTCTATTGTCTCTGTAGGCTGGAGGCTGCAGTTATCGACACATACATTGCCAACGACAAGTCAGTGCTGACGCCAGATGTGGGCGGCTCAGGAAACACCTCCACATTCACGGAGGCAGTGTGCAGCCGCTTGTGAGGGGCGTGTATCAAGCAGCAGCAGTTGGTGTGGAACAGTCAAGCGCTTTCAGGGCCTGTATGCTAAGTTAGCGCCGGCGTCTTAGGGAGTGGCTCAACCCCCCCATGGGCAACTTGCAGGCCCTGCAGTTGCAGTTGTGCAGCCCGGGGTTGGGGTTTATGGTTCAGCCTCACGATAGCCTCACGATGATGACAGAAGAGTGTTTGGATGGCGACATTGGCCAGGGTTGGGTGTTCGTCAAGGCCCTTTGGGCCAAAGCAGCCACCCAACCTCCCTTGTAAGGTACACCGCACAGGGTGACAGCATCTTGGCTTGTGGTGTTTGGTGTCCATGTGCCAAAGTGGACGATTGAGCAGGCTTGGGCATATGCACTTGTACAGGGTGATAGATGATTGTGGTAAAGACACAGTCGTGCCGACATCTGGCTATGGCAACTGTGGTGATGTTCAGTATCCCATCAGAAGGCATACGTTGTTGTTTCCCTGCATCACCCTAGCGTGCTTGCTTCAGAACTCCACCCATCACAAGTCTGTCAGCAAACCTTTTCTGGGGAACTGAGCAAACCTTGCCTGGGGGCCCACGAGCAGCTGGTGCAGGCTGGCTGCACTCCCTTTGTGACTATGCACCTGCACACAATAGCCCTTGAAAGGGCTAGTAAGACTAAGGTTCACCTACCTTACCTCTCTTACATGGCCTGCTGTGTACGAAGCACATGTGCAACAGCTGTTGCCGTTTGAACTCACCTGGCTGTAGCAGAAGCAAGCCCACTAAAGCCAACATCCGCTCGGTTCAATAAGATATATACCTCAGTGCACGAATATCATTCCCATAAGCTCATGAAGGTGGACGTCAGTATGATAGCAGTGCAGATCGCGGGCGATCGCGGGCTAGTCTGGGATATACAAGGTATGCAGCATATACAAACTCTTGATGGTGTTTGTAAAGCTACATCTAGTTACCTTACCCGTGATTAACCGACTTTCGGCAACCACAACAGCAACTGCAGCAGCAGCAGTCAACCTTCTGACCTGTCGCATTGTGGGGTGGCAACCGGGTGAGAGAGGATATTGAAACTGTTGCTCGACTCTTACCTCGTGCTGCAGATGTCCTCAAGCTCAGGAAGGAGTTCCGGCTGATTGGCTGCATGGTGGGCGGCATTGCAAGTGAGGACCAGCAGTCAGCAAGTCCGTGCAGGCATGATGATTTGTAATGCTGCCAGTGTTGTTCAGGCCGCCTATATATGCAGCACCCGGCTTTCATTCTTCCATCATTCGTCCATCGTCTGCCCCTAGACAGTCGCATCATGTCGCTTTGCAATTTCAACATAAAGGGTAGGGTCCACCGCACCCACTGGCATGCACTTGCGCTGCTGTCCTGTTGCTGCGCAGAGTTTCAAAGCCAGGTGGCGGTGCTGGGGCTGCCTCTCCAGCTGTCCCCAGAGGAAGTGTCACTGGCAGCAGCCGCAGGTGTGTATTCCGCTCACAAACTCTCAGCCGGACTGGACTGGTTGCAGTGTTGCCAACAGCAGCAGCAGTTGTTGCTCCCGTGCCGTACATATGTTGCAGTGGCTGGTGGTTGCAGCAACTGAATTGGCAGTAGGTTTGATGGCCTCACAGTGATAGTGGAAAGGGCCAGAAACAAGGGCACGACAGGCGCGCAGCAAGTGCGAAGTACCAAGTAGCACCCCAGTCACACCCACAGCCAAAGAGATGCGCTTGGCAGATTGGGTGTGCATTGCGCTGTGTCCACTTCAGGCGTGCCTCGCCACACTTCACCCTCTCACAAAGCAGCAGATGAGAGCGTACTCCTTGCCTTGACTGAATTCATGCAACCAACAAACATTACGATGGGACTGCTGCAGGTTGGATCACACTGCATGAGCTCAACTTCACAATACCCACAGCAGCAGCAGCAGCAGCAGCAGCAGCAGCAGCAGCAGCAGCAGCGGCAGCGGCAACGGCATCATCGCAAGGCCAACAGCCGCAGCAGCCGCAGCAGCAGCAGCCGCAGCCGCAATGGCAAGCAGCGCAACAGCAGCCGCAACCAACACAACAGCAAGAAGATGAGCAGCAGCAGCAGCAGCAGCAGCAGCAGCAGCAGGTCGACCCAATGCAGTGTGATGGCCCTGCTGACGAGGAGTTTGACGAGTTTTATGCAGCCTACTATGGCCTGGACGCGCCACCAGCACAGCAGCAGCAGCAGCAGCTACAGCAGCAGCAGCAACAGCAGCAGCACAATGAACAGCCCATGCAACGACAACAGCAGCAGCCGGCAGTGGTGCCAGCGCAACCTGCTGCAGTTGAGGAACAGCAGCAGCAGCAGCAGCAGCAGCAGCAAGAGCCGCAGCCTTGGCAGGTCTGGTTGAAGGGCAACAGCAGGGTCACTGTGCCCCTGACTGCTGCTGATTCTGCCGCCACCATGGCAGACATAGCAAGCAGCCACAGCAGCAGCAGCGGGGGCACTACCGTCAAACCTGCTGCAGCTGCTGCTGGCTTGACTGCTGGCCGGCCTGACCAGCAGCAACAGCAAGGCCTAAGCACCAGCAGCAGCAGTGACAGCCCTTATTGCAGCTGCCAGCCTGTCAGCTGGCAGTATCCTTGCACCCCCATGCAGTGGCTGCGCCTGTCAGTCTTTGCAGACCTTCACTCCCGTGGGTTTTGTGTTACTGGGGGTGCCAAGTTTGGGGGTGACTACCTAGCATACCCTGGTGACCCCCACTTGTACCATGCGCAGTACGTGATCAGGGTTGTACTGCCTGACCAGGTGCTAAACCCTAGTGTACTGCAGGGCCTGGCGCGTGGGGTGCATGCTGCTAGGAAGCATTTGGTGCTGGCAACTGTGCAGCCGGGGTGCATGCTGGCAGCTGCAGGAACAGCTGCAGGCGCGCAGGCAGCATCAGCAGCGGCAGGAGCAACAGAAGCAGGTATAGATGGCCAGACAGATTGCAGTGGGGGTAGTGTGGCTGCAGCTGCAGCCTTGACAGCAGCAGCAGTGGGTGGGATGAAGGTGTCAGCAGGGCTTGGTGTGGGCAGTAGTAGTGCAGAGGACACCACGGCAGCTGCAGGGGCTGTTGCTGCAGCTACTACAGAGGCAGCGTGTCGTGTGTTGTTTGGTGGTGTTGCCCAGACAGGGCCTGTGCAGTTGGATGGTGCAGCAGGTGCCAGTGGAGCGCTGAGGTACCTCACGATAGCTAGGGAGACAGGATGGAGTGCTGAGTGAGCAACGCAACCAGGAAGCAAGGCTGTTGACTGGGCTGGTTTGCTTATTTGTGTCTCCTCTGGGCTAGGACTGGCAGTGGTTGGGTGAGGCTCACAGGCCACACAGACTAGTGCTGCAAGTCTCGTCACAACATTGATATGATGGCATTGCCATCGCTCTAGAGCAACTCTTCCCATCGGTGACCTGGGCACCACGCAGCTGCCGTTATTGCAGGATGCATTATGTGAGCCAGCGTTAGCCTATACTGGGCTGTCCATCATGCGGGCACAACTTGCTTGCAGCTGTGCACATTGGAGCCAAACATATGTGCTGCTTGGTTGATTGAGCAGCATGATCTGTGCTGAAGCAGCTGGTGCTGGTTGCACAGCTGCTGGGGCCTGGTGTGAACTTGCTGCCCTGGGCACTGCAACATCCGACACCAGCGCTGCAGCTCGTGTGGGTGCTGTGCGTGCTGAGTCCGGCTGTTGTGTGGGGGCCTGAAGTGCCTCGCTGATCTCATTGGACGTGCTAACAGTGCAGTGATGCATCCTGGTCATGATAGCATCCAGCGTAGCCGCAGGGGTGGGGAGAGGCAGGGAGCAACACTGCCCCCGTTGGCTGGGCTGACAGAGCCAGCTGCCGGCCTGACATGCGCTCAGTGGCTGAATGTACAATCTGCAGAGGCCGAACCATCCTTCACTCGCACACCAAGTTGAAACATTGTCAGACATCATCATCATCAGCCAGGGGACCAATAGAGCTCGAAGCAGGCGCTGCAATGCTTCGCAAGCTTCCGAAATTCAATTTGATGGCCACCAATACTTCGAAACTGCCCTGTGTGCTTGGTCCTCGAGGTTTTGGTGAACCGGTACGTGTGGTGAAGTCAAAGGGCCGCGGGCCTGTAGCTCATATTCCAAAGCAGAAGCGTCAAGCTTACGTGTGTACTACAGACGTGTTGCTTCGTTGTTACGCAAGGGTTTCGTGAGAGCCAACTAGGCAAACTCGGTGCAACAGTAGTCACGCACACGCAGTAGACACGCTCAAACGAGGGACTTATGATGTCACTTGCACTCGGCAGTCGTTCTCTGGCCCTGACCAGGCAGCAGGGCCCGCTACGTGCTGCCCCATGCTTGACAGCAGCACGCCCAGTGCCGGTAAGCTCCCCCAGGAATGTTCCGATCACTTGTATGCTTGTTGGCGACGTGCCTGACCCCATGATGGGCCCTTGCCTGCAGACTCGGCCTCAGCAAAACGCCCAGAGGTGTCGGGCACTGCCAAGCAGCTATCCCATAGTGCGTGAGCTGCCCACAAAGGTTGCGGAGACCTTCTACGTCGTCCAGGACCCGGCCCTGTTCAACACCAGCTACTCAGATGCACTGCTGGTGAGGGTGTTTGTTTGTGCTGTGCTGGTCAACTCCACCCCTGTAGGCTTGGACACCTTGTGTCTGCAACACCTATGCCTGCAACATCCACACAGTCTGCACATGAATGAGTGAAGTTGTTGGGTCTATATGTCTGCCCATGCAAGTCGTGGGCGACGGGCGCAAGTATGCTGTTGGTTGCAGCATCACCGTCTGTTGACCTGCCTCCTGCACTGTGCTGCTCCCTTGGGCTGTCCTGCAGACCTTTGTTGATGCAGCCATTCTGGCCTACGAGTGTGGCATGAACGAGGACTCTTTGCGGCATGAACTCAAGGTGTACAAGACGTCCCTTGAGCAGCAGGTTGCACCACCTGGCATGGTGAGTGTGTGCGCGTGCCGCAGTGCTGTCCTGTGGCATAGTAGGGGAAGAGCTGGCACAGCTCTCCTAGCTGCAGCGCTTCTGTGCGCATGAAGATGCCGTTGCTCACAGCCGTGTATGTGCAACAAGGTTTCAAAGCGCACTGCATGCACCCAAGTGGCCAGCACACATATGCAGGACAGCACATGACGACAAGCTCTGACCCTTCTGCTGTGTTGTGCCGATTCTCGTGTGTTGCTGTTGATGAGCGCAGGCTTTGAATGAGGATGGCTGCATGCTGGGCGCCAAGATTGTGTGGATGACGCTGATGGAGACACGCAGCGTGCGGCGGTGGGCAGCATGTGAGTGCGCGCCTTGCAGGACAGCCAGCAGGACAGCCAGCAAACAGACAGCTGTGCTTGTCAGTTGCAGTCGCGTATAGAGAGCAGGAAGGTGCATCCGTTGCACCAGCAGCAGTGCGCAACAAGCGCTGGTATCATTGCTGTAGCGTGGCGCGCGCTTCAGCAGACCTCAAGACTCGAGCACAGCCTATTTGTGCTTCTTGTGTTGTCTCACAGCCACCCCGCACCAACGATCGCCTGCTGTACTGACACTCTCCTGCTTCTTTGCTGCTGCAGACAACCCAGTTACTGATGACACCATCAAGGACTGGGCAGGCTTCATCAGCATGATCGTGGACGGCTATTTCAACCGGCGCATGGCGTGGTTCCCCATCGACCGGCTGCAGATGGAGCTGCTGGCAGTGCAGGGGCTGGCAGCACCACCCCACGATGTCGCAGAGTGGGCGCGCATCGTGTACACAGTGCTGGAGAAGGTGCACCCTCAGTTCCCATCTGAGTGAACCCCTTCCTGCACCCGGGGCAGGTATCACGCAGCCAGGCATGCACGCGTGGCAGGCCCCAGCACACACGCAGCATGCCACCAAAGCAGCAACGTCACCTTTTCAGTACCGTGTCAGGAGGCCTTGGGTGGTCGCCACTGTTCGCGCCCACTGTGCAAGGTGGCGGCCTCCAGGTGGCTTTTTCTCCTGGATTGTGCTTTATCTGTTTTACACCAACAACACTTGTCAGGGCGCCAGGTTTTTGACTTTCCTCCCTGCGCTGTGCTGTCTCGATCCTTGAAATGTGCAGACGGTGCATGGGGCATTCGGTGCCTGTGCTGCCTGTTGCGCGCAGTGCCGCGTGCATCCTAGCATTGTCGACTACAGCACGGACAGCATATGTGTATCTGCATGCGTCTTGGTCATTGCTTGCATTGAGGTGCCACACATGTGAGGCTGTTGATGGGCGGGGGCTGCACTGGGGTGTGGCAGGGAGTCCTACGGGCGGTTGTTGATGGATGGTAGGCTTTTGGCAGCCCAGCTTTGTACTATAGCTGTGATGTGGATGCATTATTCGGGAACAGGCGATGACGGTCGAGTGATCGCACCCTGTCCCATCTGCTTGTTGCAAAGCATGCAGTGCGGAATGATGACATGCCGTGTATAAATAGCCTGCCATGGCCTTGCAGTCAGGGCTTGCATCTGGCCAGTTGGCCAGTTTGTGCAAGCACCCCATTGATGCCTCTTCATGTTTCGTGGGTCCTGGGCGGCCTGTGCTGACTGGCACTAAGATGGCCAACCTGGCTGGTTTGTGCGGCTGCAGGGGCAGCGGTACTTGCTCTCGCGGGTGCGCTCCCTTGCTGTGCAGCGGGTTGCAGTGCAGTCTCATGCATACATGGACCTTTGCATTGACCCCATTATGCAGTGTGCATTTGCTATTGTGATTGCATACTAGGTAGCTGAAGCGGGCGACCGCCTCCAATCAATTATCGCGGCCTTGTCCTTGCATGGTGCTTCCAACAGTCTCCGTGCACCCACCGTGTCTGGTGGCCGACCTCGTAGCTGTGGCAGCCATGCTCATGCCATGCATGGCGGCATGTGTTGTCACAGTTGCGGGTGTGTCCTTGCATTGTTCAAGATGCTGAAGGCTTTGCGTGACCCTTACACAGGCAATCAACATAGCGACAGTCCTGGGCACTCATTTGGTGTGTGGGAACAGCCCTCATATGAGGCGCGTCGTCTGCAATGTTGCGGCAGGTTTCAGGCAGGCATTGTGACGAGAGCAAGTGCTCTCTCTCTAGTAGACATTCATTACTTTCGCAGGTGGGGCTTGACTGGCTTCTGGTGTGGGTTCGCACCCCGAAGGAGGGGTGTGTCTGGCAGCATGTGAGCTGGTTGTAGCTTTAGTACTGCCCAACACACTTGACTTTTTTCCACGGTTTGCCTGTTTGTTTGTTGTGCTGCCAACAGTTCGTTGGCATGCTTGGCTAGTGGAGCTGCAATAGCCTCCACACCCTGTTCTGTTTGGGTCAAGGGTAGGTGAGGGTGGTGCCAGGTGGCTGGCGCTGCGTGGATGGAGGGATGTCTCGGTGTTTTGGGCTGCCAGGGGGCTCAGGCGCAATGTTGCATGTTCCCAGTTGGCTGGTTATAACGTGAAGTACGTGGTAACTGTTCCTGTTACATGGTTCAGGCTGAGCCTGAACACCTAACAAAGTGAAGCAGTGCTGCTTGGCAACAGGCATGGGTGGTTGGTTTAATTCTTGACGCTGCAAGCCTGTTATCGATATTTCTCATGTCATGATGTTGACGTCTCGTGAAACAATATGCATGATCAGCAACCAACCCACCAAATGACTAAACCGGCGCGAAAAACTCCCGTTCGGTGCTCACAATCCCTCACGGCTTGGCGCAGCTCATCCCAATAGTCTGTACAAAATCACGGCTTCATGAAACAGAGACCATCATCGTGACTGCACAGCAAACAGCAGTTGAGGTGTTGGGGATCAGCAGAATGGTGCAGGTGCGGAAGCAGCCCGAGACGAAACTCAGTATGACTTGATTGTGAGCAAACACTTACATGATGCCGTTTACATGCTGTGCTTGGCACCAGGTGTATCAAGAGCCCTTGTGCAGAAGACACCACAGCAGCATATGTTCGACCGCTGCACTCTTCAGAGCTGTGTCATTCATACTTGCAGTTGTGCTGTCGTTTCTGCTAGCATATGCAACTGGTGGATTTTGGAAGAAAGTAGGACTAGAAGTAAGCCAGCCCACAGTCCATTACAGCGGTGATGGCCTGTTGATACTTGAGGTGAGTGTGTGTGCTAGCGTGCAAGCTGGAGCACAGAGGCATGCACTCGAGCAGGACTACCTGTCTGAAACAGCTGTCAGAGGTTCAAAAGGTGTGTTATGAAAACATTGGTCCTTGGTGTGTTGCTGTGTGTTGCTGTGCAGAGCACGATTCCGGGGCAGGAGCAAGTGTGGACCACTTCACCAGCACTGGCAGCGGTGCTGACGAGCAGCAGGCTGTCCGCAGCTGTGCAGGTATGAAGTGGCCATGGAGGCTGCAGCACAGCTCAACATGTTTGGTAGGGTTGTGATCATGCATCATGCACTTCAAGGCTGGCCTGCAAACCAGACAGTGCCTGCAGCCTTGCCATCAGCACACAGATCATGTGGCAGCTGCTCATGTAGCTGCATACAGGTGTTGCATAGAGTCGCCATGCGCAACCCATAGCTCTACCTGTGTCCCCAGACTTAAGCCAAGGCGTGGCTGCTCCATCGCTTTCTGTGTGCAGGTTGGAGAGGAGGACTATAACCAGGACGGCAAACCAGAGCTGATCCGTTTCACAGCAACAGCACAGAGCCGATACCCAGTGAACAGCTTCAAAATGCTGCTGCAGTTCAGCTATGTCCTGCAGGTAGGGGTGAAGGTGGTTGTGGCACGGTTCAGTTTCACACGCAGCAGACAGAGTCAGCACATAGTCAGGGTGAAGCTGCACGCCCCATGTCACAGTGTGATCAGCAGCCAGCTTTGCTGTTCCTTGCAGCAGCATGGTAACAAACTACTAGCAAGCCCTCATATGCTTGTATGCACCTGTCCTATTGGGTCCCTTTACATCAAAATAAACCGCACCCCGCAACATTGCAGCAGTGTGCAAGTCTACCCATGCCGAAACCGCCTCGATGCAGTCAACAGTCAACCCCATGTGGCTTGTTGCCCACATGGTCAAGCCTTGCCCACCATTGGACTCCTGTGTGCCTGTACCCTGCAGAGTGCTGTACATGTCAAAATGTACGGCCTAGCCTACTTGACAGCAGCTTCTCCACAGCCTGGAAACAGCTTCTCAGCTGATGGCGAGGTGAGCCAGGCGCACAAACTATCACCTGATGCATTTGACTGCTAGCGATCAGGTCAGCTATCAGCCGTTGACGCGCAGCAGCTGCGACTCCAAGGCAACTGCTGCAGACAGGCGCTGCTCTACAGCATGGCATGCAGCCACAAGCCACCGCAGCTGGTGCAGCCGGTCGCGGCGTGTGAGCGAAAACCTCTTGAAGCCGCCTGTTTCAGGGTGTAGACGTCCAACTGCCGCAGCAGACGACTTGGGGGCAGTAGTTTGCTGACGGCAGCTTTGGTACCTCAAATCTTGAGCAAGGCGGCACAGCAGCCTGCTGCAGTACGGCGCATGTGCTGCTGTGCAGCAGCACAGTAGACAGCCAGTGGCATGGGTTGACACCACTGGCCAGCAATGCTCGTTCCAAAGTCTTGTAGCTTGGGTGGAGGCAATAACAGTATTGGAGGCAGCAGCAGCAGCAGAGGCTGACAACAGCAACAAGGCAGCTGTGCATGCTGCAAAGGGCCGGCGTGATACTTGTCACCACTGCACGTCGGACACTGTGTTTCTAGCGTGCACCTATCACTCTGTTGCTGTTGCTGCTCGTGTACTTCAGCTTGTGCTGCTTCAGAAGATGCCGCTGCCTTCTGGGACTGCCCTGTTTGGGTTGGAAAAGCCTCTGCTGGACTCGAATTCGTTACTAGATGGGTCAGCAGTGCAGGTGAGGGCTAGTCATGCAGTGGCTGATGTACATGTTGTCTGATCATGTTGTCAGGGGTGACACCCTCTGGGTCCTCTGAGTGTGTGTAGCTAGGTGGACTCCAAGTGGCAAGTTGAGCCTTCAGGCAGATGATATTGTTGCTGGTACACCCTGCAGTGGACATGCACTCGGAATGTACTTTCATGCTGCATGTAGGGCAGCGGCATCTACCCATGCATGATGCTGCTGCCCTACAAGCAGCGGAAGCGAAGCTTTTCAAATGCATGTCTGCTGCAGGGTGTACCAGCAACGTTATTTGATGTTGTGCAACAGGCTTATGCAGTTTGGTGATGGATGCCTCTTTGCTATTATACAGTCGCCCCTGTAACATTTGCTGTTGCCACCTTGCAGGGCGGCGTGTTGCTGCAGCTCAGCAGTTTGCTGGCGGCGTATCAGGAGCGTAACGTCACAACCGTGTACAACAACCACTACCCTGTATGGCAGGTGGGCTGCTGTGGCATCGGTGCACTGCAACAACGGCCCCAGAAGCGTAGCGCTTGCGCCTGAGCAGCTGCAACGCTGCTGCATCATTAGAAATCATGCTGCAGTTCATGTTGCTAGTGCTGGCCCAGCGATGGTATCGCCCCATGGCCGCGACTGCACAGCACAGCACCTGGCCCATGGCCACCACTGCACAGCACAGCACATGGCTGCGCTGCCGCCAAGCAGGCGAGTGCCCCCCACCCCACCCCATCCACGCCTGCTTCTGACACCGCCGGTGTGCTGTGTTATCAACACCCCACCGTGCAGCTAGATATTGCACACTGCCGTTCGGCATGGTCTGTTAAGACAAGTATGTTGCTTGATTGCTCTCTGGGTGCTGTGCCTGCAGGGTGGAAACACCAACACCTTCACAGTGGATGCGCGGATCAGGATTCCTCCCAACCAAATACAGATGTACCGGTGAGTGCTGCTCCTGATGACAAATGGCAGCTGGAGGCTCACTTGGACACCACCTTCTAGGGCATACTGCACTTGTAGTACCAGCCATTGCGGTTTGGCTGTTTTAGCAAGCCGTTGCAGTACGTACCGTACTAGTGGCACTGTTCACAGATCTCAGAGTGCCAGCAGAGAGTGTGCACATGGCAGCACTGCTCTGCCTTAGGTGATCACACAGGTGATTGCAGGGGGTGCCTGAATGGGCCCCCCAGGTTTCTACACAGCAATCATCTACCACTGCATCATCAGTACACAAGTGCACATTTGTAAGTAACGCTTTGTGTGCAGTCTGGAGTTGGTATTGCCTGTGTGCTCTTCACCTGGCTTGCCATCCATCACGTGCTATTCAGCTGTCAACTAGGTGCAGGCCTGCACCCCTAGGGGTCGTTTGTGCCACTCTGCAAGTGTCTCCCAGGCATACTACGGCACCCCCTGATAATTGCGTATGTGTCACTTTGAGTGGGGCTTTTGACTTGCTGTACCAACTGATGTTCACTGCCTGCTGCTGCCGCATGCAGGCCAAGCCTATCTGAGATGCTGAAGTGGGGCTGGGTCCAGTTTGCATGCACTTTCTGGATACTGTACTGGCTGCTGTCGAGATTGGAGGCTGTTGTCTTTCAGTGTCGCATCCTGGAGACCAGGGTGATCTCAGACATGCAGACCAGGACACATAGATACTAAGAAAATATAAGTGTTGTACCCTGTCTCTTAGGTCTCTACGTTGACTGTTGGTGTTACATTGTCCTGTCTCGTCTGTCGTTTGCCGTTGTAAGCTGCAGTCTCGCCCTGCAGCAATAATCCATTGTTCGAAGGGCGAGTCCAGTTTCTGGCCTTGCTGGACGTAGCCCGAACTATCTCTCGCTGTTGACCTGGCACGGGTTGCTCACATTCAAAGGTTATGGCATCCGTGAAAGTATTGTCTGGATATCGAGCAGCCTCCCGCCTGGCCGCATACAGTGTTCCACTTGCCGGCTTGGGAGTGGCAGCTTGTCAAGCTGAGAAGATCAAGCCCAGACAGGTAAAATCACCCGCAAACCTCTATCAGGATTTCTGTTGATAGGCTGCGTTCTCTCCCCCTCTCTGGGGTTGGTCGGCCAGCGCGGGTTCTCAACGGTCATTCGGGCATGCTGTATACAAGCTTAACGAAGCACCCCAGCTAGTGTCAGTTTATGCTGAAACAACACCCAAACAGATGTCCCTCTAGCTGTGGCAAACCAGCACAGGAGCCGTGCAGATGCCCGCTCTTTGCTTCGAGCTGGCCCAGCAACGCTGAGTTGAAGGTGCCCCAACAGTTTATATTACGACTTCAAATACACGTATTGTCCGCAGATTGTTGCAATGGCAGCAGCAGTAGCTGGTCCTCTGCTGGCGACCTCGGCAGACCTAGGTGCATTGGTGGGACTGGGCCAGCACATACAACCAAGCAGAGAGGAGGTGTTTGCACCCTACTGCGGAAAATGGCAGAAGGTGAGAGCTTTGAGCAGCGTGACCTCCGCATACGAAACTGCTTGTTGGTTGGAACTCCTGCAACCAACCATGAGGCATTGGGGTGAGCGCTGGTGACTCGAGTGTAGGCATTGGTGGGTTGAAAGGGAAAGCAGTCTGTATGTTGTTCCTCTGGCCTTATGGAACATGTGCAAATGAGTATGCCAAGCTTGCTGCTGGCAGCAGCATCTACAGTAGCCTCCTGTGGTCAGAGCTATCAGTGATTATGGTCATGTGTGACAGAAGCAGCGACAACGCACTGCATCATCAGCCGCCGCAGCACAGCACCAACAGTAACACCAGCACCAGCACCACCACCAGCACCACCACCAACAGCAGCAGCTGTTGTAGCAGCAGCAGCAGCAGCAGCAGCAGCAGCAGCAACAGCAGCAGCAGCAGCAGCAGCAGCAGCAACAGCAGCAGCAGCAGCAAAAGCCACCACGACAGCAGGAGCAGCAGCAGCAATGACAGCACTGTCAGCACAGCACCAGCAGCAGCACCACCACCACCAACATCAGCATCACTTGCAGCAGCACAGCAACAGCAGCAGTCATGAATCAGCATCACCAGGAGGAGCAGCAGCAGCAGCAGCAGCCGTCATTCATGGTGACCAATCGACAGCACAGTGGTCACCTTCTCTGCAGTGGTGTGCTGCAGCTACAGCACACTTCCACCCTGTTTGCTCCTGCATACGCCAGCGACAGACACACTCATTCCACCTGAGTCAGCTTGACACACATTCCTGGT
Source organism: Desmodesmus armatus (assembly GCA_007449985.2). Taxonomy (NCBI): domain Eukaryota; kingdom Viridiplantae; phylum Chlorophyta; class Chlorophyceae; order Sphaeropleales; family Scenedesmaceae; genus Desmodesmus; species Desmodesmus armatus. The sequence continues at coordinate 143,475 of VIIQ02000667.1, forward strand.
GACAAACTCCACTGAGTGGCTGTACCACACACCACCCCTGCCCACCTCACTCAGGGGATGTGACCTTGTCCCCGTTACCTCCTTGTCCCCGGTAATTTCCTGTACTAACAATATCTCTCTCCCCCTCCTCCCTTATCCCCTTCCCTTTTCACTTCAACAGGACAAGGAGGCCAGTGAGCCCATGACGCCCTGCTGCCAGCTGTTGGGCTTCAGCTTGCCCCCAACACCTGCGATGTCCTGAACTCAACTATATTCCTCTCACTCTTGTTCCCTCTCCCTCTCACTCTTGCTCCCTTCCCAACAGGACAAGGAGGCCAGTGAGCCTATGACGCCCTGCTGCCAGCTGTTGGGCTTCGGTATGCTGCTGCAGCAGGCAGTGCGGCTGATCAACGGACTGGAGATCAACATGCACAACGGCGTCATCAGCGTGTCGGTGTGCAGCATCATCTCATGGTTCAAGGTGAACAGCCGCTGCGATTTCAATTAGCCAGTCTGCTCACTAGCCAGTCCACATTTGGCTCAGCAACCGTCCTGCTCACCAGCCATTCTGCTTGCCAGCCATTCTGCTCACAAGGCATTCTGCTTATCAGCCACACCGCTCACCAGTCGTCACCATACTGCTGCTCTGGAGCACCTGTTGATGTCAGTATGCGCCACATGCAGTCTGCATGGCTGTCCGCTTAGACCATGCGTTAGTCCCAGCAGCACTCCTGCCCAGGCCCGTGTACCGTAAGCTGCCTGGATTGGAAGTAGTGCTGGCCCCACCTGCTTCAAGTTGGTCACCCACCTGCTGCGCTGGTGTTGCTTCTCTGCAATTCTGGCAAAGGTACTAGCACATAGCGCCAGTTCAGCATGCTGGACACGCACATCCCTATGAATTTTTTTACTTACTGCTTACTTGTGACTGCGATGCAGATCACGGAGCGCTACCCCGTGGACGGCAGCCAGGTCAAGAACAGCAGACGAGACATGCGTGGAGGTGAGTCACGAGGGCAGGGGCGTCCCTGTGTAATGAGAAGGAGGTAACAGTGGACATGAGCATGGGCCCTGTGCAGCCTCAGCAACACATCAATTCCATGCATTGCTGAAACACATGCAGTGCGCGAACAGACTCTGCATGAAGCCAGCATTATGCCCCCCGCCTGCCAGGGGGACTGCGCACCTGCTGATGAAGTTGATACATGTTTTCTCTTCCTGGCCTGAGCCCTAACTTTGACCTGCATAAATTCTGCGGATTGCCATATTACGAGTCAATCCTAAACAACTGACATGTTCCTACCGCTTTCCCACTTGCCGCCTGCAGGTGGCATGGTGACGTGCCTCAAGGGTGACAGCGACAAGGTACACCTGCACATGCAGTGGGGCGGCAGCTACGCAGGTGGGTGGGGTGGGGTAGCAACATTCACATGCAGTCAATGCAAGTCAGTGGAGGTGGGTTGGGTGGGGCTCCAACAGAACCATGCAGTCACCCTTTGCTATGTGCTGTTCACTGAAGCAGACCCAGAAGCAAACGGCCATGTCATGCAGGCTCTTGGGCAAGCTGCTGCACTGATGTTGTGTGCTGTGTGCAACCCCACATTGCTGACTCATAATGACATATTATTTTCAAAGTCTGCAACCAGCATGATGCCGTGGAAGCACATCAAGCTTGCTGACATAGTACAGTGCACACGGTGTGTCATAGTGTGAGGGCCATAACTGTTTTCACTCAACAGCAGGCCTCCCTCACTCTTACAAACACTCCTGCAATGACATAACCCCTGCATAAACCTCTGTTCCTGCTGTTTTTCTGTTGTCTGCTGCAGGTGGTGGTGAGGATGAGCTGTTCATGCCCAACCCCAATGAGCTCCACATCATCACAAAGATTTGGGTCAACGACGACCCAACCAGCCCAAAACAGGCCCGACAGGTCTACAGGCGGGTGGCGTAACAGGGTTTAGGGTTCAGGGTTGAGGGCGAGGCTCTCACCTCATGTGGCCACTGCTGCTGTGGGAGCGGCAGCTTCAAGGCCGATAGCTGCAGCCATGCTGTTGGTCTGCTGTGGTTGAGCCATGGTGCTGCTGCTGTGATTGTGGCGGGCCCAACGGCAGCAGCGCAGGTGTCTGCCGCCCAGCGGCGATCTGGGATGGTTACCACAGACACTGACTGAGAGATGTTGAGACAGCGGCAGGGGTCCCTTACCTAGAACTACCTGGGTTTCTGGCAGGGTTCTATGGAGACTACGAATACCGCACTTCCTGACCTGAGAGGCAGTTGCTGCTGCTTGCAGCACTGATCGTGGTGAATTGCAGGCTAGGCCTCCTGAGATGATCACAGGTCTTGTCAGACCGCTAGGATTATTGCTGTCAGGGGGTCTTCAGGTGCAGGCTGAGCTCTGTACCTACAGCCGCAGACTGATATGTAGTAAGAGACTGGTGTATCTGTGCAACCTCACGTAGCATAGGACACTAGTCAGTCAGCATTCCTTGTAAAGGCAGGTCCCGCTGGGAGTACCTGTGTGTATGTGGTTCCCACAGCCTGTGCAATCCGGGCTTTGTGTACCGCGGCGTTCCTGCTGAGAATGCAGGGCGCTTGTCCTTCAGTCCGCCTGCTGCAAACGCAGGCGGTGACCAAAGCATGTTTGTGTTTGTGGTGCAGGGGGGGTTGGGTATTTGTGGTACCCAATTTCGGCCAATTACAAGTGTGCCCTCCTGCGGCACGCAGGCCAGACCTGGACCATACTCAAAGCTTCTAATGGTTATAGGCTAGCATATTGTGCATTAACAGGGCCGCATGAGCCCTCTTCGAAAACCTGCCAATTTCACAGTCACGGCCAATTGCAACTGTGCACTACCAAGCACCCTTCGCGGGCAGCTGAGCCCTTCAAACGTTATGTATTGGTGTTGATCATTTACGAGTGCGCGTCCAGCTTGAATAGCGCGTGTTACGCAAAGCACCTGAAAACGCAAATTCGATGTAATTACAAGTGCGAGTCAGCCAAAGCCCCAAGCAGCCCATCCGCTGGCGTTAGGCATTACCAAGCTTATCATGCATGTTATAAGGCCACTTGATGAGCCAGGGGCCTCCGCAAGTTCCCAAGCTGCTGTCACATTGTACATCTTGCAGCACTCTCAGCTGATCAGGGCCCATCTTGGAGCTTCAGGCACAAACATGCGCTCTCTGTGAACATAAGAAACCGCACCAACTGTCCCAGCTTCAGTCAAAAGCCTCAAGGGGGTGTGATCCCCTCACATCATGTGACTCACATGGCCACCACCACCCTGGCCTGAGCCTTGCTTGTTGATTGATGGCCTGAACAGCAAGCTGGCTGTGCGTGATAGGCCTAGCTGCAGTCACGCAGGCGCAGCGCAATGTCTGCTAGGTGGTCAACCCGCACTCAGTGCAAGGTTGCGGCAGCTGGTCCCCCGAACGTCAACAGCTGTGCATGATTGTTTGCAGACTAGCGCTTCTTCCATGGCTGCTAGTCAGGCTTCCAGCAGCTGTGCTGAAGATGCAATCTGTGGCTTATCGGCTCAAATGCTTGTTGACAGCAGCAGCACTGTCCAGTGATTCCGCCGGTGGTGACTGGTGGGTAGTGCCAGCCTCAGCTTGCAGCAGAGTGCCACTCTGCCGGGCAGAGCTTCTGCTTGGAGAGCATCCCACTCATAGTCACTCCCAGATCACGCCCACGGAAACGTCAGACTTGGGCTACTGTTGACACATCAGCTGAACAAAGACGCACAACATGACCGCCAGTCAGCAGCAGCACCGTGGTGCTGCTGCCACACCAGCAGCTGCAGAACACCACAGAGACATGCAGCAAGGGGCCCAACAAGCTGCACTGCACGTACAGCACGGCACGTCGTTCTCCAACAGCAGTGGCCTACCCGAGGGGACGGGCCCTGGCGGCACTGCTGCCGTACGAACTTCTGCCGTCCCTCCTGCCGTCCCTACTGTCACCAGCAGTGACTATGTGCCTAGCTTGAAGTCTCCACCCTTTATGCAGATGCTAGTGGTTCGCGTTTCAGTGGCAGCAGCAGTCCGGGGTGCCAGGCCATCGTGCATGCCCTGCCCGGCCCTGCAGCGCAAGGGCCTTGCAGCACACAAACCGGTTGGCACACACAAACTGGGTGCTGCCTACTCCAATGTTGCACGGTTGTCTTTGCATACTGTCATGGCCGTTATGTTTCTTGCTGGACTGGCAAACTGCCTGAACAAGCTAGACTGCAGTAGATTCTGCCATGACCTGCCTTCAGCTATCGACAGCTGTTAGCGTGCACACATTGCCTGATCTCAGGAGCCCTTTGTGCATGTTATCCATGCTTGCACAAGCGAGTTTACATGCTTGCTGGACCCTTGGCCCTGTCATGTTTTGGGCACCTCATCCTGCAGAGCTGCACTTGTTGCACCAAGTCTGCCCTCTGTTGGCACCAGGGTGCAGTGTGGAACACGGCACGAGCCTCAAAACATGCAACCGTGATAGTTCGGTTCTGACCTTAAAACCCTGCTTGCAAGCCAACCAGACAGCTTCAAGCCCCCTGACCCTCAGAACCCTGCAACCCCCACCAAGCCGGGCCTAAGGGTGTACCACACCCGCTGCCGCGGGTGTAAGTTCATCCCACAAATATGGAACATTCGCCAGGTGCGGCCACAACCGCATGTTTGTGCTATGCTATGTTTGTTGGTGTTTGGCTGGCTGCTGCCATTTTTTTCTCAAAGCCCTTCACCCACTGGTGGCGGCTTGTGGCAAACAGTGCAGCCATCGTTCATCTTTCCGCTTCGTTTCACCCACTGGCAAGCTTACTGTGTTGTAAAAGTAAGATGGTGGATTTGCTATGTTGGCACTGCTGATGCAAAGAGGTTGTGCCAATCTGTGGTGCTCCAGGATCTTGTGCTGACATGCCAGAAAGAGGTTTCACAGCGTCAGATAATGATCCTTGAATATCTGGGATTTTCACCAGCAGCTTGCACTAACCGTTAGTTGTGAGTTTGTGACCTGAAGGTTTGAAAACATTCGACGCAACTGGCAGTTTTGAGTGCTCAGCCAACAGTTCAACGTTTGTACTGGCACAATCCTACCGCACTGCGAATGCTTCACGCTCTACACCTGTCCTGAAGTCTGCTGCACACTGCAAATTGGAAGATATGAAGACGTGGTTGGATCAAGAAGGTCAGCTTTTGCTGCAAATGTTTCTGCACATCAACATTATCGGTTCAACCCAACATGTGCCGCTGCATGACTCAACTGATAAGTTACCCTCATGCTGCCGTACGATTAGGTGCCACAGCTTAGTATCGCTACGCACGGTAAACACACACAAGAGCACATGCTGGTAGCTTCACATATAAATGTGACACGGCCAACTGGTTGGCAGCATGAAGCGAACTACGTGCTTGAAGTGCCGCCACAGACTCGACATAAGAGCACCAACAAAGGTATGCCCCTTCCCATCTGCCAACCAAACACATATCATATGTGGCATGTGCTGGGGCACAGGCAGAGACCAGCCAGAGGGCTGTGCCGCCGCAAAGCTTTGCACTGCATTCGTCAGGCTGTTTATTCATAAACCAGGCAACTTTCCTGGTGGTGTGTGCTGTGAGTAAGGGTGTGCTGTGCAGTAAGAAAACGGCACATTAACACTACTGATAACCCTGTGATTGGCATGCTCAACTGTACATGTAGCAAACTGGCCAAGTACTCAGCCATCCCAACAGTCAACCAGGCGCGCAACTACCCAACCGGGAGTCCCACTGATCGGATCTTGTTCTTCAAGCTGAAGTTCAGCCCTTGTGGTAGCTGTAGTGCTTGCCGTGTCCGTGTCCCTTGACCAGGAACACAACCTTGTACTTCTCACACTTCTTCTTCTTGTCATCGTCACACTTGTCGTCCTTTTCACACTTGCTGCACTTCTCCTTCTCACACTCCTCGTCATCCTTCTCACACTCATCGTCATCCTCATCATCCTTCTTCTCCTTCTTCTTAACCACCTTGATCTGCAGCCACAGCGGTGGACGGTTATAACATGATTAGTCATTGCATATGTGCCTGATGTGTCACACAGTGTACCCCACTTGTAGCAATTGAGTGCTGTGTTCTTCGGCATTGCCGGCTGGCCACAGGTGCAGGGAGCATGCCAATCAGCAACACGCGGTTGCCAACCGCGCAGTTGACAGTCCGTGACTTTCAAAATCACATGTATCTACACTATATCAAGCCTCAAGTTTGCGCCAATACATGTAACACCTGATGACTCACCTCCACTACTTTCTTCTCCTCCTTTTCCTCCTCATCTTCCTTCTCAACCTTCACAACCTTGATCTGCGAGGGAGCAGGAGCATGCGCACACTGTCAGCAAGACGCTCAGCGATGTGACATCATCAAGAGGCAAGGGCTGCAGGGCAACGTTGAATCACAGCGCAGCTTGTTGCAGCCCATCACAACGGCGCCTGCACCCACTGTTATGAGGATCTGGCTCCCGGAGTGATCATGAGCCACAACGTTGCATCCAAGCGTTGCAACTCCCGGGGGCTTGAGACAGCACCACTAGCTACTGCAAAGACCCTGATGCAAAGTCTCTAAGGCAACAGCCCCTGCAGAGTGCCGTTGTGGCCCGGCCCTTGCCCTCAGCATGTTGCGCAGTAATCATTACTGAAGCTTTCAGTGTGGCAGAGAAGGTGGTCACTAGTAGTGATCACCCGGTAGCCTACTGTGGTAGGTACTAGTAGTGATCACCCGGTAGCCCTGAGGGTGAGTCACCCTTCTGTATGTGCCATAGCCAGCATCCATGTATACAGCAGCATGCAGGGCGCTCACATTTTTCTTGTCCTTGCACTTGTCGTCACACTTCTTGCACTTGTCATCCTTCTCACACTTCTTCTCGCAGTCACACTCCTCCTCCTCATCCTCGTCCTCCTTCTTCTCATCCTTCTTGAAAACGATGTAGGCAGATTTGCCGTGATTTAAAGCCTGTGACTGTACTCTGCGGGACAGCAGACAAGTGGGCAGCCAGACAGATCACTTCACTGTGTTTGTGTGTGCATGCGTGCATGCGCGCGCAAGCGTGTGTGTAAAGCCTTGCGTAAGTTCCGGGGAACTGCACCATTCGAATTGACCAGCATCCCAAAAGGCAAGGGACTGAAGCAAGGTGTTTATGCACAAACATTGCACATGCAAGCAACAAGAAGGGTGTACCAAGTGCATTGAAATTTTCCAAGGGAAGTACCAGACGCGGCCTAGTAGGCTAGCCTACTACGCAGCGCTGCGAGCCAAGTAACTTACTTCCTGTCATCAACTTCCTTGATGCACCATGGAGGCGAGGCAGGAACTCGTGATCCTCTGCAGTAGCAACAGTGTGGGGCAGCAGCACACACAAAGGCTGAGACACAGACCCTCGAGTCAAAGGCGATGAGCTTCATGCCGGCGGCACGTTCTCGACCGGCCGTGTGTGGCAAATGCGACGCCACTAATACGCTCAAGTGAAGCAGTAGTGCATTGAGTGCATTTGTGCGGCAATTGTGCTGCATGGTTGCTGCCAGCACAAGTGATGTGTGGACACAGCTGTTATGCCCAGCACCCAGGAGTGCTTGTGGAGACTGCAAGCTGTTGTTGCCGTACCCCCACCCACAGATGCTGCTGTGGCAGCAGCTAGCATGCCAAAGATACCCCCAGCGGACACCGACTGATGCCAGTGGATCCGCAAACACAAGCCAGCTCACCTTGGCTGGCAGATGCAGGCAGCAGCACAGCTGGAGGGGCAGACGAAGGGGTTCCAGAGTCGGTGCATTGGGGTTGACGCGCATTGTCCGGGGGTGTTTTGGCAAGGAGAACCAGACGGGTTGCAAGCAGCACACGAGCAGCAGCAAACAGGGGGAGAGTAAGGAGAATGGAAGTGATGGGCAAGGCCACCCTGTGCAAGACGTTTACTACCAGCCCTGACAAGAAAGGGGTTGGCAACTGCTGCTGCTTCTGGAAGCAAATTTTCAGTCAGACAGTGCGCTGCCAGCTGCTTCGCTGCAGCAAGCACACCAACGAATGCCTTGGAATAAATGACATTCGCGGCGAGGTTGTGCATTGAATGCGTTCTGACAAGGGGGTGAGTAAATCGTGCCCGTCATATCATGAGGGAATATGACTGGCGCAAGTCGCAGCGCTGGCCCCTTTGAACGCGTTTTAGCGCCTGAAGACTGCTTCAGTGCAAATCTTATCCGATTTGTACCCACCTGCTACAGCGCACGCCACGAGCAGGGTCAACAGGACAGACTTCATTCTGACTGCAGCAGGTCAATGACTGCAACGAGTCGAAAGGCTGAAATTGTGGATGCCTCTGTGGAGAATGCATTCGCTGCAGACGCGCATTTGTATGTGTGAATTGGTAGGAATATTCTGAAGCGCGCGAGGCGCGCACGACACCAACACGCCCAACATGCTCATGCTACGCCACCCCCAGAGGCGTAGATCTACGTCACAGGTCTCTGTCTCTGGCGAAAGCGTAGACTTTCACCCCCTCTTCTTTCCCTACCCCGGAACAGAGACAATCTTGGATGGCGAGGTATAGCTTGCGCCGCGCCGCGCCTCAATCGTTGTCGCACTTCAGCCCCACCATCCGAACGCAAATTCAAAGTAGGATGCATAGGATGTCGAAACCCGTCTTTGGCTTGAACGAGGATGAATGAGTGCGTTCCAAGCGGCCACAGCCAAGTCCAGGGGGTAACCTGCTCCGGCAGCCTACAATATCAATCCTGGCGCCGGCGCTGCTGCTGCAGAGCCCCACACCCCACCAGCGCTCAAGGCAGCTGCCCGCCCAGGTTTGCTCCAGCTCCATCCGACCACCCACCAGCACGCAGCAGCCACTGCCGCAGCAGCAGCAGCAGCAGCAGCTGCAGCTGTGGCTCCAAGTGCGGCCGCAGCCGCTTACTCCCGTGACTGTGTGGAGGTCCTTCCGAGTGTGCTGGCCACTGACCAGGGCCTTGGAGCAATCACTCCAAAATTTGTGATTGGGCTGTGGGGGCTGCAGCAAGGTTTGTGATAGCAGCGCCAACCTGTGACCTTGACAGCGCAATCAATGGCATCATCACGATGGTGTTGATCACCTCATTTGTGATCATGCCTATGCTCTGTTTGTTCACAGTCTGCGGCTGCTGCGCACAGTTGCTATCACGACTGAACCAGCCTTTGGAATTCAGTACGCATCCTGGAGGTAAGCTGCCTGACTGTCAGGTCTTGTGACGGACACCAGCTGCAGCGTCCTCCCCCTAGGGCAGTACAGCACTGGGCATGGACACACCTGCGTGCGGTGATCGCTGCAGCTGCATTCTGACGGCGTAGCCTACAGTGGCTGTTTGTACGGCTGCACACAGCACGGCTGGCTTGATGCCGCGAGCAGTTTGGCAGCCTCGCAGGTTGGCAGCCGCATACATAGAAAAGCAGGCCGTTTCAAGCTATACACCTTGCGTCAAGTCTGCTGCACACTGCTAAATTGGGTGGTAGGAAGTGTCTGGTCGGAACTTGTCTGGTCAAATCCACCAGCCTCACTGCAAGTGCTGCCGATCAACATGTGGCATTGAGTGCAACTGATGAATTACCCCCCTGCTGGCTCAATGAGTAGATGCCACACATATGGTGTGGTGAACACACAAACACATGTTGGTTGCTTCCGAAGTGTGACAAATAATCGTGACACTGCCCCAACTCAACTCATCAGCATGAACCCGAATACACATTCATGAAGTGCCGCTACCAACTCGGTAGGTGATGCACCAAGGAGATACATCCCTACCTACTGCCAACCAAACACACGTGGCATGTGCAGGGGCACAGCCAGTGACCACCCAGTGGGCGTTTGCACTGCAAGCTGGGATTGCACTGCATTCGTCACGAGCGCCGCCTGGCAGGCTGGCTTTTGATGGTGGCAACTTGCCCTTGGAGTGTGCTACGCAATAAAGGAAACGACACATTCACCCAACTGCTAATCATTGTCGGACACACAAGTGCCGCACAGGCGGCCTTTGAATGAGTGGGATGCTCAACTGTACATGCAGCAAGCTGGCCAAGTGCTCAGCCATCCCAACAGCGCACCAGACACGCAACTTTGCGACGAAAACTTTGCGTCGTGCCAAGCATACTGCCACAGACGTTTACCCCAGACTATGCAATGCCTTGAACAAGTCATATTTACCCCGCAAAACTACCCAAGCCAGTGCCCAGTCTGCAACCGTGGATGCAAGTCATCCAGAAGTGGTGCAGACCTTTGCATGCATTAGATGCATTGTCAAAGGCACCACAGAGCACCCCATAGTAGCTAGCAACTTGATTGAACCACCCATAGCTAGCAACTGGATTGAACCACCCACACCATCAGCAGGGCACATTACCACAAACCTCACTTCTGTAACCAGGGTATTATTCTGCTGATGTTTCTCTTGATAACAGCTGCTGCTTGCCCAGACCCTCCCAAAAACCCAATGATGCCGCTTGGCAAGCGCACTCGCAACTGCCAGCAGACAAAAACAGCTATGCTGGACACATTGTCTGACAATGTGAGTGCCTGGCCTGCCCGTTGCTCAGGTGTTTTTCACACTGAAGTTCACCCCTTGTGGTAGCCGTACCGGTGGCCATGGCCGTGTGACTTGACCACGTACACAACCTGGTACTTCTCACACTTTTTCTTGTCACACTTGTCATCCTCCTCACACTTGCTGCACTTCTCCTTCTCACACTTGTCATCACACTCAACATCCTTCTTCTCAACCACCTTGACCTGCAGCAACGGCGGGTGACAGCCAAAACATGAATGCAAGCAGTGCGTCAGGACAATAGTATGTATGCTTCAAGCCTTGTGACATGCCGCATCTGTGACGGTCACCACTGTTGGTGGGGGCGCAGGTATGACAGACCATTCGTCACAAATGCACAGGCTCGGCTGCACTGCAATGCACTGCAATGCAGTGCATGCAATTGTGCCGCGCCTCAAATGATTTGAGGCTGCAATGCTGCATCAAAAAGAAGCATGATCTTCGACAATGCCGGATTTGTCGGTGAAGTCCGACTTCCCGGGGTTGTTAGGTCAATAACTGCACACTGTAGGGGCCCCTATAGGGCCCCTACAGTGTGCACAGCACAGTTTTCACCCTGTGATGACTCATCGGACCCAGGCTGCGCCACTACATGGGACACCTGATGACTCATCTTCACCTTTGCATCTGCCTTGGCCTTAGCATCGGCCTCCACCACCTCCACCTTCTTGAGCTCAGGCTCCTTCTTCTCCTCAACAACCTTCACATCAGCCTTGGAGTCAGCCTGCAAACATTCACAAAGTGGACAAGGAACACAAAGTGCCACCTTACAGAGGCCAGCGCTGCGCTCATATGCCAGACATCGTCTGCGCTGCTGTGCAACACACGCGCACTGGCAGCTGACCCTCAACAGCTTTTTGACAACAGCCTGGGCGGTCCCAGACCGAATGAATTTACTATTTGGACACTGTCTAATCCCACCTTGGTGTCAGCCTTGACAACCTCCACCTTCTTCTCAGGCTCCTTCTCCTCCACCACAACCTTCTTCTCGCCCGCCTTGTCATCATCCTTCTTCTCCTCAACAACCTTCACATCGGCCTTGGACTCAGCCTGCAGGCAATTGCAGCAGTGAGACATGGACCGCTAACTGTGCGGCCCGCATGATGCAGTTTCAACACCTGCGTAAGGAGATCACTAGTCATTTGGACGCCGGCAGCAGGAATCAGCATCGCCAATGTACAGTGTAATAGATAGCTGCGTACTCGAGATGCTTCTGTGCATTGTATTCTCTTGCAGAGTCAACAACTGCAGTTCACTTTGCGTGCCTTGCAAAAGTGTATCACACAACAACCGGTATCGGAGGGCTATCCCTAATTGACAGTGACTCAAGCCCAGGTGCCCAGGGTGAACACATCAGCATGCTCGACGCAGGCTGCTGCTGTGTGGCTTGGTGCCGCACCAACTCTGCAGTATGCTGTTGCTCCTCCTGCAGCTCCTCTGTTACCATTTGGATCCTTTTCCTGATTGCCATTGCCTTTGCCATTGCCCTTGCAGATGCTTCAGTACAACGTGGCACTGTAAGCTGAACTTCATAATGGCAATTTCTGCCCGGCATTTATGCTGCCCTGCGTTGCAGCCAGAGACTGAGTCTCACCTCCTTGGCTGCATGGGCCTTGTCCTTCTGCTCAACCTCGGCCTTCACACGGGCCTCAGCATCAGCCTTGCTCTTCGCCTCTGCCTCTGCCTTAGCCTGCAACACAAAGGGGGTGTCACACATGCGGCATGGACGAAGAGAGTACTTACCGAATGAGTCATGCGCACTCAGGGGTTGAAATGTTCGGAGCCATGACCTGCAGACTGCAGCTGCAGTTTGCAAACAAGCTGAGGTTGAAAGGCAGATCATCACCCACCTTGGCTTCTGCCTCTGCCTTGGCTTTAGCCTCGCCCTCAGCCTTGCTCTGCGCTTCTGCCTCTGCCTTGGCCTTGGCCTCGCCCTCTGCCTTGGCCTTGGCCTCGACCTCTGCCTTGGCCTTGGCCTCGCCCTCTGCCTTGGCCTTAGCCTCGCCCTCTGCCTTGGCCTTGGCCTCGCCCTCTGCCTTGGCCTTAGCCTCTCCCTCTGCCTTAGCCTGCAACACCAAGGGATGTGCATAAGGCGAGAGCCTTTTCGGAACACTCACCAAAATGAGTGGACTGCAAACTTGGGCAGAAGAATGTTGGGAGCCCTGGCATGCAGATTACAGCTGTCACAGCGTTGTGCCACACGCTTGAATGATTCACGATGGTATCAAATGCACAGCCAGTCACCGACCTTGGCCTCGCCCTCTGCCTTTGCCTTAGCCTCGCCCTCTGCCTTTGCCTTAGCCTCGCCCTCTGCCTTTGCCTTAGCCTCGCCCTCTGCCTTTGCCTTAGCCTCGCCCTCTGCCTTTGCCTTAGCCTCGCCCTCTGCCTTGGCCTTAGCCTCGCCCTCTGCCTTGGCCTTAGCCTCGCCCTCTGCCTTGGCCTTAGCCTCGCCCTCTGCCTTGGCCTTAGCCTCGCCCTCTGCCTTTGCCTTAGCCTCGCCCTCTGCCTTGGCCTACAACACCAAGGGGATTTCCATGGAGCAAGAGACCAGTCACCGGGATGAGCAATGCAAGGAACTTTTGAGAGCCTCATGATGCTGCACAAGCTCCCATTGCCTGTAGTGTGCATTCAAGCTGAGGGCCAACTCAGACCATCACCCACCTTTGCCTCTGCCTCAGCCTTTGCCTGAGCTTCTGCTCCACTCTTCACGATAGCCTCAGCCTTGGCCTTGGCCTGGGGGGGGGGGCACACAGAACAAACCATGGCATGTCATATTTGGAGGGCAAAAGATACAGCCATGTCAGGGTGCTGTGCTGCAGTGGAACTCGTACATGACATCACCCCGGTTATGAAAAAACAATATACACTTACTTGCAGCCATCACAGTCACCGTGTAGTACAAGCACGTGGTCTGTCAAGACACTAATGGCACACAAGGAGTGGCAGTGCCACCGTGGCAGCAGGCTGCTGCCAATGGTTGAGCAAAGCCAGTCAATCAAGTTGAATGGCCAGTACATTGAGGTGGCACACTTTCTTGGCAAGAGCAGCTGACAAGTTGTCAGCGGAATTTTACCAAGAAACTGTGCCACCTCTATGTCCTTTCTTGAATGAAAATGGTCAAGAGGGAAACATAGTATGCTGTCATGTAGGCGACACAACACACACCCGGGGCCCGACCGCCTCCAGCCACGGAGCATCAGATGCTAGCAACACCCGTCGCCAAGCAGCACCAATTGCAGCTGCTGCGCCTAATCCAACCTCAGGTAGGTTGGTGTAGGTGTAGCCGCCGAACTTGATGCTGCTTCAAGCAGTGAGTCAGCCTGACCAAAGCCGTGCTGCAACCATGAATACCGTACTGCATTGCTGACCGTCAACTCCCAGTACAACGGGCTGTGCAACATAGTTGTGTTGATGCCGCCGTTATCGACAGCATGCACTGCACTGGATGTTTGTGAGCATGGGCCACACTCGCAATCTTCCAGTGCATTGCATGCTGTCAGTTACACAGCTCAGAGAACCAGCAATGCTGACCCCTGGTCACCGGCCCTGTGGTGCCCACCATTCACCTGCTCCGTGCAGACAGCTGACCGATGTCAAATGTCACGACAGGAAATGGCACAAGTCCTACTTAGCATTGTATGATGTGATCCTGCACACCAACCCATCACATGTGATGCTGTAATACAAAGATGGTAGATGACCGTCGTCTTGGCTGTTATCGGACTTCATGCCAGTAGCTTGATGCATGCGGGCCACACACACCCCGGGACTGAGTCCCGAGTGCAAGAAAGCTGCTCAGTCTGATGCTGCGTCCGATGACAGAATATATGAGTCACAGCACCCCCTTGCGAGGCGGCAACATGTGCAGCAGCTGCACCTGCACAAACATCAGGTAGGTTAGTGTAGGTGTAGCAGCCACACTGGTCACTGCTTGCACGGGTTTTGGTTAGTGCTCTCAAGAATGTGCCACCTTGCTTGACAACAAAGTGTTATGCATAGTGCTTGCTGACATCCAGCAAGAAGAAGCCGTGACGGCGCCATCCACACAAAGCACAAAGCTCAGCTAGGAGTGCGGCGAAGCAGCAGCAAACATTGTTGCATGTTGAGACTACCACGGAGTCCGTGGTAGTCTCAAATGTGCAAGATTGGATCTTGCACAATTCCCGGGTCAAAAAAGTCACAAAGTCGGTTTCTAAGAACTCAGCCTACGCATGCTCCATGGTCTGTCCAGCAGAAGCCAACAGTGCAAGCCGTGTGTGCAGGCGACCATTTACATGCTGCAGGCTTGTGCACGGCACATCGATGAAGCTGTGCTGGACCAGCGCGGAGGACCCCATGGAATATTCCTTTGATAGGGGTGTGAGCCTGGGCGGATGCGCACGGGTCGTCCCCCCCCCCCCCCCCCCCCATGCTCTCCAAGCTGCACCCATGCCTCCAGCAGGCCTAGGACCAGCCTGTGTTGAACACACCTAGAGGCACAGGCCCTGCCAGACCCAGCAGCACACCTGCCCGTGGCCACACTAGCGAAAACCTCATGCCAGAGCATAGGATAGCTGTGCCTGTCTGCGCAAACTCAGCTGCTCCATGCTCTGGCACAAAGCATTCAATACATGGGGCCACAGACCTTCAATGCATGGGGCCACAGCTTGCCCAACACAGTCCGCGAGGCCAGCCAGAAGCTGGATCGACTCAACAGCAAGGCCACCATTGCTTCCCTCAACAGCCAGTCCTGACATGTTTGCTGCCTGTCGTGTCCCTGCCAGGCCGACGCCGTGCCAGCCGCTGACAAAAAGGGACACAAGCCCACCACTCCTAGAAGCCATCATCAACAGCCTGCATTTTGAAATTCAGGTGGATCAGGATGGCCTCCCGCAGCGGCAAGACCAAATAGGGCAGGGTGGCGCCGGCCGGCAGCGGCCGCCAACGAGGCAAGCACTGCTTGCCTCGATCATGTAGACCGCGGTTCGCTGCTTACATACCCATACTGTAGCCCAAAATGTGCAGCTACAGTTCTAATAATAAGAATAAAGAGATACAAAATCATTTAGTTTTAGATTGTTTTCATCCGCACAAGAAGCACGCGGTGTACATATTTGAGTGCCTGTCAGCGCAGAAGCGCTACGTTGGCGGCCGACGCCAACACGGTGTCTCCCCCAGGACAAGATACAGCCTGCAGCCCCGGCATGAATGCCGCACTGGATTGCTGGCCGTCATTACCCAGTGAGCAAGATATACGTGTTGGTGCCACCGTTGATGACTGCATGCACTGCACTGAGTGTTTGTGAGGAAGGGTCATCTTCACAAACCACAGTGCAGTGCATGCTGTCAGTTACGAAGCTTGAAGAACCAGCAATGCTCAGCCCTGGTCACCAGCCCTGTACTGGCCACCATAAACCTGCATCGTGCAGAAACCAAAATTGAATTGTCATAGCAGCTGAAGATGCACACAGTACCACTTGCAATGCATGATGCAATTTGCACATCAACCTATCACATGTGATGGTGTGATACAAAGACAACCCTGCGGCTGTATTCGGATATTCCGCCAGTAGCTCCATAATCGAGCATCGATCATGGCATGCGGGCCACACACACCCTGTCCGAATGTTATAACAGCTGCAAATCATTAGGTCATCGCAGTGCCCCCTTGCTAACCGGCAACAAGTGCGATAGCTGCACCCACTAAAACCTCAGGTAGGTGAGTGTAGGTGTAGCAGCCACACCTGTCGCTGCTGGCAGGGTTTCAGCTTAGTGCTTTCGAAGATGCGTCGGCACCTTGTTTGGCGCTCAAGTACTCCAAGTGTGTTACGCATAGTGCTTGCTGACATGCAGCAACCAGAAAACAGCCACAACCAGACAGACCCTAGCTAGGAGTGTAAACTTCAAGTAGCAGCAAACATGCCTGCAAGTACTTTTGCCAGTACATCTCAGTTCGTAACACCGTGACAAGGAGGCGGAAACAGTTGGCAATGCCTAGCATCTTTGCTGTGGTAACAGCCAATCTTCCGACCGTTGGACTCCGACGCTCTACTAGACTGAGGCTTAGTGGCCACAGACTACCAGGCTATGGCATAGTCTGGTAGTATGCCGTGATAGAATCGTTCTTCAAGCCACACATGTGGCACCCGGTGCCACTAGTAGTACTATGACAGTAGCTGGCAAGCCCAGCATGCTCGCTACCGTTATAGTACTTCTACACAGACACAGAGTGCCACTCTGTGTGCAAGTACTGCCAGTACACTCAGTGAGTGTTGTAATGCTGGCAAAGGCCATCGCCCTGCAGCAGTGAGTTCAAACGCTGTCGCAGCGATTGCGCAACCCAACACCCGCGCGTCACTGCTTGCCAAGCAGTGTGAGAAGGCATTCATCAAGGCTTCTGTGGCATCTGACGTCACATACCCCTTTGATGAACGCTTTCCCGTACACTTCTCTCGACATGCACATCGCAACGTATGGTGCATGCAGACACCACCAACTAAACCAGCAGCTACATGCACACAACCCCAGGTACGAAGGGCGGCAGTACCAAATTGTGAGGTGTAGCAGGCGCTGCTGCAAGGGTTGCAGACCTTATTGCTGCCAGTGCCTGTGGGCAAAAGCTGTGAGCAAGAAAAGATAGCACCCGCCGCCAGGCAGCAATCAGTGCAGCGGCTGCACCCACACAAACCCCAGGTAGGTTAGTGTAGGTGTAGCAGCCACATGTGTCTCTGCTTGCCAGGGACTTTGATGCTTCATTTCCCAACACCTCCCTCATGCACAGCTTGACGTGCGGTGCATGCTGACATGCAGCAATCAGACAACTCAGGCTGCATGCACACAAAACCCAGGTACTACTCAACATCGCAAAAAAAAAGTGAAAGACAAAGGATGAAAAGAAAATGAAAATTTCTGAGACAGACACATTGACAGCACCCGCCGCCAGGCAGCAACAAGTGCAGCGGCTGCACCCACACAAGCCTCAGGTAGGTTAGTGTAGGTGTAGCAGCCACACCTGTCACTGCTGCCAGGCACTGTGGCTTGCGCTTTCATAAGCAGCGGCTGCTCAAAAATTGCCTGGCTGTTGGGTGTCAGGATTCCACATACAGTGTATGTGGAGGGCTGGCACCAACAGCCACGCATTTCAGCTGGCAGCTGAGGTTGAGCTGCAAGCACTCAACAACACAAGAAGTGCATACCAGTGGCACTGGTAGTGAAGTTTGCATTGCGCAATGACACTGCCGGGCAGTGGACCGACAGTGCGGAGATGTGATCCACAGCCAACTTGCACTCAAACACAGCAGCCCCTGAAAGGTGCAGTGGATCAGGTTCTGGAGGCCATTTTGTCATGGCCAGTACGTCTGGGGTGACACTTTGACAAATTATTGACAGCAGGCACTGCATGGCAGCGCTGCCGTGGCACAAGTTACACAAGTAGTGCCGCCCACCTGACTACATGCTATGTACTGCACGATGCTAGTGACTGGCAGGCGACACACATGTACATGTCTTGGATCCGTTCTCATAGCACAGCCACTGTCAGGCATGCATGCGCAGTCAATGCAACAGCCCAGGCTGGAAAAGCTGTTCATTGACCGCGTAGACAAGCCTGGCATATCTGCACCCAACTTTCAGGCAGAAATTAGTGCAGCGGCTGCGCCCATACAAACCTGAGGTAGGTTAGTGTAGGTGTAGCAGCCACGCTGCTCACTGCTTGCAGGGGCTCTTGTTTGATAAAAAAAAGTCTCCAAAGGCTCTCACACACCCTGCTTGATCGTCTAGAAGTATGCACAGTGCTTGCTGACATGCAGCAACCAGACCAGCGGCTACATTCACACAAACCCCAGGTAGGCTAGTGTAGGTGTAACAGCTGACCTGGTTGCTGATTGCAAGCAGATGCTGTACTTTACAGGCTCCGTAAGCCCCACAGTGTGGCTGTTGCTAGCTACAACCAGCGCTGGTGGGATGGTGGACATTGAAATCCACCCCAACCACCAGCGCCGGTTGTAGCTTGACGCCTCACTGAATCAACCCGGTAGCATCAGGCTGGTGCCCCCACGAATCCTCAATACACAACACAGTGCAGCTTCAGTGACCCATTCAAGCATTGAACAACGGTGCTGAGAGTGTCTCAACTTTTTCACCATAAAAACCACGGCCGACAGTCAAAACCGGTCTCGAACAAGCTGTTACTGTAGAGCAGCCACAGGGCATCTGAGCACCCACTGCCAGGCGGCAAGGCAACAAGTGCAGCAGCTGCACCCGCACAAACCTCAGGTAGGTTAGTGTAGGTGTAGCAGCCACACCTGTCACTGCTGGCAGGAGGCTCTGCTTTTACACTTTCAACCACGATCCTTGACATGCATAGCATCGGATGTTGCACGGTGCCCATCAACAGGCAACAGTACAGCCGGCAGCTACAGCCACACTGACCTCAGGTAGGTTAGTGTAGGTGTAGCAGCTGGCCATTTTGCTGTCTTGCGAATGGCAGTTTGCGGCACCTTGCGGCAACATGACATCAAGTTGACCACTGTACTTGCGATGTGATGATGATGATGCAATGTCACGAACTGAGTAGCTTTCATCATGGTATGGGAGAGATGGGGAATTCTGGCAGGAATAAGGAGAGATGATGCAGCTATATGGAGGAGGAGAGAGGGGGTGCGCGGAGGGAGCTCGTTGCAAAACGTTTGGGAAAGCAGGCAGGGATGGGGATAGGGGGGAGGGGGGGGGGACAGAGGGGGCATGGCGGGAGGCAAAGAATGGGGCCAAAACAGTGCCTCCAAAGCGCCGAAACAATGCAGTGTGTGGGATGCCACCCCACAGCGTGAGCTGGGCCAGTGCAGTTCCAGGCATAGATGCCTGGCAATGTACGCAGCAGCAACATCTGGAATAGCAAGCGCAAGCAACCCCATCACCCAGATCTTTCTCGATTGCCTGCCCTTGAATCAGGTTACTAGTGCTTGAAGTTCAAGGGCAGGCGACCAAGAAAGAACTAGTAGTGGCACTCGCTTGTTTTGAAACCAGTATCTGATCCAGGCCCTGGGATGGCCCATGGGATGGCATATGTATAGATCCAGCAAGCCCCAAACATGGAATTTGTGCGGCAGGCTGCGGCAGCATGGCGCTGGCTTCAACTATGGCTGGCCACGTTCATCATGCTCACCTCAGCGTCAGCCTGCACCACCACCTTCTTCTCGCCCTCCTTGTCATCATCCTTCTCAACAACCTTCACATCGGCCTTTGACTCAGCCTGCAGGCATGCGCAGCAGTGAGGGGAAGACACACCAGTTTTTAACAGCCGGAGGGTCACCAGATGAACGCACTGTGTTCTCGACTCCAGGCAGCTGTTGCCGTTTCAGTCATCGATCTGTCACTGACACTGTTAGCCTGTACTACAGGCTCCGAGCGGTAGTACTCTTGAGAGTCATTCTGCAGGGTGACCCTCCACAGCGGTGATAACCCTGTCTCATCCATCTAGATAAGTCACCTTGGCGTCAGCCTTGACAGTCTCCACCTTCTCCTCAGGTACCTTCTCCTCAACAACCTTCACATCAGCCTTGGAGTCGGCCTGCATACATTCATGAAGAATGTTTCCTGTTTCTGAAGAACACAAACTGCCAAGGATCATACCTGCGACTGTGTCACCTCACAGAGGCCAGCGCTGTCGCAGCGCTCACAAGCCATGACATTGCCTAGCTGCCGCACTGCGTTGGCCGCATTGACACACGAGCACTTGCACCGACCCTCAGCAGCTTTGATGAAGTGTCATGACACTGTAGCACCCCACCTTGGCGTCAGCCTTGACAACTTCCACCTTCTCAGGCTCCTTCTCCTCAACCACCTTCACATCAGCTTTGGCGTCAGCCTTTGCATCAACCTTCACAACCTCAACCTGGGAAGGACAAGAGCATGCGCACACATCGTCAGTAAGGAATATGCATGTACAGCCCGGAGTACGGCATTGATGAATGGCGGTGAAAGTTCAACCTGCAGTACAGGATCGGCCCTCTGTGCCCAGTATCATGAGGAACAGATTCAGTAAGCCAGACTTCTGGAGTGTGCCACGGCTCTCTGCAGCTGGTAGCTCGCTCAACCGCTGCTGTGGCATGGAATCATTCCATAATGGCCCGCCCAGCATGATGTGTACAGTTTTATTCTCACGCAGGACGCCCCCACCTTCTTGTCCTTGCACTTGTCATCACACTTCTTGCACTTGTTATCATCGTACTTCTCACACTTCTTCTCGCAGTCACACTCCTCCTCATCCTTCTCCTCCTTGACAACGATGTAGTGAGACTTGCCATAATGGTGGCCGTAGCTGTACTCTGCAGAGACAGCAGGCAGCATTGGCAATGAGACAGCCCGCAGCAGGACAGAGCACGTTGCTTAGGTGTGCATACAAGCGCGCGCATGTGCAACGGATGTCATGCACATGGCATGTGCATGCGCACACAAATAGACAGTATGTGTGTGTGTGTGTGGGGGGGGGGTGCATCACAACAAAGCGACCAACATTCCCCTTGCCATGGGAGCTGCTTGAGGCATTGATCCTTGCATGCAGTCATTGCGCGGCGCACAACCAGAAGGTCTACAAATTGCATTGGGCCTGTCCAAGGTCAGATGGGCCTACTAGGCCTGGGCTGGGCTTCCAGCAAGGGGACTTACTGCCTGTCATCAATTTCCTTGATGCACCATGGAGGCGAGGCAGGAACTCCTGATACTGACCAGACAGGGACTCTGCAGTGGGTGGAATGTGGGCAGCAGCAGCAGCAGCAGCATACACACAGGGGCTAAAACGCAGATCCTCCACAAGGCATTCAAAACGGCACGTCCTCACTGAGGACGCTGAGCGCTGTGCGCTCTGTGTGTGTGTGTGACGAAAGTCCACACCACCGTCCCCAAACCACTGTGTGTGACAAATGCCTGCACCGCCGCTTCCGCTTGAGTGAGCCCGACAATGCACCTAGTGCAAAGTCAGATGTGGCTGCCAGGCAAAAATGCATGCAGTGTGCATTGTAAGGTGCAGCTGTGATGCCCTGTGACCCAGGAATGTGCCCGCAGACTGCCAACTGTCCTTGGATCACGTCGTCTTGGCATTACACACCCCATCAAGCCAGGCAATGCTGCGGTGCATGTGTGCTATCTTCAGGATCACAGCTGGCATCCCCAGCACCCAGGAGTGCGTCTTTGAAGTCATCTGAATTCAGACTGCCAGCAGTTTGTTCATGCACCCTATCCCAATGCTGCTGCTGTGGCAGCAGCTATCATGCACACATTTCCAGCACAATTTTCAGACCCCAGACAAACGCGATGGGATCCGCATGCGAACCCCTCTCACCTGGACTGGCAGATGCAGGCAGCAGCACAGCTGGAGGGACAGAAGAAGGGGTCCCAGGGTTGCGCATTGGGGGTTGACGCGCATTGTCCAAGGGTGAGTAGGCAGGGAGAATCAGACGGAATGCAAGCAGTACAAGAGCAGCAGAAGACAGTGGGCAGAGTCAGGAAAAGGGAGACAAAGAGCAGGGCCAGCCTGTGCGAGCCATTTACTATATGCCCCCAAAGGGCAGGGGGTGGCAACTGCTGCTGCTGCTTCAGTCGACAGCACGTTGGTGCTGCTGCGTTGCTGCAGCAGGCACATAATGAATGCATCGCAAGATCACGGCAGCGAGGATGAAGATGAGCATTGGATGCCTTCATTTGCGAGAACGAGGTGAGCCCGTCTGACTGTGTTGCTGTGTGTCCGCCTGACGCAGGTTGCAGCGCCGCTCCCGTTGAGCACATTCTGGCCAATGGGAACTGTTTCAGTGCAAAACGGCTCGATCTGCACCCACCTACTACAGCGCACGCCACGAGCACAGTCAACAGCACAGACTTCATTCTGACTGTAGCAGGTCAATGACTGCAAAAAGTATTCTGAATAAAATTATTGACGCCTTTTGTGAAGGAATGCACTCGCTGTAGATGCGGATTTGTATTCGTGGCATTGGTGGTGACGCGATACCTTGGATGCCGAGGTATAATTTGCGTCGCGCCGCGATCGAGGTGGCACTTCACCCTGGCCATCAAGTACACAACTCCACACAAGTCTGCACAATCTGATGAGAAACGTCTACGGCGGAACCGAGGATGGCTGCCGTTTCATCCCAGTCGGTCGCTGGGCCGTCAAGCGGCATGTTGGAAGGTCGCCCGACTGGTCGAGCCGGCGAGGTGCGATATATATGCAGCTGTGTGTGTGTCGCGCTGTCTGATTTCCAGCAGCTGACCAGGGCGTCTTGCACTTCACAGCTGTGCATATCGACAACTCGTCAAGCTTTCTACAAGTGTCCCCTTGCATGGAGGAGTTGCTGCAGTGTAGCATCTGCCTCTAGACCTTCAATGAGTGCTGCCACAGGCCGCTGTCCCTTCCATGCGGCCACACCTTCTGTGCAACATGCATTCACAAGGGCCCTCTTGTGCGTTGTCCAGATGACCGCAGCTTCTTTGGCAAGCAGAACCTGCCCACCAACTTTGCAGTACTGAGGGTGAGTACACATGTTTGAGCATGGCGGGCCAACTTGGCGGGCCAGCCGGGTTGCAGGAGTGTTTCTGACGATGACATGTGTTCACTGAAGGCTGTGCGGCACACGAAGGCTGGCGCCCACTGTGTTCATGCACATACAGACGAGACGTCCACTGTGTTCGTGCATATGCAAAATGGATATCTACTTCCAGAACGATTCACGCGCATGCGGACTGGACGTTAACTGTGTTCAGGCACAAGAGAAGTGGACAACCATAGGCCGGGCCGCTCTCTCGCTGACCTCGGCACTGTACGTCCATGACTGCAGGCTGCCGTGCAGTGTGCGCATGACAACAGCTGCTCGACAAGCTGTGACAGGGCTAACCGCCTGCAGCATCCACACTCTGCAGACAACAGCAACCCAGGGGCAGCTGCAGTAGGATCCACTCCTGAGGTAACCAGCAACGGCACCAACAGCAGCAGCAGCAGCGGCAGCAGCAGGTCAGGCAGGAGGGCTAGGTGCCGCAGGTGGCTGCTGAAAAGCCTCAGGCTCAGTGCGCAAGGGGCGAACAGCTCAGCACCAAACCCTCCCGCAGAGGCCGCGGAAGCAGCCGTGAGCCAAAGTGCTAATCTGGTCGATGGCTTGCCGAGGCCACCCACAAGGCTGGAGCTGCTGCTGCAGAGCCCCACACCCCATCAGCATTCCAGGCAGTTGCCACAATGGCCACATCAGGCTGGTGTTGGCTACACCCCACCACTTAGCACCACGCAGCAGCAGCCTGCAGTGCAGCAGCAGCTGCAGCAACAGCGGCAGCCGCTGACACTAGCGGTGGTGTGGAGGTCCTTCCGCGAGTATGCCACTGCACTAGCAATCCTCCCAAGGATCACAGACGCGGCCATTTGTGCTGCAGCAAGGTTTGTGATGGAAGTGCCAACCCTTGATCAATTAATCGAAGTCTTTGTGACCGTCATCGAAGTCTTTGTGACCGTCATTGTCTTCATCCCCTCGTTTCTTTTTGTCTTGCTGTCTTGCATGGTCTACTTCTGCTTTGTAGGGTTGAAAGCACTGTTGAACTAGCCCACTGAGTGTTTAGTGTGCATGCCGCAGCACCGTGTAGCGCTGGGCGTGCCCAGCTGCAGCTGCGTGGCGACTGTGTGTTCCCTGTATGCAAGGCTGCCAGCCTGTGCGACACACAACTTGCAAGTTGCTGGTAGAGTGCATTTGTGCATCTGTGACCTCTTCAGTGCCACTGGTCGACTGGCTGAACATGCATCATCAATTTTTGAACTGCCATCTGTTTGCTGCCATGTGCCATGGCATGTATGCGATCCTGCATCTAGTTAGTACCTTCATTCTTTTGTTTACGGAGCTCTGTAACATCACAAGCAACACTGGGACCCATCCTACGTTCATTTTTATGTCTTGAAATGGCCTTGGATACTTTGGCCTGACATGCCCTCACTATGCCCCCACTGGGGAACACGGTGTTTCAGGGTTCGGTCAGGCTGGACCAACCCCTGCGGGACAGTTGAGCCTCTCAGTGTTCGTAAACCCAGAAAGCTGGCACTGGCTGAGTTGACTCGGCCCAGATTGGCATGAACTAGTCCAGTTGAGGCATGGGCCCAGAGTCCTAAAGCCCAGAGTCGTAAGGCCCAGAGTCTTGCATTGCATCAGCATAGTTGATTTACACAACAATCCAGACAGTGCAAACACATCAGGCCTGGGCTGTGACCCAACTGCAACCAACAACCATGAATGCATGCAGCATGCCGCAACGGGGGCAAGCACTGCACTGCAGTACTTGAAGTACTTTGGCCACTTACACAAGAAAAGCAAGAGCAAAAAGCGCTTGAAATGCGCCATGCGATGAGCGTGGGGCACTGACCCATTGCACCAACTGTGCGTTTCCAGCAGGCGGCCCGCAAGTTGCATTCTTCCCCTCTCGGCCTCTGATATGACACAGCAGCTGGCCCAGCTACACCGAGTAGCCGCTACATGATGGTAGCTTGAAGCCTGTGGATGACAGCCTCTGGTGTCACCCCAACTGCTAGCCTAGCAAGGGCCTTGCAACCTGACATTGGCCATGGACCCCACACCACCAGCAATGTTGCACTGCCTTCGGCACATACCGGCTGCTTGAAGCAGTGGCTTTGAAGCGCAACACAGACTGTCCGCACCTGGATTTGAGAAGTTCATGGCATATCCTTGCATCAAACGTCAGCACCCCCTGCTATGAAAGGCCACATGCACTGCATGTGGCATTTGTGGCACAAGCAGCGTTAGCCACACGGGGCCTTGGGTGCATTCCCATAAAACCTATAGGTAGCTACCAGACAAGCTCTGCAACAGTGGCAGAGCTTCATGTTTGACAGCAGTGCACTTGCCTCAACTGAAGCTCTGAGCCAGTGGCTCACACAGACGCCAACAGGGCACCCCCAGCCTCTGATGGTGCTTTTTCCGGCGGTCATCAAATGCATCACAACATAAAGTATCAAAAGCAACATATTGGACAGCAACCCTCTTGAAGTGTGCTGGCGCCTGCACACTTTGCAGCACTGCTTGAAGAGGCGACATGAAATCAGAGGCTGAATGAAACCAAAATGCTGACAGACCTCGCAGTGCGGCACTCAAACAACAAAGCGTCTTCTGCATGTGCAGGCACCTCAGGGCCTGCACTATCAAATAGTGCAACGGGTGCTGAGCCCTGGCCGTTACTGCACGGCCTGGCAGGCTGGTGGCACAAGATTCAAACCGTCAAACTTGGAGTTGCGACTGTTGCAGCAAACAACATGTCGAAGCAATCTCATTGTGACGCCGTCATCAAACACAGAGCTGCCAGCAGCACCAAGGTACCATCAATCCCTTCGACCGCCCTACCCGGGCCCTACAGGGGCCTTGTCCTCTTCAGATGAATTTGCCGCAGCCTGAACTAAACAAACATAGATGTAGACTCTGAGGGCCTCAGTGACTGCACCCCAAACACAAACCTGCTGTGCTATCAAATGGTGCGACCTGCATGAAATGCGCGGCCGCAGGCTGGTGGATGACACACTGACGTCACACCTCCAACAACACACCCATGCAACTCATTGCTACTGGCAACACCCATGCAACTCATTGCCCCTGGCAGGCAGCACAGCGCTGCCAACAGGTGCCATCCTACCATCGCCAACTTCCCCATCCTTACCCTGGATGCAACTTCTGCACCTAAATCACCTCAAAGACTGGATGAAACCCAACAAAAGACATAAAGCTGCAGTGGCAGCGCTATCAAACAGTGCGGCTCCGAGTGTGGAGTACTGGGTGGCACTACCATCACGCGACAGGCAGCAAGCATACACCAAAAAGTGACATTGCTCTTCTAAGCATGTACAGCAGTGCCATTGCAAGGCGGCACAGCGCTGCCACTGGGTGCCAACTTGCAGCTACCATGGTCATGCTGAGTGGCACTACCATCCCACAACAGGCAGCAAGCACACACCAAACATGAGACTGCTCTACCATGCATGCACACGCAGTGCCATCGTGATGCAGCACAGCGCTGCCAATTGGTGCCAAGCTACCATCAACATACACAATCACCCCCCCCCCCCCACACACACACACACCCCTAGAAATGATCCAGGATCTTGATGACTCATCACCTCAGATGAAACCATGATAGAGGCAAACGGCTAACCGCACCCACAACCAAAAAAACTACTTTGTGGATGAAAGAAGAATTTGGACAAGGTGCACACGACTGCACTATCACCATGGCGGTACAACGTGTGGCCTGCACTCCGTGTCAAACAACAGGCGTCGCCTGCTTCCAATTGGAGCGCACAATGCCAGTGGTTGCATATTCACACTGTTGCACCAGCAGATGCCATGCCGCATGTCCTGCCGCCATACCAAACAAGCTGTCTGGTGCCACACAGTCTCAATCAGAGGCAGCACAGTGCTGACAGTGGCCCAACCCACACTGTGACACAAACCTCCGAGGTTTGTTGAACATAGTGTCCTCCTGTACCTCCCTACCAATCCACATGCATGCCCACCATGCACTATGTCAGCCGCCGGGAACAGCTCCCAACATTATCGCCACAACACAAAGGCAACGACGTATCATGCGGCAAGTTGCCATTTTCAAGAGAAATGCAAGCCAGGTGGCCAAGTGCACCGTGGTCTGGTACAACCAATGCTCTGACCAAACCCCTCAAAACGCACTGCCCGCTGCAGCCGCTAGATCAACCTTGACCCCAACAGCAAAATGCATCAGCCGCTGGCCTTGACCCCACCAGAAGACTCGATCAAGTTAGTGCCGCCAGTGACCTGAATGGTATCTGTGCCACCCGCTGAACGAATGGTGTTTGCACCCCCTGTGACCTGAATTGTGTTGCCACCCCCTGAGCCACCAAAGTAGATGGTGCGTGAGCCACCCGCACCCTTGTGGCCATTGGAGTCCCCATTCCCTGCCTCAGCCTTTGCGTTGGCATCAACACCCGAACCAGCGCCCGCACCAGCACCAGCACCAGCATTGCCAGCACCGGTGCTGCCCCCAGTACCGGTACTGCCACCGCTGGTGCTTCCCCCACTGCCACTGGCACCTCCCTTTGCATCGGCGTCGGCACCAGCACCAGCCGTGGTGCTGGGGCTAGGGCTGGGACTTGGGCTGGGGCTGACACCAGTGCCTGCAGCAGTCTTAGCGCTGGCATCACCACCTGTACCGGTACTGCCACCGCTGGCACCCTTCTTGTCGTCAATGTTATCGCTGTCATTGACATCATCATCATTGTCAGTTGCGGTGGCGCCGCCTGTGCCGGCAGCAGCCTTGGCGTTGGCATCACCCCCTGTACCGGTACTGCCAGCACCTCCCTTTGCATTGGCGTCAGCACCTCCAGAAGTGGTGCTGGTGCTGGGGCTAGGGCTGGGGCTTGGGCTGGGGCTGGGGCTGCCACTGGAACCGGCAGCAGCCTTAGCGCTGGCATCACCACCTGTACCAGCACTGCCGCCACTGGTGCTGCCGCCGTTAGCGCCAGCAGCAGCCTTGTCGTCGCCGTTATCGCTGTCATCATCATCCTTGTCAGAACCGGATGTGCCGCCGGTGCCGGCAGCAGCCTTGGCGTTGGCATCACCCCCTGTACCGGCACTGCCACCGGTGGTACCACTGGTGCTGCCACCACCGGAGCTTCCACTTGTGCCAGAAGCAGCCTGTGACTTGGCGTCACCACTGGTGCCGGCAGCAGCACCAGCATCCGCACCACTGGTGCTGCCACCGTTGGCGCCAGCAGCAGCCTTCTTGTGGTCACAGTCGCAGTCATCGTCATCCTTCTTGTCATCCTTTTTGTCATCCTTTTTGTCAGAGCCGGAGGTGCTGCCTGTGCCTGCAGCAGCCTTGGCGCTGGCATCACCCCCTGTACCGGCACTGCCACCGCTGGTGCTGCCGCCCCCACTGCCACTGCCAGCTCCTCCCTTTGCATTGGCGTCAGCACCAGCAGTAGTGGTGCTTGAGCTAGGGCTGGGGCTTGGGCTGGGGCTAGGGCTAACACCCGTGCTGGCAGCAGCCAAGGCATTGGCACCACCGCTTGCACCAGCACCCAGTGCCGGTGATGTGCCAACAGTGGTGGATGCTGTGCTGCCACCCGCCCCAATGCCGGCACCAGCAGTGCCACCCATGGTAGATGCGGTACCACTGGCAGTGCCACCGACACCTGCACCAGCAGAGCCACCCACACCTGCACCAGCAGTGCCGCTGGTGAATGCGGTGCCACCAGCAGTGCCACCAGTGGTGGATGCAGTGCTGCCGCCGGTTGCGGCACCCAAGCCCGTGACTGAGGGGGTGATCGCAGCACCAGCACTGCTGCCACCAGTGGCAGCAGTGGCAGTGCCACCAGCGGCCGCGCGGCCTAAGAGTGGCAGCAGTGCTGAAAGGGCGTTGGCCTGCCCTCCGGATCCAGAATGTGTCTTCCAGAACCACCATCCTGCACGTGCAATTGTCAGCATCGGTTGCAGAAGCGTCATCATGGGCGTTATGCAGAAGTTACAACGTCAGCAGCAGCTGAGCGGCGTGTTATTTGATGCTCCTATGCCGGATCTGGCAATGAACACAAGCAGTCTATCGCACACATGCATGGTGCATGCGCCACCGGCGCAGGCACGTGCCTTGCCTGTCGAATGACTGGAGCAAGCAAACTACTAAAATCATTTTAGTAGTTTGCTTGCGCCAGTCATTCGTTCAGGCAGTGCCTGATACTCAAGACAATACCCAGTTGGGTTGACTGCATGGGAGCAGTCCTAGTTTGGCGATGCTTCTGCCACGGTGTTTTTACATGCACCTCTGCTCATACACAGCAATTGGCAAGCTACACCAATGCACACATGCAGCTGCTGAGTCCCTCAGCAGTTGAGGCTCCAATTGGCAGCCTGGCAGGGCTTGCTGAGACTGCGCGCAACCTTGGAGTGCCTTGTAGGCAGTTGCTAATAGGCTGGGGGGCTAAAGGTTGCGTCGCTGAAACTGCCCAGGCTGAAAGTGTTGCAGCTACCCCTGGCTCCCCCTCCCCACTGTCGTCATATGCCTCAGCTGGGCAACTCACCGAAGAGAAGCTTTCGGGGAACAGCAGGCACAGCTTCGTTTTGGTCTGCATGCGACCCTAGCAAGGCAAGTGTCGCAACAACGGCGGTGACAGAAATTGTGAGAAATTGTGGGCGATGAGCGATGCGACCACGTACATGCTGCCGCCTCCTTGACGGATGCAGGCGTAAGATTTGATTGCTTTAAATGAGCAAACAGTCTCACCTTGAGCACACAATAGCAGACTCAACAGAAACAGAGTCCCCACGAGGAGGGCAGTTTTATTCGCCATCGCAACTATTGGTGGCGCTGCGCTGGGGTGAGCGACGAAAGTATGCCTGAACTCAGAGCTGTCGAGGTGGAGGGGGCATGTTTCACCGTGGGAACGACTCGGCGAGGGCAGGTGCTTTCGCGGTTCGAGGTTGCGGTTACTTGTCTCCAAGGTTGACCGATACTTGACCGATAGTGTTGGGCGAAGACTGAGGCGCGTGAGTGAATGCTGCTGATATGAAGGTTTCTACCTGCTTCAGTAAGTAGTCTTTGAAATAGGTAACGCCTGTTGAAGTGAGCTGAGGGTTGGTCTCCCCCCCCCCCCCCCACAGTGCGCATTGGGTTCTCAATGCACTCTCCGCTGTGTACCATGATGTGCCTCCAATGGCAGTTGTCTATGGCATTTGTACCGCCCAATCCTTGCATACCTGATTGTCTATGTTGTCTGAGGAGAGAGGAGGGGCGGTGAGGATTTGGCAAGACATGGGGTTTGAGATGGGGCTTGGAATAGCTGGCGAGTAGCTGGGGAGTAAATTAAATCAAGTGAAGACGCTCCAATACCCCACCCTACCCCCTACCTCAGCCTTAGCATCATGCCAGTCACTCCCATACATCATGTTCCACCTTTTTTTTACTGAGCTTTCATGTGTTCTCAACTCCAGTTTATTTCAACTTCAGTCCTGCCTGCCAAGCCATGCAAGCGTGGCCGAGTGACTGTGCCAAGTACGCAAACGGCATTGTTGCTTCCACACAGCCACACCCTTTTTCGCCGGGATCGGACGCAATCCAAAGGAGCTGGCCTCCCGCAGCCATTGGCAGTGCACTGCACCTCCACACTTAACTGCACTGGCAGTGTAAAACACACGAACTGCATCCTCAACAGGGAGGATTTCCCCCCTCCAAAACCTACATACCAGTGTGACCTTGAAGGCACATGCAAACTCCACTGGCTCATCCGGCGGCTTGACTACAGCACCTGCCTGGTGGGGAACTATGCTAGTTTAGTGAACATTCATGCGAGCCTCAACAACAAGCAGCACCTGCAACAACGTCCTGCACTGCGAAACGTAAAACTTTTCAGTGAGCTTCACTCTGTGCTGGTGAAGCGTAACTCAGACAACAACTACAGTACGGTACTGTATGCTAGTGTGTCATACATGGTCTACTAGATACTTGGTTGCGGACCCTCCCCAACCAACCACAACAGCAAAAGGCTGACAAGGGCCAGGGTGTTTAGCGGAGGATGCTATAGACTGCACCTGAGACTCTTGAAAGGCTAACACAGTCGGACCCTGGAACATCCCCACAATGCTGCACGGCCTGCAAACCGTTTGCACACATAGTGACTATGCATGGCAGCAACACCACCATGGGACTGTTGCACCAGCCAACACAAAGAATACCCGGTATTATTGTGGGGCAGCACAGTAAACAGCCGCTGGGCACTGACTCAGTGACTGAGCCAGCAGGAGCCTAGCTGGCACTAACCTTGTCAACAGCCCCTGCCCTGTCCCTCATAGGGTTTCCCTTCTTGCAGGGAAACACATTATCTATCATACATCATCTATCATGCCTATGCAGCATGCACCCTCGCTTGCCCTATTGCCGTGCTGCATGACGAAAAAGAAAGACAGCAGGCATGCCAGTGACAACCTGCCACTCTCAAGGCAGCAGCGCTGCTGCCGAACAAGCCGCTTGTGATGAACACCCACTGGTGAAATGAACAACCACATGGCATGGGGGCACTGCCGCCCACAACTTTGAAAGCGCTTCACTCTGACACTGGCATTGTCAGAGTGAGACACCGTGAGTGTCTAAGCCTGTTGCCAACAGCTGTGACAGCTTCACTAACTCAATGCGCACCCACTCCAAACCCATGCTTGGTGGCCTGAGCAACCCACATCAGCCGATGGTGTTGATCCCGCCAGAAGATTCAATCGTGTTGGAGCCTCCAGAGGCGTGAATGGTGCTGGTGCCACCGCTTGAGCGGATAGTGTTGCTGCCGCCACTGGCACTGATGGCGTTGAGGCCTCCGCTTGTTTGGATAGTGTTGGTGCCTCCACTGCCACCGATAGTGTTGCTGCCGCCGCTGGCTTGGATGGTGTTGGTGCCGCCACTGGCTTGGATGCTGTTAGTGCCGCCTGATCCACTGATATGGTTGCTACCACCAGAGGCACCAGCCTTAGCATTGGCATCAGCGCCCGCACCCGCACCCGCACCCGCACCAGCACCAGCACCAGCACCGGCACCAGCACCAGCACCAGCACCAGCACCGGCACCGGCACCGGCACCCGCCCCAGCAGCCACACCAGCGCTGCCGCCACTGCCAGCTGCGGCCTTTGCGCTTGCATCAGCCGCTGCTTTTGCGCTTGCATCAGCCGCCACCCGTGCGCTTGCGTCAGCGGCTGCTTTTGCGCTGGCAGCGGCAGCGGCTTTTGCGCTGGCATCGGCTGCGGCTTTGGCATCGGCTGCGGCTTTGGCGTCGGCTGCGGCCTTTGCATCAGCTGCGGCTTTGGCGTCGGCTGCGGCCTTTGCATCGGCTGCTGCCTTTGCATCGGCTGTGGCTTTGGCGTCTGCTGCGGCCTTTGCATCAGCTGCAGCCTTTGCACCAGCTGCTGCCTTTGCGCTTGCATCAGCTGCGGCTTTGGCGCTGGCATCAGCTGCCGCGCCACCACCACTGGCACCAGAAGCCCCAGACTCGGCACTGCCACCGCTGCCAGCAGCAGCCTTTGCATCAGCATCAGCAACAGCGCCAGCACCTGCATTTGCTCCCGCACCCGCAGCCGCGCCCCCACTGCTGGCTGCGCCTGCGACTGGCAATGCTGCTTGGGTATGGCCAGGAATCACATAGATGCCGCCCGTGGGTGGGACCATATAGACGCCGCCAGTGGCAGGCAGGGCCTGTACTTGGGGCGCAGTATATTTACCTGCACAGGTCAACAATGCAGCCGTGTCAACAGACATCACCACCTCGGTCTCAGACCTAAGGAAATAGTAAGACGATGTCAAGCACCTGTTGCAGCACCAGCTGTGCGTCAACCACTCGAAGCAGCAAGTGCTCAAGGCTGGAGATGCATTACCACGAGCGCACATGCTGGTCAGTGCTTGCTCTATGTGCTGCTCGCTCATGTCATGTTTTTGCATGTGCTTGCAGCCTGTGACTGCCAGGTATCATCCAAGCAAGTGCTCAAGTTGTGTGTGCTGACTGCAACACTGCCAGTCGCAGTCTGAACTGGCTTCTGCTGTTGCACCATGCCAGGCTGTTTGTGCAAAAGCAGGGCCAATCTGCACCTACGTACCCCAGAACCACTTCACAGCCGCTGCATGTTATTGCATGCTATACAATGCTGCACTGCACCCAGCATCAGCCCCTGAGCACTGCACCAAGGCATCACAGCATTGGAGTGCCAGCTTGGTGCCAGCTGCACCCCACCCCCAAGCCAGTGATACCCTGTACCCCTGCCTGCTCACCACTGAGGAGCTTGCGTGGTGCAGCTGCCAAGGCCTCACTCTGGCCTCCAAGGGACCCTACAAAGCAGCAGACCAACAGCACAGCTGTATGTCAGTCTTGAGGGCGCGAACTTCCAGGCCACGACCAACCACATGCTGGTGCTTCCCGACACATGAGAAACAATGATAAATCAAGGAATTGAAATGTCTTACCTTCAGCGCATGTCAGCAGACCGAGCAGAAGCAGAAGCCCCACGAAGACGGAAGCAGTGTTCGTCATAGCGGCAACCGATCGCGGCAACGGGAAAAGAGACACTCAAATACGGTGCAGAACTGAGCTCATGATGCGAAGAGTTTGCTTGGAACGCGCCCGCCGAGGGTGGTTGCCATTGAGACGCGTCCGCCGAGGGCAGTTGCCTTTGCGGTTCGAGGTTGACCGTTCAGACAGAGTAAGATCGATTATGCTTGATGGCAGAAGAAAAAACATGCTTTCAGAAAGTTTATTGTTTGAAAGAGCATGTGGCGCCAACAAGTAACCTGGGATGATTTTGTGCTGTGTGCGAGCAGGCTGTTGCTGTTTGCACAGCCTAGTATCTGCTGGGTGCCCACTGCCCGCGTATGGCGTCAACTGGACATGATTTTGGGTGTTGTAATGCTGTGAGACACATTGCTGCTGGCCCCTGTGTGACTGACCACCACAATGCTCTGCACTGTGACAGGTCATAACAATGATGGCGTGATCGACACGGGCCTTTGGGGGCACTTGAACGCTATAATCTCAGCGCCCAGAAAGCCGTTTGCTTCCGTAATTGGTGCGTTAGAACACATTAAATCACCTCAAACTTATGGTATATACAATTACGTGCATACTGACATTTACTTTACGAGCACCTCGGCAGTGACAACAGGCTTCTGCCGTGACGTTTGAGTGTGTAACATACTTATTACATGTCAAACAAGCAAATCTGACCTTTGGCTGGCTAGTATCGCCACCACATGCGCCAGAAGCCACCGATCTTTGTGATGGTGATCAACAACAACAGCAATTCAGGCCATGCGGCTGCCCCTGCTGGCTTCTTGGAGGAGCATTGTTGTCATACGAAGCTGTTTCCGTCACAGGACACCTTGCTGCTGCGTGTGTGTTGAATGCTGCTGGATGGCAAGGGTGGGTGGTGTCTATGGCCAGTGCAGCTGCAAGGCCTGTGGGGCGAGCACACAAACAGTATAGACATCATTAGACTTGAACAGCACGTGCAGCATACAGCAGCAGCCCTGCATGCTGAGCAGCAGGCCAGTGTCCCTTGCTGGTGCTGCTGTTCTGCCATAGCACACAGCACAGGCAGCAGGAAACCCTCCGAAAAACGTTTTGATAATGTTTAGTAAGTATGTTCGACCATTCCCATCAATAAGAAGGTGAAACGCGCCGAGTTTCGATAGGGGCCAGTAACGATCACGCCATCATTGTTATGTGAAGAACATATTGAAAAGAAGAGGTGCTGGGTGTGCCTGCGCTGTGTGCATGGCCATTACAAGGCTTCAGTTGCCTTGCCAAAGCTTGAAACTATAGCCTCACTGCAGCAAGTCTTTACTGCCAGATCACTTCAGTCCGCACAGTGCTTGGATCACTGGTGCTGGAAGGGTAACCTCAGGTGCCGGCAGCACCTTGCCACGAGTCTGGGCTGATGTGCAGCAACTTCTGGATGTGATGTCCAATAAACACTGCCATGATATGGTGAATGGCGCACTGGGCAGGCTGGCGGCACACAGTGTAGGATGGATTCAATCCACTGGCAGTGTGCAGTTTGCCAACCGTTTAGAGGTCTGGAGCACACACACTCAGGCATTTCAAGGCCCAACTATGAAAATTGCCCGTACCAAGGCCATGAGGCATTTGCAAGCACAAAGTCCGCAGCAAAACACAACCAGTCATTTGTAGCGTCTGCCTGTTGCCACACATAGCCGGAAACAAGCCTATGCACTGCTGCTGTAGACCCCCCAGTACAGGCCAGCTTGGACGACACTGCTGGTCAGCAGAATCAGAATCACTGTAAGCAACACTTGTGCAAAAAGGCGAAGAAAAGACCAAAGATGTCAACACATGAACACACGGTCACTAACTGTCTGTCAGACATCGGATAGCTTGCCTGCGATCACACGCTGTCACCGTCATCAAGTGCCGCATGCAACCTCCAGTCACAAAGCTGCCATCTGGCGTTTCTACTTGCGGCTGCAAGGATGCCAACCTGATCGTGGTATCAAGCAGTCACAACGGCTGTGTGCAGCCTTACAGACAGCAAGTCGCTGCCAGCATGCAGTTGCAGCTGGGCATCCCCAGTGCTGCACAGGGAGCTGCAGTTTGGTGTCAGTCAGGCAGGTCGCCCAGGCTTGCACGGCTGCAGCATGCATACTGACCGTCCGACGACACTGAGTGTTTGGTCAGCTAGAACAACAGTGATAGCAGCCCTGCACAGCAGCCGTACACTATGAACAGACCAAACAAGGGCATGACGATAAAGGTAGTGATCACCACCATTGTGGCGATGCAATCAATGGCATTGGCAGGATGAGAAATAGCCCATGCACAAATTGTTTGAATGATCACTGCCAGGCCCTGGCCAGTGGCCCGGCCACTGCTCAGAGCAGCAAGGTACTTGCAGAAAGACCTCCACACACTCACAAGCGTCAGCGGCTGCCGCCGCTGTTGCTGCCGCAGCTGCAGCTGCAGCTGCTGTTGTACGATGCTGTGTGGTGGGATGGAGCTGTACCGAGCCTGGGCCTGCAGCTGCCTTGAGCGCTGGTGGGGTGGTGGCCTCTGCAGCAGCAGCTCCAGCCTTGTAGGTGGCCGAGGGGAGCCATTCGCATCGTTTTCATTGTGGCTCACGCTAGCTTCCGCATGCGCAGCCTCTGCTTGAGGGGCTTGTGCTGAGCTGTCTGCCGTTTGCGCAGTGAGCCCGAGGCACTTTGAGAGCCACCTGCGGCACCTTGCCCTCTTGCCTAACCTGCTGTTGTTGCTGCTGCTGTTGCTGCTAGTTGCATCAGGGGCGGCCCCAGGCACTGCTGCTCCAGTGTGACTGCTGTCTGCTGAGCGCGGATCATCCGCGGGCTGCATGCAGTTAGCGCTGCCACAGCTTGGCGAGCAGCTCCTCTCATGCGCACACTGCACCGCAGCCTGCAGTCATGGTCATGCAGTGCAAAGATCAGGGCGATAGCCGCCCGGTCAATGGTTGTCCATCTCTCTTGTGCCTGAACACAGTGGACGTCCAATTCGCATGCGCGTGAACCGTTCTGGCAGTAGACATCCATTTTGCATATGCATGAACACAGTGGACGTATCGTCTGTATGTGCATGAACACAGTGGACGCCCAGCTCTTGTGTGCATGAACACATGTCATCGTCAGAAACACCCCTGCACTCCCTCCATGCTCATTGTGTGCACTCACCCTCAGCACTGCAAAGTTGGTGGGCAGCTTCTGCTTGCCAAAGAAGCGACGGCAGTCTGGACAGTGCACAATGCGGCCTTGCTGGATGCATGTTGCACAGAAGGTGTGGCCGCATGGAAGGGACAGCGGCCTGTGGCAGCAGCCATTGAAGGCCTCAAAGCAGACGCCACACTGAAGCACTGAGCTCAACTCACTGACATGGGCCATGTCGTACAGGAGTGAGGCTGGTGATGCTCTTTTGGGCAGGACTGTGATAAGGAATGAGCCGTCTTATGAACTGTCACATGCCAACAATGTGGAAGAAAACGGGTTGTTCTTCCTGTGCAAGTAGTGTGGAAGCTATCTGGCTTGACCTTCAGGGCAGCCTCCATGGAAAGGTCAATGGAAGGCGAGGCAACCTGCGCATCGAAACGCTGCAACCGCACACGAATGGTTTTTGCACTATACAGCTCAACTTGCTTTAAATGTTTAAAAATTGGATTCGCCCAGTCGCGTCGCCTTGTAGTCCGAGGTTGCGCGCCATCTCCTCGGTACCGCTGACGTCATTCACCCTCGGTGTCACGAGCATGTCGTCAAGACTGTTTAATTGTGCAGCTTGCAGCGGCCTGCGATTCCTGATCATACCCAGCTGCTGCGGGGTTGAGGTTGGCACCCCTCGGGGGGCCCGGGGGTGGGGGTGGGGGACACTGTGATTTTCCCCAGTAGATAAAAGCCGCCTTGAAGGTTGTGCGCGTGAGTTGGTGATTGGTGATAGACCCAGTGACCCACACATGATGCAATCACGTGCCAGTCCTGTGCTGCCTCAGAAATTTTTGAAATTTCTGTGTTTAAACCAGTGCGGCTGGTACTTGCTCGTGCGGGCTGATGCGGCATGCATTTGAGAAAACTGTTGCCGAGCCCTTCCACACCCGTAGGCTACATTGTGTGCATGGGCACTACAAAGCTCTAGCTGCCTTACAAAAGCTTGAAACTTTGCATTCACATTAACTTGGCTTTGCTGCACGGTTACTATCAGTGCGCACATGTGGAAGAACACATTCGTGCAAGGATACATCATCAAGCTTCAACCCGCTTGAACTTCAGCTCATAGTGCAAGTAGAAGTGGTGTTGAGTTTCATGTGTCCTCCTTTACGCTAAGCTGCAAGTACGTACACAACAACACCTGGGGCCAAAGGCAAGACGGCGTGTGCCCAGGTTGCCTGTAGTGCCTTGAACCCCCATCATGTGGCACATGCTGTAACAGCATGTCACATGTCACAGCACATTACATGCGGCTGTAATGTTCAAAACATCATGGCATAATCACAACTTGGGCTGCAATGCAGCCACTGCCTCAACAGCCTGCCTGAACACCAAACCCAGCATGTCACGGTCACTTGACAGGAACACTGGCTGCTGCTGCTGCTGCTGCTGCTGCTGGTACCCTTCCTCCACCCTTGACTGCTGCTGCTGCTCTAGCTGCTGCTGCTGCTGCTGCTGCTGAACCTCTAAAAATGGCAGGCTCTGCAGTTGCACCCCCTCCATGGCAGCCAAGGCCTCCAGCAGCACATCACAGAGTGATGTCACTTGAGCCTTGGTGTGGGCTGCTGACAGGCTCAACCGCAGCCGACACGTGCCTGCAGGGGTGGGAAGGGCAGGGAAGGCTTGGGTCAACGCAAGGTGGGTTCAAAACAGGACAAAAATGGCAGTCTGCGATGATTGGTGTGAGCGGCTGACAGGCTCAACCGCAGCCGACATGTGCCTGCAGGGGGGCGCAGGCGCGGGGGGGGGGGGGGGGGGGGGGTCAAGCAATAATTGGGTGCAAGACAGAAACCCGATAGTCCGTGAAACAATGCGATGCTGAGTTGGCATCACCCAGTGAGGTCACTTGAGCCTTGGTGTGGGCAACTGACAGGCTCAACCGCAGCCGACACGTGCCTGCAGGGGTGGGAAGGGGAGGCAGGGGGTGTGGTAATAAGTGGGTGGAAGAATGCAGCATGGTGGTCTGCCAGACCGGCAATTGGCAATCCCACCGCAACATCCTTGCCGGGACGCTAAGCACAGCGCAACCAGAAGCATTTGCTGCATTGTGCCTCTTCCCTCTCATGCTTGATGCGACCATGCTCTTTGTCTTGTTCTTGTTTAGTGGTTGTTGTTGCTACCATAGTTTGTGCCAGTAAGTCATACGAAATCCTTCCTGCAAAGAGAACACCTTTGACGTAATCAATTTTCATACTCCTTTGCATACCATGGGTGGGCGTATGACCGGCAAGTGCAACCCTGCTCCCAGCATGTATCCTGTCTCCAGCACCAAACAGTACTAGTACCTGCGGGCACCGTGGGCGGGCGTATGGCGGGTACGTGGAACCCTGCTTGCAGCAGTGTCCTGCTGAGCCCTAGTGCTGCTGCCTCACTGCCCACCACCAGGGGGATGATGGGGCTCACCACAGGCACGGCCAGGCGGGTGCGCACCAGAGACATCAGCTCATGCAAGTGCTGCTGACGCCAACGCTCCCTGCATATGGCGGCGGCAGCAGCAGCAGCAGAAGACATGAGTACTGAGGTGCAATATGCGAACCAATGGCACGGCCAGGCGGGTGCGAACCAGAGACATCAACTCATGAAGGTGCTGCTGTCGCCAACGCTCCCTGCATATGGCGGCAGCAGCAGCGAAGACAAGTCAGAGTTGTGTAACTACAGGCACAGCCAGGCGGGTGCACACCAGAGACATCAGCTCTTGCAGGTGCTGCTGGTGCCAACGCTCCCTGTAGATGTCAGCAGCAGCAGGTGCCAGGAGCAGCAGGAGAAAAAGTTGAGTGTGTGATCTGAGCAACTTGATTGAATGGGTATAAATGCGGAAGACACAAACCCACACAGGCGCACAGGGCGCCCCCCGCCCTCCGCCCCCCGCCCCCACCCATTTGCCTATCCACCCACCTTGCTGCCACTTGTATGGCTGCGTGTACTGCCACCACAGCCACAGGCAGTGTCGTGCTGATCACCACACTGCGGCCCTCTTTTGGCAGCAAGGCCAGCCTGGAACATTCACTGCACAGGTCCAGGACTCATTTCTTGAAGCACATGTGCTGGTACCCCCCCCCCCACGACCCCCCCCCCCCCCCCACACACACACACACACACACCCACGCCTCCCATGTGCATGGCAGCCCTGTGCTCATCCACCCACCTTACTGCCACCTTTATGGCTGCCTGTGCTGCTGCTACCACCGGCACAAGAAATCGTCTGCACAAGGCACCCCCACCCCCACCCCCACCCCCACCCCGGACCCCACCCCCACCCCCGATGTCCCTACTGACCTACCTTGCTGCCACCTGTATAGCTGCCTGTGCTGCTGCCACCACAGGCAGAGGCACAAGAAAGGGTGTGCAGAAGGCAGCCCCACCCCCACCCCCACCCCCATGTGCTCATCCACCCACCTTGCTGCCACCTGTATAGCTGCCTGTGCTGCTGCCACCACAGGCACCGGCAGCGCAGTGCTGAACACCACACTGCGGCCCTTGTTCAGCAGCAGGGCCCGCAGGCTGCTGCTGCAGGCTACAAAGCCACCCAGCGCTCCAACAGCCTTGCTCAGGGTACCTGCGCGTGTGCGCGCGCGGGGGAGGGGGGATGGTGCACAACATGTTGATTGAATGTGAGCGCACATGTGTGTGTGTGTGGTGGTGGGGGTGGGAAGGCTATTGGGCTGGAAGGAGGTGTGCAGATGGGGCAGGATGTAGAGGAGCAGGGCCTCAGGCTTTTGCTGCAGGCAGCACCCACGCAGCCGCACCAACAAACACCCCCCAACACCACGACCACGGCTGCAAAGCTGAATTTTACTCGCCTGCCGGCTGGCTCAGCCTCGCCACCGCGCTTTCCTAGCACAAGTAAGCCAACATGATGTGCCAACAGAAAGTACCACCCCGCGCTTGTCACAGCTCAATAGTGAGCACACCAACTGGAGGGTTGCCATCCCTCCCCCCCCCCCCCTACCCACCCCACCAACACCAACACACCATTGCCCCCGCCCCCCAAAAGTGCATTTGGTATGCGGCCCCACACCAAAACACCAGCACTCCATCCTCTTGTGCCCGACGGCATTGCCCAAACAATCAACTTGCCAGCTGTGGGTATGTCTGCCCCTACCTGTGTGTACGTCCATGTGTTGGGCCACCCCTGCTGCCTCTGCTGCCCCTCCACCATGCTGCCCCGCCACCAGGGTAGCATGAGCCTCATCAACCACTAGCAGGAAGCCATAGCGCGACCGCAGCTCAACCAAGCCCTGTGCAGCATGATGCAACACAATACAGTAACAACAGTGGTGGGCAGCGCCAGATCTATGTGTGGGGGATTGGTGGTGTTTGTATGTGTGTGTGTGTGTGGGGGGGGGGGGGGGGTGGGGGGGTGGGGGGGGGGGGGGCAGGCCTTCAGCGTGTGCCTCATCAACTACCAGCAGCAAGCCATAGCGCGAGCGCAGCTCAACCAAGCCCTGTGCAACATGATTTC
This sequence comes from Desmodesmus armatus, assembly GCA_007449985.2. Classification (NCBI taxonomy): domain Eukaryota; kingdom Viridiplantae; phylum Chlorophyta; class Chlorophyceae; order Sphaeropleales; family Scenedesmaceae; genus Desmodesmus; species Desmodesmus armatus. Next base: position 184,702 of record VIIQ02000667.1, read on the forward strand.
ACAACACACAGCAGTGGAGGGCAGCGTCAGGTCTTTGTTTGGGGATTGGTGGTGTTGTGTGTGTGGGGGGGGGGGGCTTTCGGCATGTGCCTCATCTACCACAAGTAAGAAGCCATAGCGGGACCCCAGCTTGACCAGACCCTGTGGAAAAACACAGTGCAACACAACATAGTGACACACTGGTACACGAATCCATGGAGGACAGCGCCTGTCATGGGTGTGGATGGGTGGGTGAAAGAAAGAAAGAAAGATACAGAGACACCCCCTTGGTCTCTTAACGCCATAGGACTTTGTCCCATTGGCCTCGCGTCCGTTGAGGACGGCTCTTCATACCAACACGCCTGGGGGTCTAGGGCAATGGCACTCGTGACCACATCTCACTCCCCAGGGGCACACCTGGGTGGGTGGGTGGGTGGGTGGGTGGGTGGGTGGGTGGGTGGGTGGGTGGGTGGGTGGGTGGGTGGGTGGGTGGGTGGGTGGGTGGGTGGGTCAGGGCCCTCGCAGTTACTAGTAATGCAGAAACAGGACCACATAGGTATCAGGTCATGTGAAATAACAAAGCAAGGGGTGCTGCATGACAGGGAAATGTCAGGAGCAAGGAAGGGTTGAAAGGGTGGTGACTGCAGCACAATCAGGTCAAGAGGCAGCAGTGGTTCCATCTCCCCTTCCTACTGCCCTCCACCACACCCAACTTGCCCCCTCACTTACAAACCACATGGCAACAAAAGCCACTTGTACCACCCCCTCAGGAACAAATACCCCCCCCCCATCCCCCTGCCTACCACACACACACACACCTTGAGGTCAGCGTAGTCTCCATCCATACTGAACAAACTGTCAGTCACCACCATTTTCCTCACACCCCCAGGCAACCCCCTCAGCAGCTGCTCCAAGTGCTCCATGTCATTGTGCCGATACACCAACAGCACCACACCAGACCCTCCCTCCCCCCCCCCCCCCCCCCCACACACCAACACACAGACTGTTCTGTTGCTGTATTATGGCGTAGGGCGTGACTAAACACCCACAACAGCCCCCCCCCACACAAAACACACATACCTTGAGGTCAGCGTAGTCTCCATCCATACTGAACAGGCTGTCAGTCACCACCATCTTCCTCGCACCCTCGGGCACCCCCCTCAGCAATTGCTCCAAGTGCCCCATGTCATTGTGCCGATACACCAACAGCACAACACCAGACCCCCTCGATTGTAGCCTAGGACCCCGAACACAAAGATGGCAACTATTTTGGAGAGCCCCCCCCCCTCCCCCCCCCCCCCCCACACACACACACCTTGAGGTCAGCACAGTCTCCATCCATGCTGAACAAGCTGTCAGTCACAACCAGCTTCCTCAACCCCTCAGGCAGCCTCTGCAGCAGCTGCTCAAGATGACTCATGTCATTGTGCCGATACACCAACAGCACCACACCAGACCCTCCCCCCCCCCCCCCCACACACACACACACCAACACACAGACTGTTATGTTGCTGTATTATGGTGTAGGGCGTGACTAAACACCCACAACAGCTGCCCCCCCCCCAACACACATACCTTCAGATCAGCATAGTCTCCATCCATACTGAACAGGCTGTCAGTCACAACCATCTTCCTCGCCCCTTCAGGCAAACCCCTCAGCAGCTCCTCCAAGTGCTCCATGTCATTGTGCCGATACACCCACAGCACCACACCAGGCCCCCGACACGCCAGCCTCGCCCCATCAATGATCGACGCATGATTCAACTCGTCACTGAGAATGTACACCTCTGCCTGCTGCTGCTGCTGCTGCTGCTCCTGCTGGGAGCTGGGTGTGCTGCTGCTGCTGCTGCTGCTGCTGCTGCTGCTGCTGCTGCTGCTGCTGCTGCTGCTGCTGCTGCTGCTGCTGCTGGCGGCTAAGACTGACACTACTGCTGTGTTGGCAGCAAAGCCTGTTGGGAACAGCAGTGCATCCTGAGTGCCTTTGAGTCGAGCTAGAGCGAGCTCCAGCTGCCGGTGTGCATTGGTGAAGCCACCCACAAGGGCAGAGCTGCGGGGACCACTGCCAACCTGCAAGAGAGGGGGGGGGCAGCAGCAACAGCAGCAGCAGCAGCAGCAGCAGCAGCAGCAGCAGCAGCAGCAGCAGCAGCAGCAGCAGCAGCTGCAAGGAGTCAGTGTTGTTTTGTAGCAACAGTGACAGCGTCAGCAGCAGCAGCAGCAGCAGCAGCAGCAGCAGCAGCAGCAGCAGCAGCAGCAGCAGCAGCAGCAGCAGCGGCAGAAGTGGCGGCAGTTTGATGAGGTGGCAGCAACATCATGTGAGTGCCTTCAGCTGAGCAAGCACTGGGTTCAGCTGCCAATATGTGCTTGCATGAAGCATACACATTTGTGATTGGGGGCGGAGCGAGCCACAAACAGACCACTGCAGAAAGGAATAGGGAAGAAAACAAGCCACAGCTACCCCCCCCCCCCAAGAAAGCTCCCTGATTCACCTGTTGTGCTGCTGCTGCTGTCACCGCCCTGACATCAGGATGTGCTGACAGTCCCAGGTAGTCATTCAGACCAAGTTCAACATATTCCAATATTGGTTGCAAGCCATAACTGCTCCATATCTTGTGCGTGGCATTGAGTTGAAGCTTCAGATGGAAGCACCCCAACCAGTCCCCCCCCCCAGCCCCCCGGAGGGGCGTTAAACGTCACCCCGCGCCTCCCTTGGTTCACCTGTTGAGCTGCTGCTGCTGTCGCTGCCCTGACATCAGGGTGCGCTGACAGTCCCAGGTAGTCATTCAGACCAAGTTCAACATATTCCAATATTGGTTGCAAGCCATGACTGCTCCATATCTTGTGCGTGGCACTGAGTTGAAGCTTCCGATGGAAGCACCCCAACCAGTCCCCCCCCCCCCCCCCCCCCCCCCGGAGGGGCGTCAAACTTCACCCCGCGCCTCCCTGGTTCACCTGTTGAGCTGCTGCTGCTGTCGCTGCCCTGACATCAGGGTGCGCTGACAGTCCCAGGTAGTCATTCAGGCTGAACAGCACCAGCCGCCTGAAACCAGGGACATCTACCAGCTGCTGCTGCTGCTGCTGTTGCTGCTGCTGATCCTGACATGGCTGTAGCAGCTGTTCACACTGTTGCTGCGGGTATGTGCCCAAGTCCTGCTGCTGCTGTTGCTGTTGCTGCTGCTGCTGCTGACTAACACTGTGACTGCTGTCTGGTCCAGTGCAGCTGTCAGGTGAAGGTTGGCCCGCCAGCCAAGCATCAAACTCAGCTTCATGGATGTACGCCTGCAGAGCGGGGGTAAAGGGGTCCCTGGTCAGAGCTTACTGTAGCTGACAACATCGAATTATTGCTCAAACCTTGAAGCATGTAGGAAAGCTGCATTTCTCTGCCCCCCCCCCACACACACACACACGCAGGCAGGAAGGCGGTACTGTATCTGCTGCTGCAGACCTGATGATATGGGTAGCTGGCCCTGCCACAGTGGTTGCTTGCAACTGACACTTAGATAATCGCTTTCTCAATCAAGGTGTTGCATTGAAAGCTCCTGCTGCAGCTTGCAAAATGTGCGTGTGTGGGTTGCTGCTGTGCCAGGAACAGCCTGACAAACACTGACAACCTCTTACCTACCTCTACTGGTGAAGACGTCGGAATAAGAGGCCGTAACACTCGCTCTAACTTTCTTTCCCGTATGGTTCCCAGCCCCTGCTGTATCCAGGCATCCCACTGAGGGTTGGAGGTCATATGCTGCTACTGCTGCTACTGCTTTCGCGTAACGCTCCCTGCTCGAGTGATCAAAGAAATCAACGCAAAGAATAAATCAACGTAACAGTCTGGAGCCACTGCGAATAGAAGAATGAGCCCGTAGCCCTAAACAGTAAAGGTGGTATCGCAGGAAAATCTGCTGCTTCAGACAGTGAAAGTCTAGCGCAGATGCACCAGGAACGTTGCTATCTGCTTGGCATCCCGTCCTAGTTGAGACCTACATCGAGTTGAGCTTGCAAGACGTGCAAGCTTATCGGTCATGGCTAGTATCCATGGTGATGGTCGAGCAGGCCTGCTTGACCATCCCTAACGGGGATGAATTATGGGGGATGAGCTTTCCGTCTGCACTAGCTGGTCGAGTGTGCTGCAACCTGAGCAGACTGCGGCAACCTCGTCCAGCCAGGGCTCAACAGCAGCGCTTGCAACCCCTTGCGATCCATCCCCATGGGCAGCCGTGCATGCTGACATGTCTGAAATTTCTTCCTGCATCTCCTTGTGTGGCGTTATCTGCGTAATGATGCATTGTAGGATGCAGTACGATGCGGCAACAGCTATCTTTACACAAGATACGCATCCCACTATTGCACAATGCAGGCCTTGAGAGAGCTGCAAACGCAGCTGACACATGATACGTTCTGCCAACTGGCCGCATCTATGCGCTATCACAGCGCGTCTGTTAAATGTTGCAAGGGTTTGGTCATCATGATGATACCTGATGATATCTTCAGCTGTGCTTGCAAGATGTGACTGCTACTGCCATGCAAGGATATCCCATGCACAGGGCTGCGCAACCTGCATGCATGTAGTCCGCTAGTCCTGCCACGAGAACCTCCAAATAGAAGTTACCATTGTTGAGTTAGCTGAGCGGCCAATCACCCCTAGCTGGTCGAGGGTGCCATAATCAAAGGAGACTGCGGCAACCTCGCCCAGCCAGGACTGAGCGGCAGATGCAACCCAACAGTTCTGATCCTGATGACTCGGGCATGACTTGTTGAAAGGAGTAAGTGTTGGGGGGGGGGGGGTAAGGGGGAGGGGAAGGGGAGAGAGGGGGGGGCAGCTGCAAGCCAACACCTCTCAACGCGGATGACTCAGGCTGGTTGAAAGGGGTGTAAACGTCGGAAGGAGGGGGGGGGGGGGGGAGGGGGGGCAGGGTTGCCCTGTTGGGCACTCCACAAGGTACTTGCAAGGGCTATTGTCCCAAACTGGGGCTATACATGTGTGAACCGGGTACATCGGGTGGCAACCTGACAGGCACTGCTGACAACTAAAGGACTGCATTCCTGAGCTGCCTCTCAGCCCCAGCTGGTCGAGTGTGGCACAGCCAGAGCAGACTGCGGCAACCTCGCCCAGCTAGGACTGAGTAGCACATCAGGTGGTCTAGGGCAAGAAATGACCCAAGTATCAACCCGTAGAAGAATCCAACCCTGACATGCAAACCTGGTGGCCCACACTATTTCGCATTAGGCAAGCCTGTCGCAAGCCGGGCTGACATTAAGTCAACAGGGGCAACAGGGGGGCAAAAGGGGGAGAAGGGGTGGGGGGGGGAGGGGGGAGGGAGGGGCTGAGCCGAGGGGTTGGGTGAGGCATGCACCATCACCCCTTGCGCACTGCACATCACGGTGATGACCACTGATGCCACTCAGATCTGAGCTGCAGCACAGATTGCCAACAGGAGGCTTGATCCACTCAATTTTTAAAACTCCACCCTTGCCATGCCATGGCCCTTCAGCGAAGGTATGGGCAACCATGCGGTGCATGAAGCATGGCGACTAAAGCAGCATGGCAAAATGTTGAGCTGCTGCTCAGCCCCAGCTGGTCGAGTGTGCAGCAACCTGAGCAGACTGCGGCAACCTCGCCCAGCTAGGGCTGAATAGCAGCACACCAAGGCGCCCAGCAGCAAGCTGGCAGTCATATTTGGAAAAAGCTGTTGGGCTGCAGCCCATGATGTGCTGTAAAAGCGTGATGCAAGGGTGTACCCCCACATGTGAGGTGTGGAATGACAGCATGTTCAACATGTTGGCAACAATTTTCCAGGTGTGCGATAGCGAGTGAGCCTGTTCCAACAGGCGTTCAACGCCTGTCCCTGTCATAATTATGGTACAATTGGTGAACATGGTGGTGTAGGAGGGTTGGGGGGAATTGTGAGAGGGGAGTATACAGCCTAGGATCATCATGATGACTGGATCAGGGAAATGCTATTGGGCCACACCCTACAGCCTTGCTGGAAGGTCAGCATGCTAGCAGGTGCTGCCAATCTGCCAGTCGGGCTAGACAGCGGCGCATGTAAAAGTCTACTATGACTGTTGTGTAAACATGGCAAGTGCATCAGTATAGTCATGCCAAGCTGTCTATAGCTGAACCACTGACAGGCACTGCCTGTCAGTTGTGTGGTGGCAGGTCAGCCCCAGCTGGTCGAGTGTGGCACAGCCAGGGCAGACTGCGGCAACCTCGCCCAGCCAGGGCTGAACAGCACCTCCAAGAAATGACCCGAGTATCAAACCCGTAAACAAATCCAACCCAGACATGCAAACCAGGCCCACACTAATTGGACAAGCGTGACACAGGCCTGTTGCAAGGCCTGCATACTATGCACCGGGTTTATAGGGGGGAGGGGAAGTGAGGGAGGGGGGCAAGGGGTTGGTTGAGGCATGTGCCATCAACCCGTGCGCATGTGATGATAACTGAGGTCTTGACCTGCAGCGAGAGTTGTTAAAAGGAGGCTTGATGCATGCTAAGAAGCACATCCGATGAAGTTCTTGCAAGGCAACCATGCGGTGCATGAAGGCATGAGTGACTAAAGCAGCCCAACTGAATCTTGAGCTGCCTCTCAACCCCAGCTGGTCGAGTGTGCTGCAACCCGAGGAGACTGCGGCAGCCTCACCCAGCTAAGGCTGAACAGCAGCACAAACTTTCTGCAACCTGCACCTTGAAGGCGCCACGCTGTTCTTGGTTTCGCTACAGCATGATGTCCAGGTGTTTGATACTTTCAGGTTGACCTTTCAAACGGTTGGGCCAACTTGGACGCTTCCCTCCAAGCGAGTAGTACAGTAGTTGCAATGAACACGGTGGTGAAGTAGGGGGCTGGAGTTGGTGGGAAGGAGGGAGGGAGGGAGGAACCAGCATCGCTGGGTCAGGACAATTCCACCGTGGCACCCTGTGGAACTTTCAGCCAACAAAACAGTTTGGTGAGCCTTGGAGGCACAAGTGGCCATGCTGGAAGGTTGGCTGGTGCTGTCAACCGCAGGCAGTGCCTGAACTTAGCTGTACAGCGGCGCATCTGAATCTCAAAACATGCCATTGCTCAAAATTTGGCATCAAACATGACGTGTTGTGCAGTATGCTACGTTACTGGTCAGTGAGTTTCGTTGGTGGGGTGGCAGGCCAGCCCTGGCAGGTCGAGTGTGTCACAGCCGGAGCAGACTGCGGCAACCTCGCCCAGCTAGGGCCGAAAAGCAGCACACCCAGGCGCCCAACAGTAAGCTCCCAGACCAGAATAGAAACATCAGATGCCATGGCATGGCATGCTGTGCGTGCGCGATCATCAGTTGGCAAAGGGGGGTGCTGCCACATCACACTGAGGGTGTAAGTGTGTGAGAGCGGGTGAGACCAACTCGGCGAGGGCCTCGCAACCTCTCAGGTGACACCATAGACTTTGAGGATTTCCTGGAAGGTGGTGGAGGAGGGTTGAGGAGGTTGTGGGGAGGGGGGAGCCCCTGGATCAGCAATGGCGTTGCTGGATTCAGAAAGTGCCATCATGCCCCAACTTCTAGCCGGTAGAGAATGTTTTGAGGCTTGGAGACACAAGTGTTAGTAACGGTTCTTGGACTCCAATTGATCGGATCAGCAGGTGCTGCCAACCTGCTACTCAAGCTGTACAGCGGCGCATGTGCACACGTGACGCTTCAAACATGGCATACAACATGCCTGCAATACCATTGCAATAAGTAACCTAGTAAGTTGCATGAAGCCTTGTATTGCCACTGGCCCAGTGGGCGCCTGTCAGCCTGACATTGAGTGGGGAGGCAGGTCCTCCTTGGCTGGTCGAGTGTGGCACAGCCGGAGCAGACTGCGGCAACCTCGCCCAGCTAAGGCGGAGCAGCATCTCCACCACGACCATCGGCAACGGTTGCGCCAACCCCTACTAGGTAGGGCAGTACCCCTGTGAGGGTACAGTATGGGTACTAAAAAAAGACCGATTTGCCCTGGACACTCTTGTGCGCCTACTAGCTAGTAGCTACCCTCTGCCAGTGTCAACCTTGTGTGCAGGTGGCCTCAGCGGCCGAGTCCTGTTGCGAACGACTGGAGGGCATGCATGCAGCTTACACTGGACCGGGCCTGCTGCCTACACTGCATGTTAGAGAGGCAATTATAGCGCGGCGCGTTCACCTCTCAGGGGGTGGCCACCTGTGCTTGACGCGGGGTCAGATGGGCCAGCCTAGGCCCATATGCGATAGAAGGCGCCTTCTATCAGGAACCTGCATCCACACGACACCTACAAGATCTTGACATTGTCATGCCACTGAAGCCAGTTTGGAGCAACCTGTTGAAAAGTGCAGGCAAGCCCCGAGGTCTGCTCATGCCTCTCAGGGTAGCTCTGCCACGCAACTTGCAAACTTGGCCACCAGTGGCGGAGTGCCAGCGAGTGGAAGGTCATGTTGGTGTCAAGGTGTTGACACCTGCAGAACACATGGTGAAGACACTTTGCAGGGTTGCCTGCTGCTGTGTGACACTGTGAGCCACAAATGTTGGTGGAACAATTTATTGCCAGTCCCACAACCACATACAAAAGGTGACGAGGTGCAGCTGAGGCTGTGAAGCAGTAGTAGGGCAGGGGGTCCATGCTGTAGTAACGCTACTTACTTGCAGCCTCATGGCAGGAGGACACTGCAAGAAAGACATTTCGGAAGATGTCAACACTACCAGTGGTCAGCACCAGCCACTGGGCGTTTCGCGTCGGAGTGCGTCTTGTCCGACCTTCCGGGATTGCGATGCTGATCGCAGCTCTGCTTATTAGGAAAGAACGACTTGAACGGGTAGCTGAAGGTGAGTTCGCTTATGTTCTGAGCTTGTGTATGTGGTTTCTGTATGTGGCTTCTGTATGCTTCCTCCAGGGTCCGATGATGTTATGAGGTCGCGCATCTGACGAGGGTGATTCATCGGTCACATCGCCCGCACTTCAAGCAGCTTGTTGATGTTTTCTAGCTATAGTAATCAAACACATCGTTGCGCAGAAACATCGGGCATGCAAACCGCTGGTGGAACCTTGGATTCGAAAGGCTGGCGTTCCTGTGACAAGTCAGACTCAGAGCTGTCCAATGGCCTCAACTGCAAAGTTGAATCATCTGACACAACAGCTTTGCACGCCATCCGACACACTACTTTACACCAGCTTGACGCAGCAGCTGTCAGTGCTTGTCAGCACAGGGCGCGTCAACACACCAACAAAAACACACAACAGTGGTAGTACACAGCACCTGACTTGGCCAGAAACCCCCGAGGGTGCCGCAAAAAACACCATTTTCCCACCCCAATCGACACAAGTCACATACAGCAGCGGAACAACACCTCCAACAGCGTCACTGACCTGACGGAGGTGCAGGCAGGCTTCTGGGCTGAGCTGCACAGCTCATGCCTTGAACCCTTGCTGCAGCACATACCAACAATCTTCGTCAACAAGCTCAGAGCAGCTCAGAGCAGCGCTCCTAGTGGTTTCAAGCCTGGGAGGGCCTTCCAGCTATTGTTGACAAGCTAGCCATCACTGCTGGAACTTGGGTCCTGACTGTTGCTCCAAGCACACAACCAAGAAGCCCACCATGGCGCCATCATGCACGACAGCCCCAACAGAAGTCCCTCGCACAGGTTGCATGAGCCTGCGTTGACAGCCGAGCCATGTGATAATCAATACACGTGCCCACCCAGCTCACAGCAAGCAAGGCAAAAGATGGTGCACCCGACACCACAGTAGGGCTACTGTAACATGTTCAGTCACCTGCGGAACAGCGCTCCCCTCAACGCTCACACGACCAAAACAGGCAACACAGAAACAACTGCGCTCCTCTGAACGGCGCTCCCAACAACAGCCATGTGCCATCTGTTATGCAGCCCCTGCACGGCTCCTCACCACATCTCCACCACTCCCACCAAAACCCTTGACAGCTCAAAAACCTGCTGGCATGTGGCATGCTCAAGCAGCTTATCAAGCAGCACATCAGAGGAACACACATCGAGCAACAACGCTGCAGCAGCAGAACAGACTGATAACACACCGCAAGCCAGTCGACAACAAGCTCCTCACACTTGCACTGCAGCAATCAACCTTGCTGCGAGACTGCTAGCCATACAGTATGCGCTGTTCAGCTTGCTTTGGCAGCACCGCCTGCTGCGCCCTTGGCTGCCCCTGCTGCTGCCGCTGCCCCGGTCTTGGCTGCAGATGCTACACTGGCTGCACTCTTCTTGATGCCCTCAACCACACTGGGGGACTCCAGCGCCCCTCAGCAACCTGAACAACAAAAGACAAAAGCAGCAGCAAGCAGCACGCGTTGATATGACGAAAATCACTCCTGACTGTTGGTCCCTGTTGCCACAGCAAAAACCCTCTGATGACATTGAAGGTGTTCAGCTGCATGGAAACGTCCCGCAGCCATGAACCTAGGCATCTGCATGCAGTGTAGCAAACGCACCCACTGCTATGCCATGTGCTGATGCCTGTCCGCGTGTGAGCCGGGTTGTCACACTGAGTGATATCACTTGATATGAGTAGTATGCTCAGCCAGATCTTCTCACCTGCTTCATGATGACATGTAGACTTTGTAGATAAGTCAAATCTAGTTGAAAGCACTTCCAACTAGTAAAACAGGTGCAATTAGTGACCTATCTTTTTGTATGTATGTACTAACAGGGGGGGCTCCAAGCTCACCTGCTTCATGATGACAGATATCTGGTCCCCACCCAGTGTCTCCTTGTCCAGCAGCTCGCCAGCCAGCGCATGCAGCTCTGATTCGTGGCGCGTCAGGATTGTACGCGCACGGTTGTAAGCGCTCTGCAAGCCACACAGCAGGGCACAAACAAGAACGTCACGACGCAGTATGCAAGCACAAGCTACACTTGAGACTGGCATCGCACACAAGCCTTGACAAAGGAGTCAAGAGTCCACCACCCACCCACACCAGCTTCCTGACCTCCTCCTCCACCACTATGTGCTAGCTAAACACACGTATCCTCTAGGCCAACGCATTGCTTGACAAATGTCCCAAATCAAGCACCCACCTGCACCAAGTTCCTGACTTCCACCTCCACCAGCTGCCGCGTCTCACTGCTCATGGAGCGGCCGTCATCCTCATAGTCCAACGACACCTGGCCCACCTGCACTCAACACAACACACATCGAGTCTGAAGTTCATGCTGCATCTCACTCAAGCTGGACTGCTGGGTTGTACAACGTTGTGGGCCTTGCACTACTCGACTGTGCGACTGTATTTCCATGTGTTGCACACAGGCATGTTGGTGTGGTGGAAGCACCAAGGTTCAAACCCCTTGAATGTGCTCTTGCACACGACCCCATCTGAAACCCGCTCGAAGGATGTGCGATGGCGTCGATAGTGAAGTTACCCCTGTAGCCATGAAGGTCATGCCAGCCAGCCAGCAGCCAACAGAGGCGGACCATCGCACGTACTGAGGCCTGCCCTACCTTGTCGCTCATGCCGTACTTGGTGACCATGGCACGCGCCAGGGCGGTGGCCTGCTTCAGGTCACTGCTGGCGCCAGATGTGACATCATCTTCGCCAAAGATGAGCTCTTCAGCGACGCGCCCTCCCATGCACACGTCAAGCCTTGCCAGCATCTGCTTGCGGCTCATGCTGGTCTGGTCCTCATCAGGCAGCTGAGTTACCATGCCCAGCGCCATGCCCCTGCAGCAAGCACCATCACACCCATATTGCAAGTTGGCTTAGTCACTGCGTCAAAGATCACATCTCTTTGTACTACTATTGCGAGAACACCACTAGGACATCTTCTTCCAAAAGGGCACTCTCAACAGCCGAAGCAGCAGGAAGAACATACAGATGACACCCCAATGCTTTCACCCACAACTCTCCGTAAACGTGGATATATGGATCCAAACCATGGCAGAACACACTGTATTACTACACACACGCGCAAGCTTCTCGACAGTACGAGAAAGTGCATGATTGCAATTAAACGCACCTGGGGACGATTGTGGCCTTGTGCACTGGGTCGGCACCATCTGTGTGCATGGCCACCAGGGCGTGGCCTCCCTCGTGGTAGGCAGTGAGCCGCCTGCTCTTCTCTGTAACCACGGCAGACTTGCGCTCAGCACCCATCATGATCCTGCGGGAGGGACAACAACGGGGGGCGGGGGGTGTCAGCAGCAGAGGGGCTTCAGCTGAAGCAACATTGCTATACAACACTCACTCCTGACACACCATGTATTACACTTGCCTGGAAGTTATAGGCACTGCTTGTAACACCCCCCCCCCCCCCCCCCCCCCCGGTCAGTCCCCCCAGTAGAGGTTTGTATCAGAAACAAAGAACGCTGGTACTCTGTGCGGCCATACTGACCACTTCATGACTCCCCACACCCACCTGTCGCCTGCATAGCGCTTCTTGTAAACCCAGCCAATGTTTCGTTGCAACAATCATCACGTACTTAAAACTGACGCGCTGGGGGAGCCCCTTACACCACCCACCTGTCGCGTGCATACTCCATGCTGGCCATGCCAACTGCCTGCTGCCCCGCCTTGGCTGCATGCAGCGCTGCCACGTTGACAAGGTTAGCCAAGTCTGCCCCTGAGAAGCCTGGTGTGCCGCGCGCAATCGTATGCAACTCAACATCTGGAGCAAAGGGGATGTTCTGCAGCAGTCACATGGGAAAAAGTTGAAACACACCGCATGATGAGAGTTGGACGTAGGCGGGGAGGTTTGCAGGTCATCGCAAGGGGCTGACGACATGATTTGCAGAGGTGACGATCGTCGCAACTGACAGCAGAAAGGGAAGTTGGCGGCCTGGGTTGACAGGCACCACCTGGCGCAAAAGCCACATTCTGCAGAAGTGCAGAAATCCGCGCCAAAACCCCACCAACACACCTTGAAGTGGCTCTCCAAGATCTGCCGCCGTCCCTCCACATCAGGTGCCGGCACCACCACGTGCCTGTCAAAGCGCCCTGGTCGCACCAACGCCTTGTCGAGGATTTCAGGGAAGTTGGTGGCAGCAACCACGATGACGCCCTCGCTTGGCTGCACACAGCAGAAGCAGACACACGGCATAGGCATTGTGGACGTCAGGATGCCATCAAGCATACTTGCACCCCCTGACATGGCCAACACCTCAGCAGCATCTGGTGGCAGGCACAACAGGCACCAAAGTGCCTGGCTGACATAGTGCAAAGCCGTACACCACTGGTATCCCTGCAGAGCTGAATGCCACATGTAATAATTGTGTACTGTGTAGTACCACCCCTTGCCCCTGCGCACCCGGTCAGCGTCAACACTCCCAACCCCCTGGCTTTCTGCGTGGACAGTCCCAGCCCAATTTGATGCGCCTACCCCTTCCGCCACCCCCCCAACACACACAATGTTAACCATATGCTAGCTACACATGTATTATCTGTGCCTAACACACACCACACTCTCCCACTCTGCTGTCGCACCTTGAATCCATCCAGCTCCACCAGCAGCTGGTTGAGTGTCATGCGCATGTACATCTGGTCCTTGGGGTTACGGTTGCCACCTGCAGCAGCAAGACATGCAAACATGTAACCACACTTGCTGACAGCAGTACAGTACAAAAGCCATGAACGCCACAGTTGAAGCAGCTCATGTGTGCAAAGCGAGCAGCCCGTCGCCTTCTGCCTGCTTTGAGAGCATCACTCACCAATAACATCGATCTCATCAATGAAGATGATGCGAGGCGCGTGCTTCTTTGCAATAGTTCGAGATTATGAAAATCATTTGATGAAATTTGATTATCAAATATCATACAACCATTTGACTCACCGATGGCATCGATCTCATCAATGAAGATGATGCGAGGCGCGTGCTTCTTTGCAATAGTTCGAGATTATGAAAATCATTTGATGAAATTTGAAATTAAAAATCATACAACCATTTGACTCACCGATGGCATCGATCTCATCAATGAAGGTGATGCGAGGCGCGTGCTTCTTTGCAATAGTTCGAGATTATGAAAATCATTTGATGAAATTTGATTATCAAATATCATACAACCATTTGACTCACCGATGGCATCGATCTCATCAATGAAGATGATGCAGGGTGCGTGCTTCTTGGCAGCCGCAAACAGGTCGCGCACGCGGCGCGCTCCCACGCCCACAAACACCTCCTCGAATTCACTGCCAGAGGTGTAGAAGAAGGGCACACCCGCCTCACCAGCGATGGCACGGGCAAGCATGGTCTTACCCGTACCAGGGGGTCCCACCAGCAGCACACCCTGCGGTGAATAGGAGCATTACAGAAGTCAGCACAAAACTGACAAGGAATAACCCACCAACAGCACACTGGTGCGCAAGATGGCCAGCACATGCACACATTGCGACGTCGGCAATCAATCGGCACGCAGAATGGTTGGGTGTCAACGCACTTCGAGCTGTTGAGGGTGACCGCTGCCAAGGAGCTAATTGCTGTGCTGTGCAGTTCAGCACTGTGTATACCGTCAGGAACCCCTCCCTCCCCTAAGACGCAAGCGCGATTTGTGCAGCCAGATGGCTTCCCCACAGCAAATGTGCAAGCCTGCGCTCATGTTTACCCACCCCCTTGCAGAGCAGCATGCACACGTGGCCCATAAGATCCGCACCCCCAACCCCCCACCCATGCCCCCCACGCCTGCTCTCCTGTCCCCCCCCCCCCACACACACACACCCACCCACCTTTGGCAGCTTGCCGCCCAGTGTAGTGAACTTGCGTGGGTCTTTGAGGTACTCCACAATCTCCTCCAGCTCAGACTTGGCCTCATCAACACCCTTCACGTCCTCAAACCTGCGCAATATAACACCAAACACAACAGAGCACTAGGTATGTCATGACTGATGTATGTCGTGATCAGTGTCCACTAGATTTGGCCTCATCAACACCCTTCACGTCCTCAAACCTGCACGGTAAATGTGTCAGTGGCGGATGTGTCAGTATGGCACACACAACAGTATTGGTGGGTGGGTGAGTGTTTGTATGTGCCCTAAACAATATTGTTCAGCTCACAGGCTTGGCCTCATCAACACCCTTCACATCCTCAAACCTGCAGACACAGAACAAATTCTCGGCATGGCGTGAACCTGCTGCGGGTGTGAAACCTCTGTACGCTGCACAGGAACCTCAGTACCCTGGTGGCTCAGCTTTGTCCTGTCACATGCACTTCCTTCGCCCCCTTGCCGCCATCCAAGGGTGATACATGCGCACCGAAAAAAAGCAATCAGCAAGCTCATAGACGCCCCCCCCCCCCACACACACCCTACCCCCTGACCCCCCCCCCCAATCACTCATTTCGTGCTTGGCTCCATCATGGATTTCAAGTCAGGGTTGTTCATTAGGCCCAGACCCTTGCCCAGGTTACCTATTGAGCCAAGCTCTGTCAGCTTTCTCATCAGATACGTGACTCACCCCAGCCCATTCTACAATGCCAACCCCACCGTCAACACCTGTGCACCCAGCCCCCCCCCCCTTCCACAAGCCCAAACCAAGCCAACACCCTCCCAAACTACCCACCTACCCCCCCCACCACCACCACACACACACTCCAGCACCACTCACTTTGTGCTTGACTCCATCATGGGTTTCATGTCGGGGTTGTTCATCAGGCCCAGGCCCTTGCCCAGGTTCTTCTCATCCAGGAAGGCACCCACTGCCGTCACCAGGATGAAGGCCAAGCCCAGCGAACGCAAAAGGCGCGCAAGCTGCAACAGCAGAGGCAGGTGACGGTTTTTGAATGTAGGGAGGATGCTGAGAGGGGGGGGGGGACAAGGTGCGCACATGACCACCACTACCATCTACAGGTAAGGCCCAGGCAGAACAGCAGGAAGGCAAGCTGCAAGGGAGGACAGAGGGAGGAAGAGCAGACCCCCCCTTGGGGTCTGGGGTGTGTGTGTGTGTGTGGGGGGGGGTTGCAAATGCGTCACCAGCGAGGGCAGCAAGGTAAGAATGGCAACGAGGTCAAATATGGGCCAAATGCCAATGTTGCACCGTGAAGAGATATAGGGGCCGCCAGGTGGGGGGGGGGGGGGGGGGGATGTCAGCGCACCACAGCAACACTGATCTTGCATGCATGACAGGTGATCCGAAGTCTGATGTCCTGCATGAATCCTCATCACGATGCACCAAAACCGGTGCAGGACAACTCCGCCTGTCGCAAACCCCATCAGGTTGTTTGAAGGGACCACATGCTGGGAGCATGCTCCCTCTCTACCAACCTAAGATGGGAGCCTGTGTCGGGCAGAGTTGCATGCAAGCCTAACGTGTGATGACGACTGACAATGCCCCACCACTTCACAGGTGTGGATTGTAAGCAAGCGCCTGAATAACATACACATCCACAGTATGTAGAGGAGCCCAACTAACTACCCAGCCCCTGTGCACTGCTACAGTAAATCCGCCTGGTACAAAACCCCATCAGGTTGGTTGGCAGATACCACATGCTGGGAGCCAGTGGACCCTTCCCACCAACCCACGATGGGTGTCTGCAGATGGCAGGGATGCAAGCAGGCATGTGGATTTGGTGTGGATAACAAAGCTACACCACTTGCAGCTAGTGTGGGACGGAAGCAAACACCTCAATGAACACCCCCCCCCATACAGGTACGCATAAGGGTACGATACAGCGCTATGGTAAGTGCACGACGCACTGCCACAGATTGCATGATGCAGTGCGCACCAACCCAAAAGGCTGCCCAGCACCGCACCAAGGGAACGGGCCCTACTATCAGCTCAGGGCATCAACCACACCCTTCGCTGTGATCAGTGGGGGTGGTGTGTGTGCCTGACGAGAACTACAGTCTGGCAGACACGCAAGTCACCCTTCACCATCACAGTGGGGAGTGTATGCTCAAGGGTTCACTCAATGTGAGCTCACAGCCATAAGTGCGGCAAAACACACGGGCTTGCGCGCTGACACATGAACAAAGACAGCTAGACGTTCCAGAGGGGTGGGGTTGAGTACACAAGCGAGGAAGGCAGTAGCGCAGCTGCAAAGGTGGAGGATGTGACAGAGGGGGGGGGGGGGGGGGGGGGGGGGGGGGGGGGGGGGGGGGGGGGGCATGGGCCATTTGGCATGTGCGCATGGCGGAGGATAGGGGCACATTGAGTCAACAGACCTCCCCTTTGCCATGTTGCCAGGAGCGTGCATACGCAGACGGGTATGTTTGACAACAAATCAGTCTTGATGGTGCCAGCTAAGGGAGTCATCAAGACACTGATGTGTCGCCCAACATACTTGTCTGACACGCTCATATTTCCATGTCTGACAAGCTCATGTTTCCATGACAAGTTAGCCCATGTTGCATCATGATTGCAGGAGCCCAGTGCATTGTATCACACTTCATCCCGTGCACACCTCAACCCTTCCTCCCCGCCTGCCCTGCCTTTTGACAATGACCACCATAAACAAAACATTTTCACACATCCCGCCCCCTCCTGTTGCACTACCCCCACCCACACCCACCCGCCCACATGCCAATCTGTTTCTTTTCATACAGCATGTCTAGAAGCAAGCGTGTACAAACAGTAAAGCACACACACACGGCACATTATGCACAACTGCGCCACGAGACAGGGCGCACCATGCGCCACCACCAACGAGTCCCCCAAGACCCCAGAATCATCACCATTCATGATTCACAGTGGGTCCCTGGACTTCGCAGGCATGAGCAAGCGGCTACAGTATTGGCAACAGCTGGGTCGCTGACACGGCTGCAGGTTCCAAGACCAGCAATTCAGCTGCCTCCAATGCTGCAGCTGCTACCCACACACACACCCTGCGCGGGGGCTTGCCAACTCACCCCCCCCCCCCGTCCACACCCACACCAACCCACGCACACACCCTCCAACCCGCACATGTGCATTGCCAAACAACATGGTGTGTTCGCCACCAGCAACCTTTGCTGGGACCCCTGAGATCCCGAGAACCCAGCTGTCCGCCGCTGCCGATGTTGGTGGCGCTAGACAGCTCCCCAGCCGCTACCAACACGGCCCCTGCCTGCCGCGAACCCAACTCATCCAGTTGCTTGTTCCACCCCCACCCCACACACACAAAGCAACACCCGCGCACCTGTGCCGTGAGGGAGGGTTCAGCATGCGCCACCACCAGTGAGTGATAAATAAGACCCTACCTCCCGCCGCTGCGGCTGTTGGGGGCGCTATGCATCCCCCCAGCCTCAGTAAGCCATGCCACTGCCGCCGGACTCAACCCCCTGGTTACGACTTTGCTCCATACATACACCCCCCCGGGGGGGGGGGGGGGCAACAACACAACCCCCAAAACACCGCCAATCACCAAAGATGACACCCACGCACCTGTGCCATGAGGGAGGGCTCCGCATGCGTCACCACCAACGGGTTCCGCTGAGACCCCAGCTCACCGCCGCCGCCGCTGCTGTTAGCTCCTGACACCCCAGCCGCCGCCAACGCTGCCGCAGCCGCCGACCCAAACCCACCGCCGCCGCCACCGCCGCCGCCAAACTGCGGCCCTGCTGCATACCAAGGCACGTTTGACGCTGCTTGGGAGGCTGCTGCTCGTCACATGCACACAGTGGGAAACAAGGCATGGCAGCAGACAGCGTTGCGTCATGGCATATATGGAAAATCTGTCACTTCGGGCACCCTTGCAGGCTTTGCCCACAGGGCTTGTGCCAGCAACAGCGATGGCAGCAGGTTGGAACACTCGCTGAATAGACAGTCTACAGCCACTGCAATTTACTGAAGGCGCGAGCAAAACAGAGTGCAAGCATACCTGGTGGGGGCATGTAGCTGCCGGCCGATGCAAGGCCACGCGCTGCGAAAGAAGATTCGGCGCCGCGCTGTAGTGTGGCTGCGAGGCGGGAGCCATCGAGGGCATCGAGACGCACGAGGGCCTTGACGTATTCGCCCATAGCCTCCTCTGTGTTTGCGACCACGCCTGACTCATAGGCCTGCAAGAGGAATAGGCAGGACAGCAAACATGCGCAAGGTGTGTTGTGGAAAATTGGGGGTTTGAGACCCGAGGGGGGTGTGGGGGTGGGGGGGGGACCTGCCATGCACCTGCCTGCAAGGGCCTCAGGAGGAAGGAAGTGAAGTAGTTGCACATTGCCTTATCTGTGTTTGCAACCGTGCCTGAGCGTACACCAGCAAATTGAAAAAAAGGTTGTGTGTGTGTGTGGGGGGGGGGGGGGGGAGGTTCAGGCGCGAGAGAGCAGCCTAAGTAACTGCCTTACTGGCTGAGCCGGCAGGAGCAAGGTTGAGGTGTGGTGCGCCCCAAGGGAAGGGGGGTGGGGGTTTACAAAACAACCGACTGGCAAAACGGGAAGGATTTTGTGTCGGTGGGTGTGGCCACATTCAAGCTTGGGAGTGCCCAGGGTTGCATCACACAACATACACCTGCTGCTCTCCCTTGTCTTTATCTGTTGGAAGGGTAACTGCATAGATGGAGGGACACAAGCCCGTGCGCCCACTGTACCCACTTGGCACGGCCTTGTGATGCAGCCCTTGCCCCTCCCAGGCATGTATGTGGCCTGGCCCACCACCTGCTGATGGTTTTCTCAGCCACAATCACACCGAGGAGTGACCAAGGTTGCATCCCATAACTAGCAGCTGGCGCTTTCCCTTGTCATCGCGTGTTGAAGCCTTTGAACACCTTTAAGGTGCATGGATGGAGGGAAACAAGCCCGAGTGCCCATTGTAGCCACTTGGCATGGCACAGCATTGAGATGCAGTCTGTGACACTCCCAAACATATTGGGGAAGAAAATGTTACACGCAGACACATTCGCCACACATCAATGGCATTGCCTGCCAGGGTTGAACCGGTTGAAACACTAAGGTGGGGAAAAACCCCGATCCCCGTCAGTGGTTTGCACCACCTACACCAGATAGTAGCCTGATTCAAAGCAAGACAGCAAAGGAGACTTCATTGACATCCTGAGGCAACACGACAACCTTGTACAGAAGTGGGAAGCAAACAGCTAGGATCCAGCATGCAGCAGCACCAAGAAATACCCCTTGTCAGGTCAGATGCCCAAAGTCAGCCCAAGAAGGCGCGCCCGGCGCACTTTCATCTTGTACAGAGTGTATGCCAACGCAGACTGCTCTCCATGTTGAAACACTGATCGCACACATTCAGGGTCGTCCAGTACCACAGCATCAGACAGGGGGAAGGCCGGGCAAGCGGCGCGCAAATCATCGTAAACAGGGCACTCCAACAGGAAGTGCTTCAAGTCTTCCACATTACGACTAGTTCTTGTCCTTGCCAGTACAGCTTGGCGGTGGGCCAGGGTAGCATCCTCTCCACAACACACTCGACACAGGCGGTCAGCACGGGGCACAGAGACCCTTCGCTTACGTCCCTGTTCTATTTCAAGGTGGGCTGAACCAATACGCAACTGGGCAAGGTTACGCGCTACATCAAAGGGCAGGCACAACTTGATATGCGGAGGCGCATCGTCCCTTGAGAAGGGATTGAAGCCAGGATCTAGCGGGTAGACCCATGCATGATGTGTAAGCTTGTGAATGCCGATAGAAGGGGCGGAACGCGGGTCACCTTGGGTGAGACCTCGCCACCGGGCCCTGAATAGGGCAGCCAGCGCGGCCTGCACTGCAGACTCCTCCCACCTCTGTTGCATCACCCAGTCAAGCGACTGCTGCCGCCAGTCACCAGCAAGCAACTGCAACGAGCACATAGTTTGCAGGAAACAAGAGGACCAACATATACGTGGTCTGACCCATTACCCAAGCGGAAGCTGTGCCTGGCCACATTCACGCTTGCGAGTGCCCAGGGTTGCATACCACAACATGCGGCTGGCGCTCTCCCTAGTCCGTGCGAGTCAGAAAGGTAACAGCATGGACGGAGGGACACAAGCCCATGTGCCCGCTGTAGCCCAGTAGGCACGGCCTTAGGATGCAGCCTGTAACCCTCTCAGGCAAGTACGTGACCTGGCCCACCACCTGACAGGTGGCTGGCGGTCACATCCACGCCTGGGGGTGCCTGGGGTTGCATCCCATCATGCAGGTGACGCTGTCCTTTGTCCTTGCATGTCACAACATGGTGTGCAAAAACAAAAGCCCAAGTGCCTACTGTAGCCACATGACGTATAATGGCCTTGAGATGCATCCCAAGACACTCCCAGCCATGTATGTGCCCTGGCCAACCACCCAGCACCTGGTGTAGACAAGACACATTCCTGCCTGGGTGTGCCTGCAGCTGCATCCCCTGACAGTCTCCCCTTCACGTGCCCCAGCAATCAAACTGCAGGTATCCCAGAAACCACAGCCCACCCATGCCATCTGGCGTGCACGACCCTCCCAATGCAGCCCAAGGACCACAAACACAAGCCCACAGGCTACTGACAGCCACCTGGTGGGACACAGCCTTAAAATGCAGCCCCAGACGACACCATGCACTGCCTGCGCAAGGCCAGACAGAGAGAGATGACGCGGAGTGCCAGGCACACTGCGTTGTTTAAGGGGAAGAACGTGTGTGACTGCGCCGCAGTCGCCACGTCCCCACCATGCCCCCAAGTGCAAGAGACACCCTAGGTCAAGGCCACATACATGCGTAGCAGTGTGACGGGTCGCATCACGTGTAACGCCGTGCAGATCCATCACAGTGCCGAGCATGTGGGTTGCCTCGCCCCCTGCCAGTGCATGGCCCGCGTAGCAAGACCACACACATGTGCGGAAGTGCCTGGCCCCAAATCAAGGCAGGCTACAGCGCAGTCATGTCACATATCTACCCTGGAGTTTGAAATTGTTTGAGCGTAACATATTGTCCGGCATCTGACTAAACCAGTGTGTCCCAGCAAGCAAACTGCACGCCGCTGTGCGCCCTTGCCTTACGCTCTATGAATGCAGAGACATAAGCCCACAGGCTACTGACAGCCACCAGGTGCCGCACAAGGTCAATATGCAGCCCTGGACAGTGCCTTCCACTGACTGGGGGCAAGGCCACGTACATGTCTAGCAGTGTCAGGGGCCAGCATCATGAGTCTTGCTGCCGGTCCTTGACAGAGTTAGGCACGTGGGTAGCGTTGCCCCCTGCCAGTGCACTGCCAGTGTGGAACGTAGCAACGCCACATACATGCGTGACTCACGCAGCGTGGGAGTGCCCAACGTAGTTCCAGCGCATGCAAAGACGCAACTATGACGCGTAGTCCCGCTGGCGTTGCATGTCGTCCAACACGAGCACATTCGTGCACGCGACCCTACCCTGCCCCCATATGCAACTGGCAAGGCTGGGGCCCAAAGCATGCAGTTCCAGACATCCTCAAGACACACTGCACCCACTGCTGCAGCACCCACAGCACCCACTGCTGTAGAAGCATCTGCACCCACTGCTATAGCACCCACTGCTGTAGAAGCATCTGCACCCACTGCTGTAGCACCCACTGCACCCACTACCCCGTTTTGCCTAGACATATCCCATCCTGCCACCCTCTACTCCATGCTGCCTGCCCTGCCCCAATGTGATGCTGCCTGCCCCTGCCCCAATGTGAAAGGTCGTGCCCCCCCCCCACCCATGCTGCCTCATCATGCTCAAGCCCCTGTGCCTCCCAGGCCCCGCGCACCTGAATGACTGTCTCCGACCGGCCGGAGCGGTTGAGCCTGCGCAGGTAGTCCAACTGCAGCAGCAAAGGCGGGCACGGGAGGGAGGGGGGTGGGAGGCAATTGATAAGTCACATTTGCACGGGGGGTGAAGCACTGCATGCAGCAGCATGTGCAGGAGGACAAGAGAGCGGAAGCGGTAGGCATGTGTGAAGCAGCCACTGCTGCATTGTGAGGGAGGGAGGGGTCTTGATGACAAGATGCATCATGCCACCAATGCAACCAAGTCGCCGTGCGTTTAGTGTTGGAACCTTGGAACCAGCCTTACAGGCCAAGGACGTCACACAGCTTGCACTGCTGATGCAACTCGGCACAACCAAGCATAGCTGCAAGTTGCGACTACTGTGCAGCGCAGCCTGCGCAACGCAACAGGCAGGTGAGCCTGTGCATCAGCAACTAGTGCATACACTGATACAAGGTCCATTATCACAACAGAAGAGAGCCGCTTGCTTACCACTCCTCTCCAATCCCCCCCCCCCCACATGTCAGCAACGTGCACCAGTTTACCAAGAAAACCACATTTGATGGCATGCACTGGCATGCATCCAGTGCTTGCTGTGCACTTGATGCTTGTCCTGAAACACGAGTGCAACATGCCCCACACAGAGGTGTCCTGTTGCTTTGCTGCTTCCAACTGCTAACCCCATGCTGCTGTGGTAGGAACTGGGATCATGGTGCCATAAGGCACACAGCCTCCAAAAACGGGCTACGCCATGCTCAGAAGACTTAGAGTCATACATGGTGCGCAACGCACCTGCTTTTGGGGGTCACGAGGTATGTCCAGACCTTCTGCTTTGGACATGAAGTACCTTCTGCTGAAGCCCTGACCAAGGCCCATGCCGAGGCCCTTGCTGCTGGATCCAGCTGCTGCTGTTCCACATGCTGTACTGGGAACACTCCTGACAAGCCTAGCAGGCGCACGAGGCCTCGTCTGCTGTTCTGCATCTCTGGTTTCGAGGCCTCTCGACGTCACTGGCCACACAAGATAGAGAGCGTTCGTGAGCGTGTCTGCACCGAGAAGATGCTGAGAATGACAGGCAATACAGCAGAACCAAGGTTGTGAGATGTGAAGGATGTGATCCACGAGGCGACTTGTGAGGTGTTGTGTCACGCAAGAGGGAGCCTGGCGAACTCCCACCACTTTCTGAGCAGCAAGCAGGACTTTCCGTTGCGTTGTTTGTCGCTGGCTCTGGCTGAGGAGTCAGCGGGTCAAAGACATGTGCCCTGGTGGTTCCAGCCTGTCACTTTTTGCAGGCAAAGCCGAGTTGTAGACTGTGCAAACTCCAAGAACTCTGAGACAGGTAGGACTTTGCTGAGTCTGCCATCCATACCAACGGGCTGGACATCAGGATGCAGAGCTTCAGTACCGTAACACCCAATAGAGCCCCCAGCTGCTGTCCAAAAAGGCTGCTTCACCCTCTCAGAATCCCAAAGCAGCACACACAGCATAGGACTGTTACAAACATGGTGCAAGCACCACATCCGTGCCTATCAGCAACAGGCGCCAACAGCTGAAACAGTCCAGAAGCTGCAGCCTATGCTGCTGCTCCTCCTGTACCCAGCCCTCAACCACCAAACAGCAGCTGCTGCTGATGCCACCGCTGCTGCTGCAACAGGCAGTCCCACAGGACCCAAGGTTTGAGCCCTGTCTGTGCACGTGCTGCTGCTGTGTCAAGGTGATTGCGTGAAGTAGAATAGTTTACTTCAGCTTCTTCTTGGGGCGCAGCTGAGAGGTGTGGCCGCACTTCTTCTTCCTGCAGTTCTTGGCACGAGGGTGCAGGCGGGCGTAGCACCTGAACGATTGCATAAAACAGCAGTCAAGGTGCATTAGTCAACCAATACAAACACATGTGTACTTTGACATGCCGATAAAAGCATGTGCTTCACACGGCTACCAAGCATGCTACTGCACTGTCTGGCACAGCTGGCATGAGGTGTCCCCTCAGACACTAAGCGGAAAAGATTCTCCATGGAGAGGTCAGTTCGGCAAAATATTGGTACATCACAGGGGCACATGTCATCTGCTGCCTGACACGAAAACCTAGTGTTGAATTTCACCAAACCTAAAACCCTCAACCCGCGTATGATTGATCCTCCAGGGTTCACTTGAAAGTATATAAATGCTATGAGCACAACTCCACTCACTTGCGGCAGATACTTATCCTGGTTACACCCTAAATGTAAACCCAATGCACGGAGTGACTGCGCATGACATGGCAGATACTACAAGCACGGTCATACTCACTTGCGGCAGATCATCTTGTCCTGGTTGTACTTGCGGGCCAGGATCTGCAGTGAGGGCTCAATGATGCCACCACGCAGACGCAGCACCAGGTGGAGGGTGGACTCTGTGGGCACACAGCAGCAGCAGCAGCAGCAAAAGGCAGGAGAACACGCAGGGTTACATCATTTGTTGACAGACCCCTTGCGATCATGATCAGCGCACCCTTCCCAGTAGTTGTACCCTTAGGCTGAGCAAAGCCACTGACACCCCAGTGCGCTGGCTTGAACCACGTTCTGCAGTCTGCATTGCTGTCTCAATGCCACACCGCCGCGGCAATGAGGCAAGCTCTCAAGAGACGTGCTTTCACACTGCCCCAACACCCCTGCAATACTACAGGGATGCTGTGACATCCCACTGAAGCAGATGCCATGACCATGGCAGTGTGGCACTATGCCAACAGTGCTATCTTGCCGTGGCTATGTTGCATGTAGGGTGTCCCTGCCTGTCAACTTGGTCAGAGCACTCGGTCAAGTAGCAGCCAAGTGCTGCTGTGTGACACTGCTACAAACTTACATGACAACCCACCCCACATAGATCAACACAACCCACCCCACATAGATCAACACAGAACACGGCTGCAGGCAAGCAGTTTCTCAAGCAGCCCCATAGCTCGACTGTTATAGGGTATGACATACCAGGTAACAAGCAAGCTCTGGTGCTGCTTGAAACCTGCCTGCTGCTGCCGCACAGTAACACGCCCAACCAACACCCATGCATTGCTCCTTATGAACCTTGGAGAAAACCGCCCAGCAACGACAGTGTGTACAACCTTCTCCCAGACATCCCCAGTCCCAAACAGGAGGCCACCAACTGGCGAATCTGCACCTAAAAGACCCATTGCTAAACGTTATGAGTGGCTGCAGCTGCCACATCATAAGTTCCAGGCCAACCCTCTTCACCCACCCCGTGCGTGCTGCTGCTGCCTGCAACAAAGCAGCTGTATCAAGTGCTGATCCCAATGCACACAGAGCACGCCTGCAGCTGCATGGTTGCCGCTGCATTGCCTAACCCCTCACCACCGCAACTCCAGCCACCGCAACTCAACACAACCTCATGCGCAACACCAGCTGCTGTCGGCTCATAAACAAATTCCATGCATGCACCCGCACCCATGTGAACAGTGAACAAGCAGTTGTTGAGTGCTGCTGAACGTGCTGCAAAGGGATTGCTGCAGTGCTGCCGCTCGCAGGTGCAGCACCTGAAGGCCCCGGGGCGCCTACTTTCCCTCCCATGCCACAGATTGTCCCCGATGCTGCATTTTGTAATGACCCTGTCAACTGCAACCCTCGAAGGGGGCTGAGAAGCAAAACACCACAGAAGCATCCGGCTGGCCACAGTGGTTGAAATGCAGGGGGCAATTGGCAGCCTGGTGAGTGTTGGCCAAGCAGGTGACAAAGGGTCACCTGGTGAGGCCCACAATCATCAGATTGCCTTGAGCTTACCCTTGGTGTCAGCAACTGTGACGTCCATCCACCATCACTGCACGTGCTGCAACTGCCCTTGCGTGGCTTGTCCGGCATAGTGCCCCAAACACACCTCTGAGCCTGCCCTCTGCATGTGCCCCCTCCCCCCCCCAAAAGCCCCCAACGACGCGCCATTGTCTACTCCAAACCTGCCCCAGACCTGCTTCTCCCCCCCCCCCCCAAGCGTGTGTAGACACAGGGAGTGCATCCAGCCAATGCGTCAACCATCGTGTGTGATAACCCCCCCCCCTCTCCGACGCCCCCATAGTGTCTCTGTGCCCTGAGAACTCCTCCCCTCCCACACAAGACGCCCCCATAGTATCTGTGTGCCCTGAGAACTCCTCCCCTCCCCCACACCCCCCCCCCCCCCCGGTGATCACGCCTGCTCACCCTTCTGGATGTTGTAGTCGGCCAGGGTGCGGCCGTCCTCCAGCTGCTTACCAGCAAAGATCAGACGCTGCTGATCAGGGGGGATACCTATATGGCGACAACAGGCAGTCAGGCACGCAGGAGGGCAAATTTGAGCACATGCTGCGGTTTTGCCGGCTGCTGCTGCAGCAGCAGCACGACGGGCCGTGCTGCGCTGGCCCCTTTGAATGCAGTTGCCGAGGTTGCATGCTCAAGCCACAGCAGTCAATCCTACTATCAGTGCATGCACTGTTGCTCCATAAAGGCTCCAATGCTGTATCCTGAGCAGCGGCTGATGTGAAACGTTGCTTGCGCCGGCGACTGCAGGGGCGCAACTGCCACTGCTGTGCTGCTGCATGCGCTGCGGCTCCTGGACTGCTGCTGCAGCTGCCCTGCTGAGCATGTGACGCACCCTCCTTGTCCTGAATCTTCTGCTTCACATTCTCGATGGTGTCAGAAGACTCCACCTCAAGGGTGATAGTCTTGCCCGTGAGGGTCTTCACAAAGATCTGCATCTTGCCTCCTGCACAATGAACCACACCACCAGCGGCACATCAGAGCAGGTTGAAGGTGCAACATAGATAACGAAGAAGCAACTGCATCACCCAAGCAACGTGCTGACGTCTAAGAATTCTATGGGGGCTGCCTCTGGGAGGTGAGCAGCAGGAACAGCAGAGAGTGCCTGATGCAAACTGCCAGCCGCGTCGAGCAGCTTATACGCCGCACAAAGACGTTTCTGTCACATTTGGCTGCAGCGAGCGGCGTTCGTAGCACTCATGCTGAAAGGCTGGTGGTCTGCGATGATTGCTGCTGACGGCCATGGGCCTGGAGGATGCCAGCAAGGTTGCTCACCTTCTTCGCAGCCTAGAAGGGCAAGAAAAAGGGCGATCCAGCACCCGAGCCAGACACAAACAGGCCAACCCCACAGCGGGTTCAACACGCGGTTTGGGTTAAAGTGCACAACTGAACACTGCTCTGCCAACAATTGTTCTGTAGGCTCATACGTTGTTTGACACAGTGTTGGGCACTTGAACATCCCCAACCACACCAAGTCAAGCGGGAACAGATCCATCTTTCGTCCAGCACACCCCAGAGCTTGTGTATGTTGCTTGTCGCCATGTCAACGGTCTATAGGCATGCTCTTGATCAACTTTGATCCCGGCTGTCTGTGCATACTCTGCTCGTACGCGGTCTGGAACAGGGTGGTCACTTGTGCTCCCACATCCCACCAATCCATCTGCCAAGCACTCTGAGGTTTGGTAAAAGAGTGATTGGGGTACATGCTGCACATCTAATTTCACCTCCAGGTAGGGCATTCGCTTGCAGCACGGGCAGCAGCAGCTGCAGCAGCAGCAGCAACATTGACACCATCGGCAGTGCTGCAGGGTACAACTGTGTGTTGCAGTTCTGGAGGAGCACACAGCTCCACGTAGCTTTTACACAAATGGCTTACGGCAACCTACAGCTCCACACAGTCCACTCACGTGCTGCGCTTCATGAACCTGTGCAGGTGTGCTAGCTGCAGATTGAGATGGGCAGCGCCGCAGTCGCATCCTGGGCAGCAGTGATCAGAGGTCTGCAGCAGCTTGTAGAAAGAAGCCCTGCAGACAAGCCCACACATGTATATATCGATCCAGCAGACACTCAGACACGTCAGCATCTCCAATGGGCAACGCAACAGCCACAGCTGCCTCATGCAGCTTGGAAAAAGCTTGTCCTGCAACTCAAGGTGAGGGGCTCAAGGTTGAGCAACAGCAGAAGGACAGCACACGATGTAAAGCCTATGATGATTATGTGATCCATCCAGTACAGCTGCCTCATGCAGCTTGGATAAAGCTTGTCCTGCAACTGAAGGTGAGGTGTGCTGCCTCTGCTGGTGGTGATGGCACTGAGGCTGGGGAGGGTGCTGGTCCTCCTGCAGCAGGTAGCAGGCCTCCTGCTGGTCATGGTGCAGCAGTTGCTGCTGCAAGGGATGTGCCTGACCTCAGCCATACCCTGCTGCTTGATACCCTGGGCCTGCACTGGCAGTACAGTACCCCAGGGCAGACTGTGCCTGCTCCAGCAGCACCAGCACCAGCACCAGCAGCAGCAGCAGCAGCAGCACGTTGCCTTTGTGTTTGAGGGTGCAAACTCAAATCATTAGCAGCAGCTGCTGCAGCATTTGGAAGCTCGCCAGCAAGCACTGCTGCATGGAATGGAGCTGACATGTTTGCATGGCAGGGTGAGAAATTCAGGGTTGCTAAACCCCGCCTCAATTTGGGCTTACTGAACCCAAACCCAAACGCTCAGTTCACCTAAGTGAGCATGCACCACAGTTGTTACTCTCAGAAGGTCGCCCCCAAGGCTGACTGACCCCTCACCCTGCCTGCCTGCCTGCCTGCCTGCCTGCCTGCCTGTCTGTCTGTCTGTATGTATGTATGTCTGTATGTCTGTATGTCTGTATGTCTGTCTGTCTGTCTGTCTGTCTGTCTGTCTGTCTGTCTGTCTGTCTGTCTGTCTGTCTGTCTGTCTGTCTGTCTGTGTCTGTCTGCTGCTGCTGCTGCTGCAGGCGCCCAAGGTTCTGGCAGAGCTGTGCATCCGTGGTCAGCAGCGGCACCCGACAAACTCCTTCATACATGGGATCACCAGCTCTGCTCTCGAGACCCTGCTGTGTTTGGCTGACTGCCAGGGGGCCACTGCCACTGGCACACGCCTAGCTGCTGCAATCCTGCAGCAGCTACAGCAAGCGGGCTTCCTGCAGCACCTCCCAGCACTCCTGACCCATGCAGCGCAGGGTCTGGCAGCAGTAGCAGCCAGGCACAGCAGCAGCAGCAGCAGCAGCAGCAGCAACAGCAGCAGCAGCAGCAACAGCAGCAGCAGCAGGGGGCACCCTGCCAGCTGTGAGTGCAATGCGTCCAGTCAGGAGCTGTGCCAGAGATGCAAAGACCCATTCGCGCTGGCAATCCACTTGCTGTCTAGCCTCACGCGCATGATTCAGCTTTACCCCGACACAGACACCGGCTTGGCCGCCTGCCTGCAGACGGCACCTGCTGTCGTGCAACTGCAGCTGGCGGCCTTCGACGCATTGGACGTGCTGCAGCAGCAGCAGCAGCCGCAGCAGCAGCAGCAGCAGCAGCCGCAGCCGTTGCAGCCGTTGCAGCAGCGTGCAAGGCAGGGCCCTTCTGCAAGCGTCCTGGAGCCGCGTCTTGGGTGGCACGAGCGTGAGGGGAGCACATTCGTGGCGGCTCATGTGCTCATCACAAGGGCTATCGGCATACACCTGTATAAGCTGAGTGTTGGGGAACTGTCGGGGACAGACAGCGAACTGAGTGAGCTGCTGCGCTCGCCTCGGCTGCACCGCTGCGTAACACTCGTGACCTGCGTTGCAGTCACGGCCGTTGCTGGCAGCAGCGGCAGCACTGGCGGCAGCAGCAGTGGCAGCAGCAGAAGCACGCGCACAAGCTGTGGTCAGCAGTACGGCGCGCAAGCACAGCACGAGGACGGGAAGAAGCAGCGGCAGCTGCCTGCTGCTGCTTCTGGCCCAGCGGGAAAGCCTGCTGCAATGCACAGGGCGGCAGCAGGGTCCCGTCAAGCTGAGGGTACCTGCAGCCCTTCGCATGCTGTGGCTGGGGGCTGCGGCTTCCCTGTCAGCCCCTTGACTGACAGGCTGTTTGAGCTGCTGGGGGTGGACCAGGGGACAGTGCACTACTTGGCAAGGCAGGCACCGCCCATGATGTCCAGCAGGGATGTGTTTGAGATGATTACCCTCATATCGGGCTTGTTCATGTGGGACAAGGTGAGCTGTGTGTCGTCATGTGTGAACTTTGTGTGTGTGTGTGGGGGGGGGGGGGTACAGGTAGATACTTTCACCACAAAGCGTCACTCTCTACACTTTTGTAATCCTTATGGTTCTGGGCGTCAGCTGTTGCCTAGGGCTTTAGCACCTGCCGTTGTCTGTTGCACAGCTTCTGCAGCTTGACCGCTGAGGAGAGTGACAATGTGACATGTATGTCATATGTGACGAGGGTTTAAAAAAGCAACGTTCAACTCTCAACCCCAAAAACCCCACAACCAGTAGGGCCCACAGTGTGGCACATTCAGGACGTGGGAGTCACATGGTGACTTCACTACCATGTAAATGCTCTTTATGCAGTGGCTGCCGTTTGCACATCCTTTGCAACACCAACTTTGTGTGAGATTATCACAGCAACATGTGACACCAGCAACCACACACAGCACCCCTGTCATGTTGTATCCTGCTGCTTGCACAGGCGCACCCTACCGGTGGCTGCCAAACACGAACACTGCAGCTCGTGCAGCTGGAGTGGTACCTCCTGCTGTCCCTGCTGCTGCTGCGCTGGGCAGAAAGCCTGCCAGCTGGTAGCCCAGACACAGAGGATAGTTGCCACCTGGCCTGTAAGGTGCTCATGTGGCAGCTGGAGTATCTGAGCGATGCACCGAGCTGCAGGATAGCAGGGATGCCAGCAGACTGTCAGTTGGTGTTGCCGCTGTCTACAGCGCAGCAGCAACTCCAGCAGCTGCGGCAGCAGCAGCAGCGAGCCTTGGCACAGCAGCAGCACCAGGCTTGTGTGGCACCGCACTGGCAGCCGGAACAGGAGCAGCAGCAGCCCAAGCAAGTCTCACAGCAGCAGCAGCAGCAGCCGTTCCTGCTGGTGCCGCCAACGGCACTCTTAGCTGAACTGCTGCCGCTGCTGACCAGGCTGTGCAAGGCCAAGTTGCTGCTGCTCAACAACCAGCAGCAGCAGCAGCAGCAGCAGCAGCAGCAGGGGCCCAGCAGCATGCCGTCAGCACAGGAGGCACCCGAACCTGATGAAGGGTACACAGCACACGACAACCTACACAGCTGTGCAACGCTTCTGGTAGAGCTTGTGCTGGCCTGTATCATCGACCTTGATGCCTCAGCAAGCAGCAACGGCAGCACCTCAGCCCCCAAGCTCCGAGCTTCTCAGTGAGAAAACTCAACCCCACAGCAGCGGCAACCTTTGAGTGTGGCACGCCCGCCGCCCACAACAGCTTCCTGCACGCGCGGGACACACTAGCACCCCATGCAGTCGACATTATAGCAGCACTAGAGGGCTCAGCACGCCTCAAACTCAGGGCCAGTGCAGTAGAAACTAGTGCTGAGGCCCGGCAAGTTCACAAAGCATTGCAGCAGGGGGCTGCTGTGGCAGTGCTGCTGGCCGCTCACGCGGGCCCTGGGTCTGTAGAGCTGCGGCAGTGCTACAGCTATCTCGGCACGCTGCAGAAGCTTTCGGCAGCAGAGCACGCGCGGGCGCACAGCCGATCTGAGCTGACCGTTGTGTTGAGCGCAGCTCCTAATGCGGCAGCAGCACTGCTGGCTGAGACAGCTTTGCAGACCTGGGGCGAGCAGCAGCAGCAACCGCCGCTGCTGCAGCAGCAGCAGCAGCAGCAGCCTTTGGGCTCTGCAGCTGTCAGCTTCTTGCCAAGTCTCGTGATCATCGGCCGCTTCTTCCTGCAGATGGCGGGGCGATTGCAGCCGGAGGCGGATCCCGACCAGCAGCAGCTACTGCACCAGCCTGGCGAGCAGCAGCAGCAGCAGCAGCAGTGGATGGATGTACGCATTGATGGAGAACCAGCCGCAGTAGAGGGGTTGGCAGTTCCAGTACAGCACTGGCTGCGTGCGCACCATGACGAGCTTGCGGCTGCAGGCTATGCCTCAGATGCAGTGCTGCACCAGCTACAGCAGCTGCTGGACGCTCAGGAGGTACAAGTGTTAGACCCCGGCACCCAGGAGGAAGTCACTTCTGTGTCAACCCCTCTGCAGCAGCTGCGGCAGGCGGGCTTAGCCCTGTGCTCCTTAGCTGTGCCCTGCCTGTGCAACAATCCCAGCTGCGCCAACACCACCGGGCCAACAGAGCTGAGTCTGGTGTCGGGGCGCAGCTGCATCTGTGGGGGCTGCCGGGTGGCGCGATACTGCTCCCGGCTTGTCAGGGCAGGCACTGGAAGCAGCACAAGCCTGTGTGTGCAGCGCTGGCGGCAGCAGCAGCAGCAGCAGTGACAGCCACAGAGACAGCGGCAGTCTGATGTGGGAGGGTACTGGTGGGATTTGGGCTGTTGTAGAGCTACTGACGATGTTTGGTAGCTAGCCTTATGTATATGCACAAGTGTGCTGTTATGCAGCAGCTGCTGCAACC
This sequence comes from Desmodesmus armatus, assembly GCA_007449985.2. Lineage (NCBI taxonomy): Eukaryota > Viridiplantae > Chlorophyta > Chlorophyceae > Sphaeropleales > Scenedesmaceae > Desmodesmus > Desmodesmus armatus. Next base: position 217,554 of record VIIQ02000667.1, read on the forward strand.
CTACTCAACAGGTAGGTGGGTCTATGGGTGGATGCTGTGAGCTGGGAAGAGGGAAATGTCGTTTAGCAGTGTTGCCAGCATCCACTTGGCATCCGCCGCAAAGGCTTTGTGGTGACCCAACTCAGCCGGCAGCATGCGACACACGCTAACACTTGTAGGAGTAGTCAGGTCTGTGGTGTATTGTCTATGTAAGCCCCCTTGGCCTCTTGCTGCTGCTGCTGTTGCAGGAATGATCATGTTGTGGAGCTGCCAAACGTTGTGGCGCAGGCAGACTGGTACCTCTACCAGCTGCTGATTGGCGCACCCAGTGACTGGGATGACTGGCTTGCAGCAGCTGCTGACACAATCAGTGGTTTATCCGTTGGTTTTCTTCGGGACGTACATTATCTCGTACTGTGGGACACCTCAGCTGGTTTCTGCTGCAGCTGCTCTGGTTCCTTAGCGCCCACAGCAAGCCGCCATCCTTGTTGCAGCTCATTGCGGTCTTGCTACTGCAGCAACAACTGCCAAGGGTGTGCTGTCTTGGCAGATTGCCAAACATTTGGTTGCCGCAACAGGCTGTGTAGTGGCAAGATCTGTGAGTGCGGTCCTGTGTGCTGAGTTGGTGTCCTGTTGTCAAGAAGTACTGATTAGTACTGATGATTGAGTTTGATCGGCAGCAGTACTGCGTGTTGCGCTGTTGCTGTCTGGCAGTTGAATGATACTGCAACCAGGGTATATTGTGCCCTAGGGCAAGGTCAGGCCTGACCTTGGCGAGAGTTGTGCATTACTTGTGTAGTGCAACTGCTGAAAGGATGTGAGGGGACGGTTGTGCATTACTTGTGTGATGCAACTGCTGACGGGATGTGAGTGCAAGTCAACTCATTTGACAGGTTGGGTTTGCCCAAAAAACGGCAGCACAATGCAAGCACGCACATGAGCCAGCATTGACGTTGTGCATAGGCAGGTCCATGGGCATAGGCCATCACCAGCTCCAGGCTTGAAGCACACCCTCACAACACCAAGCAGGCACACTGTGCCTTATTTTTTTGGAATACAGGCGTAAACGCCGTGATTGAGGAAAGATACACCAGCCTACACACTGCTAATGCAACCAGAGCAGGCCGCTGTTGTCCAGGTCATCACTACGTCATCGATATAACTCGGCCACAAACCCTGGTGTCAGGCGAGGGATCACCCAGGTGCCTCCTGCTGTTGCTGCTACAGCCGAGAGGTGCCGCACAGGGGCGACAGAGCCATATCACATGCTGCTGATATTCCTCGGCTGTGTTTCCGTTTGATGCTCAATGACACCCCCCCCCCCCCCCCGGGCTGCAGCTGCTGGTGACAAACTGACTGACACCACCCACCCCTTGCTGCCCGACCCTCCATCAACCCACCTGCTTCCCCAATCACGTTTCCCCTTCCTACTCCTTGCCGCCTCTTACCCCCAGTCATCACCAGCCAAGGCTGCAGTGGTGCGGCTGCAACATCTCACAGCCAACACCCACCATTGGCACCGGCCCTGTTCACTGTGTATACTGCATCCTGCAGGACTGGCTGCTGCTGGCAGGAGGCCGCACGCCAAATGACAACTGCCGCAGATGCAGCACAGCAAATGACAGCACCAGCACAAGAGGCAGCACGGCAAACACCACCAGCAACAATCGAGGCAGCATGGCAAACAGCAGCAGCAGAAGAGGCAGCAAAGCAAACATGCAGCAGCTGAGGACAGACATAAGGCAGCGCAGCAAGAAGCAGCAGCAGAAGAGGCAGCACAGCGAGAACAGCAAAAAGGCAGCACAGAAAACATCAACAGCAGCAGCAGGCAGCACAGCAAGCAGTAGGGCAGTGAGGGATACACACACACAACAACAACCCTACCACACCCTCGAGAGAAATCAGCATAATCACCAATAGTCATTCACTATGACAACAACCCACATGCAGACTCCCCACCGTCACGTTGACACCCAATGTTGTGCCGCAGCTTGATGCATCCACACACCGTGCAAGCTTGTCCATGACCATGAAACTAATGTGGCCGTGGCACACCTCCAGAGGTAGTGGCAACAAGCCACGCCAGCATAAGGAAAAGCAGCAGCAACGGCAGAGCACAACAAGGGTTGTGAGAAGCAAGCTTCTCAACAGGCAGGCAGTGCTCCGCCCTTACTAAAATGACACACATGCTCAGAGACACACGTCAACCAAAGGCAGAGGACACACCCGCCTGCAAAGCAGCTGCGGGCACGACGCACGAGAGGACACACCCGACTGCAAAGCAGCTGCGGGCACAACACACGACGAGATGCGCCCGACTGCAAAGCAGCTACGGGCACAACGCACGAGAGGACACACCCGACTGCAAAGCAGCTGCGGGCACAACGCACGAGAGGACACACCCGACTGCAAAGCAGCTGCGGGCAAAACGCACGAGAGGACACGCCCGACTGCAAAGCAGCTGCGGGCACAACACACGAGAGGACACGCCCGACTGCAAAGCAGCTGCGGGCACAACGCACGAGAGGACACACCCGACTGCAAAGCAGCTGCGGGCACAACACACGAGAGGACACACCCGACTGCAAAGCAGCTGCGGGCACCACACACGAGAGGACACACCCGACTGCAAAGCAGCTGCGGGCACAACACACGAGAGGACACACCCGACTGCAAAGCAGCTGCGGGCACAACACACGAGAGGACACGCCCGCCTGCAAAGCAGCTGCGGGCACGACGCACGAGAGGACACGCCCGCCTGCAAAGCAGCTGCGGGCACGACGCACGAGAGGACACACCCGACTGCAAAGCAGCTGCGGGCACAACACACGAGAGGACACGCCCGACTGCAAAGCAGCTGCGGGCACAGCACACGAGAGGACGCACCCGACTGCAAAGCAGCTGCGGGCACAGCACACGAGAGGACGCACCCGACTGCAAAGCAGCTGCGGGCACAACACACGAGAGGACACGCCCGACTGCAAAGCAGCTGCGGGCACAACGCACGAGAGGACACACCCGACTGCAAAGCAGCTGCGGGCACACACACACATGGGACTCCCTCTCACACCCCAACCCACCTGCACTGTGGCAGTCTGCAGGCTGTATTCCAACACTATGCAGCATTCAAACTGCCTGCAAGCTTGGCAGTAGAGAAGCCAGGCACGCAGCTGTCGCACCTCATTTGAAGCACACACTGTACGGTCAAGGGAAGGAGCAGGCAGCAGCAAGGCAAGCAACAGGAACACAACAAAGGAGGTTGAGAAGCAAGCTTCTCAGCAGGCGGGGATGCTCCATCATGGCCGAATACACACGCAACTAGCGGTGGCTGTTGTCAGGTCCCGGATGCCGTCGTTCGGCTGTGAGCTGCCTTCAGGACTATTACAAGCTGATTGTGCGCACTGAGCAGGGCCGGCTGCCGCCCATATATGCCTGACTTGGTCTGCATGTACAGCTTTGGCCTATCGTGACTTGCTCTGCATGTACAGCTTTGGGTCTGCTGCTGCTGTCAGGCATCAAGTGGGCTTGCATCTGCAAGCTTGGTGCCACTTACCTGACGACCTTTGTGACCAGTCACCAGCTGCGTAAGCCTCCAGGTGTCACCAAAGGCACATTTGCACGCTGCTTAGCCAACCCTGAGCGTCCAGTCCCACGGAAGGACTAGTGCCCGCAGTTGTGAAGGGATTTTGGATCAACACTCAGTTGACCCAACACCCCTTGACAACTGCGGGCACTAGGCCCACAGCGTGGTCCCTAACCACCCAGTACCCACCAGCCACCCATACAGAGCCCCGAGGCTCAGAGCGTGACATGCTCAGGGGGCTGGTGACCATAAGCCTGGTCTTTGCACAGGGTTGAAGCTGCACAGCCATGCAACATGCCTTTGGTGACACCTTGTTGGAGAGTTGCCCTTGGTGATGTCAGGTGCACCTGCAAGTATCCGAAGAAACACAAATACGAGTTAACGGAGTGCGTTTGAGTCTTCTTCTTGCAGGACCCGACCTTCTGTGAAGCATGCTGCTGCTGACTCCATCTTGAAGACCCAAGGTGGACAAACGGGCTGCTGCTAGCAGTGCTGCGGGAACAACTGAACGCATGTGATGCAAGTCCAGCAAATTATGCTGTGTCTTGCTCAGCTGCGCGGAAAGCTCGGCCCAAGCGAGCTCAGGGCACCTCCCTACCCAGCTGCTGCTGCAGCAAGTGCCGTGTTATGGGGTGTCCACGAAAGGGCCTGCGCTACTCACTGAACACGCTGCTCACCTTCCTGGTTGCATATCGCTGCTTGGAGCTGCACTCGGAATCGCCTCCTCCGCAAGTTTCCTCTGCAACCTTGGATGCAAGGAAAAACCAGCGCTGACCGCCTTGCTGGTGCGCTTGATTCGTTAGAAGCAGCTGAAGTGTGTCTGGATATGGCACTGAGACAACTGGGCTAAGGCCAACAAGGGGCTAAGGCTGGGCGACAACAGAAGGACAGGACACCATGAAAAGAGTAAGATGATAATGTGAAGAAGCATATCAGTGGATGTGCCAGGTGAAGCACTGTTTCGAGTTGGCATTCCAAGCAGGGGTCAGAAGCTTTACCCCCTCCAACCGCTTGTCATTTCCTAAACCCCATGCTCAGGGTGCAGGTAACATGTCTCGGCAATTTGCGCTTACCAAAATCACGCACAAATCAGTTCGCTGCCTGGCGTGGGATTCGCCTGTGCCCCTCAAAACATAGCTCCAGCACTGATCTATACTGCCACAGTGTGCAGTACAGCAAAGCTTCACATGTTTTCTTTCCATTGCCGTTTCTCTTAAGCAGCATATGGTGCAAGCAGCAATTCTTGAACAACACGTCGTGCCAGGGTCATGCTGGGAACACAATGGGGGTGCACCACGTGGTGCTCATGCTGTCCATGGTGTTCATGTTCCCGCACTGTGCAACCAGCAACACCATGGTCTAGCCAGCAGCTGTCAACAGCTTGAGAACCATGCAGCCCCGACATGCATCCCTGTAAACAGAAGCACCCCAAAACACAATGACACCGCTGATGCTGCCAATGTAGCAGTCACAGAACCATAACTAGCCATCCTGGCTCCGCACCATACTATGGTGCGCTGGCAGAAGCCCATGCCAGCACGAGCATCCGGCATACAGCTGCTGCCAGGCACACATTATACCACGGCTGCTGCTGAGCCAAGGTAACAAAAGTAGCAACCCAGCCAGAACAAGAACACAGCCCGCCTCTCTCACACACCACAGCTACAGCACAGTGCAAACCTGACAGCACGCTCACTCAAGTACACAGTGACACTACAAGCCCAAAAGCACTTTCACACAAACTTGGCGCCATGTGGGTCTAGTGCCACCACGTTGGCGCTGTTGACATCCAGCCCTGCTGCTTTGAAGGCTGCCCCCATAGCCTCTGCAACCTTAACACCTACTTCAGGGCTGGGCACCACTGCTACTGCTGTAGGGCCTGCACCGCTGATAGTGCAGCCGAATGCACCTGCAGGGGTGCAACAAGGTCGCAGCAGACAAAGCAGGAGAGGGCAGGACAGTTTGTGACCCTTACAGCATGATAAGCACTCACCCAGAAGGGTGTGAATGGTTGAAGGCACGAGTCCATATTGGTCCAGAGTGCCTTCCAGGCCCATTCTGGCAAATGCACACAGCACAAAGTAGAAATCAGTCTTGTAGCATGATAACACTGGGATGCCACTGTTTCAACGCATCATCACACTCCTGGACCTACCTGCTGCCTTTGCTGCTGCCTTCACATCCAGCATGCCCGGTATCAAGGGCCCCCGCACTGGCTCAATGATGACGTCACTGTCCAGCGCTGCGCCCAGCAGTGCTGCATCGCCTGTCAGGATTGCCGCCACTAGGGAACCACCCTGTGTGCAGTTGTTGATCATGGACTTGAAGGGGACCTGCGGAGGAGGAGGGGGGTACCGACGGGAAGGCAGCTTGGAGGCATAAGAACGAGGGGGCATCTCTCACCAGGTGATGGTGTGATGCCGCATCACCGGGGGGGGGGGGGCATGGACTTGAAGGGGACTTGTGGAGGCTGCTGTGTGTGCAGTTGTGGATCATGGACTTGAAGGGACCTGTGGAGACAGCAGCCCCAGGGGGGGGGGGGGGGGGGGTGGAGAACGGGGGGGGGGGGGGGTGGAGGAGGGGAGGAGGGGATAATGATGTGGCTTGAGGAGGGTTTTGAAGCATGAGAGTGAGGTAGCTCTGCCATTGGGTGTTGAGGTGCGGTTTGCAAAGGTGGCAGGACCAGGCATGTGTGCAGTTGTTGATCATGGAAGGGGACCTGTGGGGACAGCAGGCCCGGGGCGGGGGGGGGGGGGGGGGGCACGGGGAGGGCCGAAGAGGTTGTAATGCGCCGCCTTTGCATGGTAACCAGTCCTTGACAACACTCAAGAAAATTGTTTGTCAACAGTAGCCAGGTCACAAAGCTTCCAGCCCCACCGGGGAGGGCATGGGAGAGGGAGAGGGGGGGGGGGGGGGGGGAGGGAGAGGAGGGGAGGGCGAGGCCACTAGGGAGCCACCCTCTGCAGTACAGTTGTTGATCATGGACTTGAAGGGGACCTGTGGGGACAGCAGCCCCGGAGGGGAGGGGGGGGGGAAGAAAGTGTGTGTGGGGGGGGGGGGAGGCAGGGCGGTGAGAATAAGGTTTGTGAGGGTGTTTGTGAAGGGCATAAGAGTGAGGTAGATTGCCATTGGGTGTTGTGATGTGCTGTGCAAAGGTGGCATGACAAGGCCTGTATGAGTCGAGGCACACACATGAGCGCGGCTGTTTTGCATGCGCAAGCGTCTTCGTTGCTGCGCAGCGGGTCTCTTGCCAGCCGCAGGATTGCCCGCTGCAGATTTCGTAGCTACACGTTTGAGCTTGCTGTGGATGAAAGGCTGGAAGGCAGCGGCAAAGTATCAACAGGGAGTGGGGGGGTGTAGGTCCACTGAGTAACAGCCTTTGGACAGTGAGTGCAGCACATCAGGAGGTGCTGAGGGGTGATACACCTAGGCACAGGAAGCAAACACAAACTATGATTGTACTAGCAGGTGCTGCACCGCGGCAATGATGTTCTTATAATGTGCATCAGCCAGCAAGACTCACCTCTTTTGGAAGCACTGCCCGCATCTGCTTGGTAGGAGCCTCAAACTTGGGGTTGACCAGCACAAACCACAGCGGCTGCTGGTTGTTGCTGCTGCCACCAAACGGCAGGGGCACCAGCTGCAGTGGGTCCAGCTCCTGTGGCAGATGCCAAGCACGGCAGGGCAGCACAGCAAAGCCCAGCACTCTCAAAACCCCAGGCCTCTCAAAGTCTTTCACCCCGAATTCACCCCAAACCCCAAATCTTTCAAAACCCCAGCACTTTCAAAATCTTTGACAGGGATGGCAGCAACTCACTGAGCACAGCAGCTGATGCCCCCGTGCCTGGCGCATGTCTGCAGATTATCCAGCCCAGCACAAGCCAGAAATTGCACAGCTTGTCACTTACCTCCCAGGCCCCACACCCCTCCACATGCCGTCCCCACACCCCATAGAGATAAGACATGATGTAAGGGTCCACGCTTTCACCCCCCCCCCCCTCCCCCGCCCATGAATACGACACCCACCTGATGCCCCCCTGTTGAGAATCGTGCCAGTGCATGTCTGCAGATTGTCCAGCAGCCCAGCACAAGCTAGAGACTGCCATGCACCTCGCCTACAGCCCCTAGGTTCACCACCCCTCCACATGCCGTCCCCACACCACCCTCACCCCTATAGAAATAAGACATAGTATAAGTGTCCACTTGTTTTCTCTCCCCCCCCCCCCCCCCCCCCGCCCCCCCCTGAGCACGGCCCCTACCTTATGAGCACAAAGCCACCCATCAGAGCTGGTCCAATGTTGTCCGCATGGTACCCGCTCACAGTGGCTTCAGAAGCAAGCTGCATGCTGCCCGCCCTCCAACTCCACCCGACACACAATCCCTGTTGGCGGCCAGCCACCCCAGCCCTCGTACAGCCCTCCAAGTCCAACACTCTTCCACACACCCTCCCCTACTTTCACTACCACTACTATGCTCATCCCGCTAGTATCACACCCACCTTATGAGCACAAATTTGGCTTCAAAGCCCCTGGCACATCCTGCCCAACCACCACTCATCCCTTGCCTACCCACCTGATCAGGACAAAGCCGCCCATCAGTGCTGGTCCAATGTTGTCAGCATGGTACCCGCTCACAGTGGCTTCAGAGGCAAGGCCTGCTGGGATGAGCTGCGATTTGCTGAGGGGGGCACCAAATAGGCCGTTGACGGCCCACGCTGCTGCTGCTGCACTGGCTGCACTGCTGCCCATGCCACTGCCTAGAGGGAGGCCCTGCGGTGTTGTGCAGCAGCAGCAGCAGCAGCAGCAGCAGCACCACCACCACCAGCAGCAGCAGCAGGACCAGCAGCAGCAGCAGCAGCGGTGGGAAACTGGATCAGCAGAGTATATATGATGCAAAATCGTCTGTGCATGGGCGAGAATGCGGGTGTGCAGCTACTGTTGTCGCTGCGTCGGTGCCCTGGCTGCAACTGCTGGTGAGGAGACCACGGCTGCTGTTTACGGCATGTTTGCACTACACAGTCCCGCTTGTTTCAGCTTCTGCTGCTGCGCTGCTGCTGCTGCTGCTGCTGCTGCTGCTGCTGCTGCTGCTGAGCTTCCTGGCGGTTTCAGGGACCAACTCGCCGCACATGGGCACCCTGCGGCAGCTGTGCCTCCGCCTATCAAACGAAATACAGCATAAGCTGCAGGGAGCACACCCTGCTAATGAAGTATCCCCAGCTGCTGCTGCTGCTGCTGCTGCCGCTGCCGCTGCCGCTGCCGCTGCCGCTGCCGCTGCCGCTGCCGCTGCCGCTGCCGCTGCCGCTGCCGCTGCCGCTGCCGCTGCCGCTGCCGCTGCCGCTGCCGCTGCCGCTGCCGCTGCTGCTGCTGCTCGCAACGCGGTTTTTTGACGGTGTAGCCTCACCTTGTTGAGCGTGAGTGCAACACCGCTGCTGCTGCTGCCGCTGCTGCTGCCGCTGCTGCTGCTGCTGCTGCTCCTGCTGGTACTGCTTGCAACCCTATTTTCCAGCAGTACTGCCTCACCTTGTTGATCGTGAGTGAGACACCACACTACAGGCTGCTGCTGCTGCTGCTGCTGCTGCTGCTGCTGCTGCTGCTGCTGCTGCTGCTCGCAACAGCCGCACTGCCTCACCTTGTTGAGTGTGAGTGACACGCCACATGAGGGGATGCTGCCGCTGCTGGTTCTGCCGCTGCCGCTGCCGCTGCCGCTGCTGCTGCTGCTGCTGCTGCTGCTGCTCACAACCCTGTTATTTACAAAGCACTGCAGCCTCACCTTGTTGAGTGTGAGTGACACACCGCATGAGGGGCTGCCCAGTAGCTTCAGTGTCTCAATGGCAGCAATGCCCACACAGTTGTCCTCTGCTACTAGGCTGAGGCGGCCGTTGTCACCAACTATGGACTCGATCACAACCTTGCCAGGCTGGTCTGGCAGCACCTTGGCTGTTACTGTGTCACCCTCACCCTGTGGTGGTGGCGGTTGTACACACAGCGGGCACACATGGTGCTTTGTGTGGGGTTTAGGGAGTTGAGAGGGAGGGCGGGGGCTGAGGGGGGGGGGGGGGGGAGGTGGTCACAGGCTACCAGTGCGCAGACAGAGCCTGTGATTTAGGGCCCAACTGTGGACTCAATCACGACCTTGCCAGGCTGGCCTGGCAGCACCCTGGCTGTTACTGTGTCACCCTCGCCCTGTGGTGGTGGGACCAGTGGGGTTGCAGAGACAGTAGGCACATAAGTTGATGTTGGGTTCATGTGCGGGGGGTGGGGGTGGGGGATATGGTCATAGGCTACCAGCGCTCAGTCTGTGATAAGGGTGTGAGAGTTGTCGGCTGTGCTGAAGCAGTGGTGGCAGCATCATGGACCCCAAAGCTGGAAAGCTTCAGCACTCGAGCATACTGAGCCAGGATCAGGCTCATGACCGTCACGCTAGAGGTGACTCAGGCTGGTTGATTATGAGACAACTGATCCCTCCGAGACGATGCTGCTGTTGTCTTGTAGTCTTGATACTGAAAGCCGAACGGTTGGTCATATATCCCATGCTGCTGCCATCAAGCCCTCACAACTGCCGCTGCTGCTGCTGTGCTGCTGCCTCGCTCACCTCGACTGCACAGCCCAGCCAGTCGAATCCAGGTCCCAGATTTGCTACAGTTGCTGGTGCAAACGCTGTGGCTTCACTTTGCACTGGATCCAGATACACCTTGCCTCCAGCAACTACAGGTAGTCTACTGGATCGAGCAGTGACTCGTGGCCTGCTGCTGCTGGCGCGTACAAACGCACATCTGCGCTTTGAGGCCCCTTCAAACGTAATTGACCTGCTTTGGTGCTGCATGGTGGTGTGAGGACTGATTCTGCCTTCCCGGCACGGAATGCAGCAGCAGATCAAAGTCAATTAAGTTGCGGCTTGCAGTCACGGCTCGACGCGTTTACAAAGAACTTCAACCAGCACTCTCAATTGCACCAGATGCTGCCATTGCATGAAGCTTGGGACTATCTGATTTCAAACCCTACTGTCAGGTGGGCTCACCCACAGTCTCCAAGGCAATGCTCTAGGCCTAGAGCATGAGACTGTAGCCTAGGCTACAGCCTGTAGCACAGCACGTGCAGACCAAGCAGGTCAACATTGAATGCAAACCACTGCCACGTGTTGGGACTGAACCGCCCAGAGCCACCATACCGTTGCAACACTGCTTTGACACCGCCACACCAGGCCCAGCAACTGCAGAATGACACTGCTGACAGGATGATCTGGACAGACAGCGCTCGGCAGTATTGGATTGCTTCATCTGCTGTGTCGACCACACATAACATCACCCAATCAGGGCCTGGCACTCGGTGCCGGCAGTGCCACTCAGTGGGACCCGTCCCCATGCGCAACTTACCATCACCAACTTACCAATACACTGTGGTGACATGCTACACACAAAGGGCCCTCGCTCACGAGATTCATCACTACACTGTGCCAGGAACAAGGGTAACCACGTTGCAGCATATGCATATGCACGAGTGTCAAGGAACAAGCTTGCAGCATACATGGCTGTGAAGCAACATCAGCCTAGTAGCACATGCCATGCCGTCACGTGACGTCACGTGAACATGTTGTGCACAACACCAGTGCCCCCTTGGCACCTGCATCTGTGCTCCTAATGCCCCACTGGATACAAATGCGCAAACAACAACCTACCATAGCTGCTCACAGCAGCAACGAGTGCTGCCTGCAAGTCCGTCTGGTGCCACTCGGAAGCCGTCTGCATTTCCACAAAGGCTCAAGTGCAGCAACCAAGCTCAGACTGCAACTTCGTGTAGATGCAGCAGCAGGTGTGCTTTAGCATCCACTGCGAACAGCGGGTGCAGCAGGTATCTGCACATGCATGCCTACAGGCTGCCGGCAGCAACCTCGGCCAGCAAGGCAGGCCAGGCCCCGCTACACATGCAGAAAAACTGTTCACCACACGTAGCAATGTGCATTCGATGCACAGTCTGTGCTGCTGCTTGCACTGGATGCAAGAAGCAGCACAGGCCTTCAGCAAGAGCTTGCACACACACATGTGGGTGTACCACAGCCACAGCAGACATGTGACGCACCGTGCGTATCACAGTGTGATAAGGTGTGACAAGAAGGACGGTCCCATGTGTGCTGCAGGCGGACACCAAACAGCTGCCACCAAGCAAAGCAAAGCAAAGCAAGTTGCTTTGACTGAAGTTGTCGAAACGGTGCTTGTGCCACACACATGCGCTATGGAACCAGCGCGACAGCACACCTCTGCGTAGGGTTCAAGGTGTCTTGTTGTGTACTGCTGCGGCGCAGTCAGAATGCGAAACCCTCGCCACCCACACAACGCTATGCCAGAATACGTTTGCACACATCCTTTCAGTAAGGTCAGCAGGGCCGGCCAGGCCATGACCATAGCATCAAAACAACCAGCCACATGGCAGCTTCTTATGCACCCCCAGGTCTTTGGGGGACTTGCTAAGTCGTTGATCAACACCGACAACAAGAATGCCATGACGTCAACAGTCACCCCTTCCTCGAGCTGCAGCTCTGACAGCAGCTGTCAGGAATACCACCACATACACTTTCACTCATGATGCAACCACATGTGAACTGGGGATCGTCATCAATTAGCACACAACAAACGGTGTACCCAGGACAAGCAACCCTGTCACAACCCGCACATGACGCCATGCAAACCCAAAAGAGGTACATGAACATGAATGAAGGTGTTACACGGGTTTCTCAAGCAACTACGTTGCAACTGAACCCAGCCACGGATGGACACAACCAGTACGGAAGGGGGCCGTTCGGACAAACCCCACCATCAAAAGCTTGTCACGCACACTCAGTGTGCTTCCAGATTGCGAAAACAGAGATATAATACACTGGAAGGACTGAATGGCGCCAACGGCACTGCTTCTCGCACCTGCAGGGTTGCGATAAGAAAGGGCGGACGGAACAGAAAACAGCGAACACACAGCTGCGAGCCACAAACCACTCCCACATGTTGCAGTGGGCGTACAAAAGAGGTACCTTCATCAACCCAGTAGATGCGCTCAACAATTGGCCAGGCAGTGCCACTTCAGCTGATGTGGACTGCGACGAGTCCTTATGCCTCTAAACTGCTCCAGTAGTAGAGTGGTCAAGTCAAGTTCCTATCATCAGATAGGTCTTGGGTTCGATTCATGTCTGCTGCGAGGGTGCGGCAGCACCACAGTGCGTCCGAGAATAGCTGCCGCTCGAACCGGGTGGTGCTAGGCACACCATGGGAAAAAATGCTACTGAAATTGACGGCTGGCTTGCTGGGTGATCTCGATCGCCCTCACACCTGACCTGAGAAACTGGGGTACTACAGGCCCTTCAGGGCACCCTCATGAGCCCCTTGCTCGCTGGCAAGTGCCGAGGTTGGGACTCTGTCTCCAATTCTGTACTGTACTGTACTTTACTGTACTTATGCGACACACATGCACGCCCACACCAAACCCACACCCCACCCACGTGAGCTTCATACCCAACATGACCTCCCTGTAGCTTGCACATGCAGTTGCACATGCACTCCATGCTGTTGCTGCCAGCCCAGTGGGCGCTGTCATCATTGGCATGCTGTGTTCTTCCAGGCCTTGCTTGTGCCACAAGTGACAAGCTGTAGCATCATGGTGTGACGGTCACACCAACGTCGGCTTCTCAGTAGTCACCCTTGCCCAGCACAAACTGCAAGGAGTGCAGGACATCAGGACAACATGAACAACATAAGTCGGAAGGAGGCCGCGGAGAGGGATACAACTGTGTGGTGATTCTCAAAGGCCAACACTAGATATCATGCAAATTCACAGCAAACGATCTGTACCTGGGACTCCTGGCAGGCTGCCACACGCAGCTCAGTCGCCCAGTGCTGTAGCTACAATCAAACGGGGCACCGCTGCCGCACCAGTCTCCCTACCAGGGCATGATGCGCGCATGACGTTTGTCCTTGCACCCTGCCACGCTGTCCCTAACCCCTTGCAACCACCATACAGGGCCGCCGTACCTTGTAGCTGTTTGGCTTTATAAGGGGCCTCGTGTTGACGGGTAGGGCAGCACTGCCAGGGATGACAGGGAAGGGGACAAAGATGGGCACCATCTGCATCAAGCCCTGCTTGAACTCCGTAGCATGCTTCATGTTAGTGATGGAAGTAATAGGCCCTGCCAGCAGCACTGCAGTGCCCGCAACAGGGGCAGCAGGTGTGGAAGACGGGTCTTCCGGCCCGCTGTAATCATCACGGTGGTGGCGGTGGTAGGGCTCATGGTGACTGTGGTAGCCATAACTCTCTGTGTCTGCTGTGACGCCCTCCGCACTCAGCATGCCCCTCATCTTCGCTTCCATCTCGCTGACGGCAGCGCGCATACCGCCACCGTTGCCGCCGCCGCCCCCGCCCCCACCACCAAAGCTGTAGGTTTCGTTGCAGGAGGCGTCCAGGCCGCCCAACACCTGAGGCTCCGTCCTGGCGGCGGCCACGTAGAACATGTCAAGCTTGGCGGTGATGATTGTTCCGTCTTTGAGGGCGTGGCTGCACCTCTGAGCAGTCTCGTTGAAGTAGCTGTGGATACAAGGGGTGTGGGAGTGGGTGGCACGCGGGCAAGTGCGGGTCGGTGAAGGGACACATGGAGGTGAGCACTCACAGCATTGGCAAGTATCATCAAAGCAGGCAGTCACTGCCTGCTCGGTGGCAAATGGAGGGGGTGCAGTGCTGTCACGGTTAGAGCAATTGGCACGTCACAGCCGTGAAACCCGCTGTCGTGCAAGAGGGGCAATATGCCAGACAAGCGCTGAGTGTGTGAGGGCGACAGTGGCTGTCTGCAAGGGGCTTAGGGCTCATGTAGGAAAGCTGTAACGATTGGGTCTGCTTGCATGCTGCTGCTTACCAGCAGCAACACTCTGGAAACTAGCTTCTTCCGACGTTCTCTGACTCCTATCCGACTATCCCCGACTGTCTCCCGACCGATACCTTGGCGTGTCAGAACCGTGTCAGCTGGTTCCGACTGGGTTTAGGAAAGTAGCACAGCTGGCCTCCTTTGCTGTCAGGAACTGTTATATGCAAGTCTCATCATCGTTTCGAGGTATTTCGAACGGAGCAGGAACCCAGGTGATGAAAGTTTCTACGTGTGCTGGTGCAGGCTGTACTTCCTGAACTACAATCTGCTGAACAGCCAGTGCAACGTCATGAGACTCCAAAAAGCCTGATCCAATACATTTCAGGGTGGTTGTACATGGGCTTTCCCCTTGATAGCAGGTCAAGCCAAGCATGAACATCGTATAGCTTAGGTGCAGGCAACTGGGCACGTGATGCAGGCCCATTTGTTGTGCGTAGGAAGCCTAGATGGTATCCAAACAGCATATTTTTTACAGCAAAACTAGGGACTGCTGGCAGCAGAGAGTGGTGTGAAACATTGCATCAGTCAATGCTGCACCAATAAACCAAGCTGACTCAAATGACTTCTGCTGCGTTGGCAGGTGCACCGAAACCGCCTCGGATGTCACTGCCTGAAATTGTCTAGCTAGTGGTGTATCCAGCTTGTTGTCCCATGGCAACACTTGCAGGATCACCGACATCCGTTGTGCAGCAGGTGCCC
Source organism: Desmodesmus armatus (assembly GCA_007449985.2). NCBI lineage: Eukaryota > Viridiplantae > Chlorophyta > Chlorophyceae > Sphaeropleales > Scenedesmaceae > Desmodesmus > Desmodesmus armatus. The sequence continues at coordinate 232,711 of VIIQ02000667.1, forward strand.
CACTGGTTGTAGGACGATGCTTCTTCCCGAGTAACCCATTCAAACTATTTTTAGTATACATATAAGCGTTGAGAAAGCTATCAAAGCAATGTGGCTTTCGTCAGCCCCTGACAACGGTGCACACGTGTGAACGAGCTGCGTACCCGAATGTGGCTGCTTTGTATCGACACAAGGACCTTTGGTTACTTCTTCTCCGGACAGCAACGTCTTGAGCTATGCGTTCTTCTGCATCGCATTGCTGGTCGGTGCATGTGGTGGTTGGTTGCTTCCTTCTTTGCCGTCGCTCGCACTGCACCATTACGGCTGTCAACACCGTAGAAGAAGTCTGATGAACGTTACATGGTGCAGTTTGGCCTCTGCAGCAGCTCTCCAGTGCCTTGGCACCTTGATGATGGTGATGGTGAAACAGAAACAGCAGCTGCCATGAGCAGCCCTGTACGTGCTGGCGACGGGACGCTCCCCAGAGATGTTGATACTACTCTGCTGAATACCGAGGGCCTGACGTCTCGCAGAAGCTGACCGTGAGTTGCAAGCTGCACCTGTTGACTGTTTCAACCACCACAACCTCTGTGTCTGTGTATGGGTTTGTGGATCAGAAGCCGTATGTTTCTGATTGTCAGCTGCGCGGCAAGATATGGAGCCTGCCTCGTATGCAGCTGGTGGACAGTGGGGTGGCTTGCACACTGTCCAGCCCTGTTCTAGCCCCCAGCAACTGTGTGTGTGTGTGTGTGTGTGTGTGTGTGTGTGTGTGTGTGTGTTAAGCAGAGTGAATACAGATGTGTGTGTGCGTGTGTGTGTGCGCATGCCAAGATGCTGATCTGCTGCATCAATGTGTATGTCTGCAGATGGTGCTGAACTGTGGCACCTGTCAAGCATGGGAGACAGCACAAGTCGATGCACATCGTCTGGAGTCAAGGCGCATGGTGAGTACAAACTGCCTCCTGCCGACCTGTCAACAGGGTTGATGCTGTGCCGCACAGTTGGACCAACACAACAGGCTTGGCTTGCTGGATGCCACGTAGCTCAGCAATCATTGCATAGTATACTGTGCAGGTGAGGAAATGTTGCCATGCTTTGGGTACGCCTGGGGTGGTGTGGTTATGCAAGCCTTAGCCTAAGGCTGGCCCCCGTCACTGTACGGACCTGCAGTACTTTGGCAATGCTGAATGCATGTTGACTGATCTGGCGTTGCGCTGCTGTCCATGTTGTGCCATGCAGTTTTCACATGAGAGGCGCATCTCCAGAAGCCTTGGCCATTTAAGCGACACCAACCATGGGGGCAAGTCTCAGCAGGGCGCAGGCTAGGACAGTGGCGCAGTCGCCCACTGCAGCAGTTGCAGTTGTCGGTGTGAGGCTCGCTGCAGGCTGTTGGTCAGCTGCATGGAACCTGCCGTGACAACAGCTGCTGCTGTGTCTAATGGCAATGCAGCCTGCATGTTTCTTTGGTGGCTGGCACCTGTACGTTGTGTCACCGCCACCCTGCATGCATGTGTGTGCATTCATTTTCCCCAAATGAGGGGTACCAGCAGACATGGTCTTGACTTTCCGGTTGCCTGGTTGCATACATTCATATCGCATCAAGGGTGTGCAGAGGGCCAGTGGGTTGGTGCCACTTGCACGAAGTCTGCTGCATCTGGTTGTTTGCAGCAGTTGATGTGGGCTGTGCTGCCAACTTGTGTGCAACTCATCCTGGGTGTTGGCCTTTGTGCTGGGCAGTACATGGGCTGCTTAGGCACAGTACTGTGCATGCACAGTACGTGTACAGGCTGTAGTGTCCTTTGGCACAGCAAGCTTGCATTCAATGCGCATATGTGCACTTCGTATACTGTTTTGAGGGCGTAACAGCCCTCTGCGGGACACTACAATGGCCGGAAGTGCTTCGGGAACGTATCGGTAACATCTGACACATTGCTGACCAGTCGGCAAAGAGTCGGATTTAGTACGCCCGACTTGCGTCTGACACAGTCGGGTCCAAGTCGGAAAGGAAAACCAGGAATGAGTCAGACAGGAGTCGGCAGTTCCAGAGTCAGAAGAGAGTCGGAAAGAGTCGTCAACAGGTCAGAAATTGCTGTTTTTCAGAGTGCAATGCAGCCCTGCCTATTGCTGTGCTGCTTGAGCTAGATAACTTACCAGGTAACGTCTGCAACACCAATGCGCTGCACGTAGTCTGTGACTGTCACAGGTGTCTCCAGGAATGTGAGCTGCCTGTGAACAAGGGTAAGGCAGCAGGGGTACCCACACGGTGTTTGAACTGAACGATGGTTGAACACAAGCCAAGGGGTGCAAATGTGGTGTGTTTAGGTTTCAATTAGTCAATTAATCAGTGCTACACATGCAGCTATGAAGCTGTAGGTGTAGCACGGTTTTGCTTGTCGTAGCAGCAACCGCAAGGCAGTCTTTGACTGGGGGTGCTACTGGCTGCCACTAGGTGCCCAGCCCATGCAAGCAGCACTCGGTCTCACCAGTTGCAGCGGAAACCATCGTCATAAGGCAGAATGATGTCATACTCATTTCCATGGTCACCTTCGTTGCCATGGTAGCCACCGTGGCCGTAGTATGCCGGCTTGGTCTTCTCAGCATTAGACATGGGGTAGGTATCATCCTCAGCACAGCAGCCTAGGTCAGAGCTGTTTAGTCATAGGTAAATAAGGTTATGGGAGATTTCACAGGGCAGCAGCAGGCAGCATGACAGGGCAGGGGTGGTGATGGTCAACTGGCTGCAGCCCACCAGCGAATGCATTGACTGTGAGTAATGCTGCTTGAGGTGGATATCTGTCTACCCCGTAGATATACGGTATATGCTATGCTGCTGACAGCCGTCACTAACTGCACGCAGCTGCTGCAGGCAGCCTGTGGAGATCCTCGGGAGGCCCATATTGGCATGCATGAAAAGCACAGCAGGTAGGCTGCAACAGCAGAGTCACTCAGCAAGCCAGGCTGATGGATCCCAGCACAAGGAACTTACATATAGACGCGACCAGCAGGGGAGAAGCTTATGTTGACGTTGGCGTTGGGAGGGCCACCAATGCCTCCTCCAAACTGTGCACACTGCCTCCTGAAAACCTCAGTCAGACAGACTGACTCTGTCATCACTGGCTTGTAGTAATCCGCATGCTCGTCTTCACGGTAGTAATGGTCGTTCTTAGGCGCATGGATGTGGTCCTCTGGGCCGCCGTATGCTGTCTTTGCTGTGGTGTCCGTGGCAGTTTCTTTCTCCAGGTGCTGAGTGAATGTGGTCTGCAGGGACCTCAGCTGGCGTGCTGTCGGCTCGACATCAGAACTGACACGAGCTGCGTTTGCAGATAATGCAGCGCCCAGGATTAGCAGCAAGACTGCCTGCTGCTTCATGGTGCAATCTGCTAGTCAGTTACGGTGTTGTGAGGAGCTGCTATTGCGGGATAATGCAGAATGCAGATTGTCCAGACACAAAAAAAACAAGAGTGATTGGCTTCGTTGGGATCCTCACGTGTGTAACGTTTCTTGCCGTTTCTCCATGTTATTAGGAGATTGACCGACGCCCGGAGTCACCGCCGCGCCTATTCCACTTTGATTCAATGTTATTCATTTTGAGGAATAAACTGCAGCCAGTGCTCTGCCTGCATCCTCTTACGGTACTAGTACTGCCTGTTGCAGTTGAATTCTCCAGCAATGCCCGGTCCTAAGCGCGGAACATGGTTTAAACTTTGTTTTTGCGTCTATTCTGCATTGTGCTGTCAGATTTTCCAGTCAGACCGCAAGAGCTCCTCAGTGCATGTGCTGATCAGCATCATGACCAGTTCAGTTGAAGGGGGTCAGTCCCTTGGTCACCAACAACATCAGTGTGTTTGGGAGGAAGGGTAATTCCTCAATATAGTAATTACTACTTTGACTCACTAGTGGGGCCGGACTGAGCGGGGCCTGCTAGCATTGGCAACATCGGTGCTGCTGCTGCTGCTGCTGCTCTGCTGCCGTGTCTGCAACAGCCACGGCTCTGCAACTGTGCAGCTACAGCTCTGCAACTGTGCAGCTACAGCTCTGCAACTGCAGCCTATGGCTCTGCCAGCACACTTCGAAAGATGTGCTAGGAGTGTGCGGGGCTCAGCAGGGACCAAGGCCCATGCATGCATGCATGTTATGTAATAGTCCAAGCAGCCTGCATGGGGTTGGGGGATGCAAAAGGGGGGGGGGGGGTCAGCCCTGTAGCTTGCGAGATGGTTGAGGGCCTTGCTGTATGGTGCTGCATGCACTTCAAGCGTACCTTATAATTACCTGCAGCGCCTGCAACTGCTGCCTGTGAAAGGTGAGCTTAGCTGGGCCCCCCATTACTGAGTAATGTCCTGAAAGCAGCAGACATGCTTCCCCGGAAAGGTAATCTGCAACCTGCACTGGCAGTGCCAGCAACACCTCACCTTAGCCAGGCTCAGTGGGCAGTGCTACCAGGGCCTCAACAAGTCACACTGGCAACCGTTGCCAATGAGCTGCCGGCAGCACCTCGCCTACCTGCAGCACCTGGGCCTTATCGTACCAGCTGCACAGGGCTAAACCTCAGCCTCAGCAGCAGGGTGACAGCTACTACCAGGCTGGAAGCACCGCATCAGAGCTTCTAGCACTGACCTGTGAACACCCAGCTGGCAGCTCAGGTGCTTACTCAGTGAGTGGTGCCGCAGGCTGCTGAGCACCTGTCCTCCAGACTGCAGTTTACAACATGTGTCATGCAAGGCGCATGCTGCCAGAACTTGAACATGAACTTAAAAGGCGCCTTGTTTCGACCATCGTACGTGACGTACGGGGCCTGATCCTGCTGCATACTATACGGCACAGCCCTGTATGGAGGCAGCATAGGCCGCCACTGCCAGTGGCTACAGTATAGCAGCTATGGCCAGCTGTTGCACTGCACTCACTGGCGCCGCTTTATTGGCACGGCAGCCTTCAAGCCAGCTGCCTCCTGCAGCTGCTGTTGGATATGAAAGTGGGGGCTGCATGGGCTAGCTCGACTGGCGTGCAGTGTGACTGCTGTTGCCGCCACGGTCGGCAAGAGTCTTGCCAACATTTCCGGTGCATGCAAGTGGCACAGTTCCTTGGCACATACAGCTGTAACGGTTGTCATACCATGCTCATGGGGGCCCCCCTTGCCCCTGTGGTTGAGAGCAGTTGCACTGGTGGCTGTCAGTTGTGTTGAATTGTGCCAGTTTGGCACGTCACACGGGCACGTCACACGTGTATGCTTGGACAGGGATTTATTTTTATTTTGATCAAGATTGCGCAGTGTTTGAACCACCGCGTAGCACTCGTGTCGAAACGTTCACGCAGCATCGCTGCCAGCAGCAGCAGCAGCTAAACGCAACCCCTCACGTTCGACCTTGGCACGTTGCCCAGGATCGCCACGGCCACCCTGAGAGCGAGGTATGTGCCTGATCCTCATTGTGTCAAAGCGAGGCAACAAATCATGAGGGTGTGACACATCATGACCCTTGGACAAGCTGCTGCTGCCTGATTGCTGCACCTGATGCCTGCTGCTGCCCTTCCTTCCTCCTTTCCTGCCTTACAGCGCCCTCACCCCTCCATCATTACAACCTTGGCATGCCATCTAGGGTCTCGACTGCCGCAATGCAAGCGAGGTGGGTTGAATGACGTCAATCATCACCGACACAGCAAGTAACAGCAGTGTTAGGCGTGCTCTGAGTGTGCTGCAGCAGTAGATGGGAGTTTCCTTGGACTGGCTTTTTTCAACGCTGCCTCTGTTGCCGTACCTGATGCGCAGAGAAACGACCTCTGAGGGTGATTCATCACAACTAATACAGCTCCCAGAGCTCCCAGCGGCAGTGCTTGCCTGCATCCTGCAGCATGTCCCACAGCAGCAGCGCCTCACCAGCTGCGCGCTGGTGTGCCGTGCATGGGCAGCAGCGGCAGCAGCGGTGCCAAAATTCCTGGACCGAGACCTTTCCAGCGATGACCGCTGCATGCAGCTGCGGGGCTGGTTGGCTAAGCACGGGGGTGCAGTGGAGACGCTTACTGCCAAGGGCGACGAGTCGGGGTCACAACAGCCTGATCGGGGTTTCTGGCAGTACTGGCTCCCTCTGCAGCTGCCTGTTGCGAAGCTCATGCAGCTGCGCAGCTTGGACTTAGTCATGCTCAAACTGGAGCTGCCAGCCCAAGGTATCACCTCTCGCAGCATCACCAGCACAAGCAGGGGCTCCTCACTCAGTGGGGACAGTAGCAGCGGCAGCAATAGCAGCAGCAGCAATGGTGGTGTTGCAGCTGGTGCTGCTGCTGTATTGCCGCAGCTGCAGGCGCTGAAGCTCAGCACTGGCAGCGCTACTGCTACTGCTACAGCCGATGGCATTATGCTGCCGCAGCTTCAGGAGTTGAAGCTGACCGGCTGCCAGCTGACATTGCAGCTGCTACAGCAGCTGCTAAGCGCCCCAGCACTCACAAAGCTGCAGTGGCAGTGCGTGGAGGTCCACAGCGATACTTGGTCAAGGCTCCCCCGCAGTCAGGTTCTAGCCACTCTGTGGCAACAGCTGCAGCTGCTGCCCAAGCTCGCAGAGCTACGTATGGGCGAGGGCACCCTGACAGCAGCCGACATCCGCCCTCTCAGCGCCCTCCAGCGCCTGCAACACCTCAGCTTGGGGGTTGAAGTGTACGTCAACTTAGCAGGCCGACTCGCACCCGCTTCGCTGCGGGCCGTACAGGATGCAACAACCATGGAGCTGCTGTCAGCACTGCAGCACCTCACCCAGCTGCGGCACCTGGAGCTGCACGATTGCGCTCTGTCAAGCATTGAGGTCCCACTCACTCAGCAGGATGACAGATACCGGTGCTTCTCAGCCCTGACAGCATCCACCCAGCTCACAGCCCTGGTGATTCGTAACTCGTACGAGGTGCCTTTCCCACTAGGGGCCTGGGACTACATCATGCCGGTCGGCCGCGTCTTGCCAAACCTGTACGAGCTGCGCCTTGAGTTCTCAGAAGGCTGGGACGTGGCTACGATCAGAACTCAGGATGATATGATCAGGCTTGTGAGCCCACACTGCATGAAGCTCGATGCGGTTTTGAGGATGGCACGCAACTGCCCTGCTCTGAAGAGGGTCAAGCTGCTCAGAGTGGTCGAGGGGTGGGCTAGCTGGCTGAGGGCTGATGACGTCCTGCACTGCTACCCATGGTTTACGGTGAACCCTCCAAACAATATGGCACCCGGCGGTCCTTTGCAGTTTGTAGACTGACGTGCTTTGTAGCTGTATGGGTGAGGCGGGAAGTGCAAGACGCCCGAGGTTGGAGAGACGTTTGCTGGCATGCTGGTGTTGCCTGTAGTCGCTAGGGTTTAGGTAGCACACTACACCAACTGGCAGTTGTGCCTTGGCCCTGTGCAGCCTGGCTGGAACATGCCAATGTCTGCTGCTCTGCAGCACAGTGCGCACTTCAGTCATGTACAGTGTACAGTGCATGCCCTGATGGTTGATGTTGTTGTGCATCTGGTAGGTGCACAGTGCAAGGCTGCATGGCTGGCAAGTGTTGATGCCTAGACTGGTTTATGCATTTGCCTCAAGGAGGGCAGGGCCGGGCTTGCTCAAGAGTAATTGATGCTCTGAGGGTGAAGTTGTGCAGTTCAGCTATGCTGCAACGTGCCTCATGTTGCTGTGTGGGCGAGGCACTTGCAAGCCTAACTGGGAGGCACAGCAACCCTGTGGTGATGCTGTGCTGGTGTGTCTTTGTTTTGACGGGCTGTGACGTATACACAATCATTGAATGGCTGCAAAATTGTTGACAAGCGCGCCCTGAGGGCATCAAGCCCATTGCAGCACACAACTTTGGCAGGGTTTGTGATTACATGTGTGTGACCACATGGCAGGGTTTGTGATTATGTCACCAACATGAAGTTTAGGCATTTTTGAAACGGCCTTCAGGCACCACTCATAGCCACTCTCAAGTAGCCAACCTGGTAGCTTCATGTTGTGAAGTATGTGCAAGGGTATACACATCTTGAGAAGCAGAAACCCACCGTCACTTCCAGGCCCTTAAATGCAGTCTGTACAGATACAAGTCAAACCTTGGAGCTCAAACGTCACACCCAGAAACGTCATGTGATCAAAAAAACTGCAGACAGTACACTGCTAACAGCACTGCTGCGCATTGCATGTCAATTGCTGGGCCAATAATGAAAGCAGGAACCAGCTCCATGCACATAAGCTTGCGTGTGTTGCAAAGTGCTTGGCTGCTGAACCTGTTGCTGCAGCACAGAACAACAGCAGCTGCTGCCAAGCACTACAAGCATCCACAAGCTCTTGCTGCTGTCATCTGTGCCATGGGCAGCCTTTACTGCCTTACTGCTGCTGTTGTTCAGCAGCGTTGATGCTAGATGCCTGCTCCCCCTGCTGCTGCTGACAGCCGCCGCCCATTATAGACTTCCACCCTGACCTTGCTGCTGCTGGGCCCCGGGTGCTACTGCTGCTGCTGTTCAGCAGCGTTGCTGTTTGATGCCTGACGGCCCCACTGCTGCTGCTGGCCGCTGGCTGTTTGACCGCCCGTTGAAGACTACGAACCTGACCTTGCAGCAGCTGCTGCTGCTGCTGTTCCGCAGCATTGTCGCTTGATGCCTGCTGCCCCTGCTGCTGCTGCTGCTGGTGACAGCCCCCAGCTGTTTGACTGCTTTCTTTGAGACGGAAACCCGGCATTGCTGCTGCTGCTTAGCAGCGTTGCCGCTTGATGCCTGCTGCCCCCACTGCTGCTGATGGCCGCCGATTGGAGGACTGCAGGGCGAGCAGGTCGTTGTAGGTGGGCCCGCCCTCTGCTGCTGCTATGGCCTCGTCTGTGTCCACCCCTATTTCCTCAAACAGGTCTGCCTGCTTGCCCTCTATGCCCTCAGACACCGTGTCCCTGCATGTTTGGGAGGCAGGGGAGGGGCAGAAGAATGGCGCAGTGTATACTGGACACGTTTCAAACACGGTGTGCCTGCATGTATACATTCATCTATGCCGTCAGACACAGGTCCCTGCATGACTGTGTGGTATTGGGAGGCAGCGAGGGGCAGGAGGAAGGCACAGTGAATCAACAACGTGGACCTGATATGCACACACCGTGGACCTGATATGCACACACCTGGGGAGCTCACCAGGTACACAAACTGTACCAGCAGGCATGGAGGCCACCCACACATATTGATGACGCACAACATGTTCCAATCCTCCCACACCCTATGACAGCCCCTGCCTGCCCCCAACGCTTGTCCACAACTGCGCTGCGCTGTGTGCGCCATGACTTCTTCGCATTAGCCACCACCAACTGCTGATCCCTGCCCCAACACAAGGGCACTTAATACAAAAACAGGGTGCCCCGCACTGCCACTCCCTCCCTGCCTGTTGCTCACCAGATGCCCCTGAACACGCTGCGCCGCTTGCGTCATGCCCCCAATGCGTCACTGAATGCCGTCAGTGCCTGGTGACCCCCGCCCCCTGCCACATCACCCTGTCCCCCTTACAGCCCACTTACCAATCCAGAATGCCCCTGCACTGCCGCTCCCTCCCTCCCTCCCTCTCTCCCTCCCTCCCTCCGTCCACTCCTTCCACAACGCTCACGCTCTCTATCACATCTCCCTCCTGCCTGCTTATCGGATGCCCCTGAACACGCTGCGCCGCTTGCGCCAGACTCAAGTGTGTCCCGAAACCACCTGCTTCCCCACCACACCACCACACAAAAGTGTGCAACCCTGTGGACGCCTTGCCCTGAGATACAATGGCTTCCCTCCCCCTTCTCTCTGCAGCTCCAGCCCTTGGTTGCTCACCAGATGCCCCTGAACACGCTGTGCCGCTTGCGTCATGTCTCCATTGCGTCCCTAAATTCCGCCTGTGCCTGCTGACCCCCGCCCCCGGCACACACATCTGCTTCCCTCTCCGATTTCGCAGCCAACTTACTACTTGGGAGTGCCCCGCACTGCCGCTCCCTCTATCTTTCCTACCCTATCTCCCTCCTTCCCTCCCTCCCATCTCTATTATACCCCCCACCCCCCTTCCCCGCCCCCCCTGTTGCTCACCAGATGCCCCTGAACACGCTGCGCCGCTTGCGCCATGCCTCCATTGCGTCCCTGAATGCTGTCTGCACCCGTGCCCGCTCCTCTGGCGTCACCAGCACAGCACCATCACGCAATACACACAGCTTCGACACCTGCACACGACAGCAGCGGCACGGGTGGAAAGAAGCAGGCATGGTGAGTGCCAAATGCCAAAATATGATGCCAGAACAGTGACAACAGCACCATCGCGCAGCACCGACAGCTTTGACACCTGCACACGACAACATCGCCAGCAAGGATTGCATGGTGAGGAGCAGATGCCAAGAAGTGATGCCAAATAGCGATGACAGCACTTGCAGCAGAAATCAAAGCTTTGACAGCTGCACACGACAGAGGTGCCAGGGGGTGGCAACAGGCAGGCATGGTGAGTAGCAGACGGAGAACATGATATCAAAATAATGACAACGGCACATGCAGCAGCAACAACAGCTTCGACACCTATTAGCACAACAGAGGCGCCAAGAGATGGGAACAAGCAGGCATGTGAGCAGCAGATGCCAAGATATGATGTCAAAATAATGACAACGGCACATGCAGCAGCGCCGACAGCTTCGGCAGCTGCAAACAGCAGCGGCGCCTGGAGATGAGACAGTAGGGGAGTTGAGAAGCAGCATGCAAAGGATGATGCCCAAAAGGCAGCAACAAATTTGGCGGCTGTGACTGCAGCAACAGCACAGCAGCAGCCCCCCCCCCCAAAAAACACGCCACCACTTAATAATACGACCCCCCCCCCAACCACCCATGGCGAACAGCCCACCTGTTGCTCCTTGGTTGCTGTGAGGGCTGCCACCTTGGCCCGCAGCTCCTCAACAGTCAGGCTGTTGCTCCAGGACCGCAGCTCTGACATGGACAGGTACACCCATAGCAGCAGGCAGCAAGCAGGTCGTCAATGGCATGATACCAGCACACAATGCTCAACGTCATCTGCTCCTGAGCAGCGCTGATGTGCAAGACATGCACCACGCAGGCACCGCTGCTTCGTGCTGGCTGCGCCAGAATTTATCTGCTGCTCTGTCTATTGACTAGTCCATTATGCAAGGCGTCCCTGCTGTGGCGTCCCTCCCCTCCCCTCCTTCCCTTGTCCCATTCCGTCCCCACAGCTGACCATGCACTGAAGCCGATCCCACCAACCACCGCCTCCCGACGGACCAAGCCCCACATCAAATCTGTCCCACCTGCCTCTATCCCCCTGACCACCTTGTTTGCTGCCACCACCACTAATAGTTATGCCCCCACCCCCAATATGTAGAAGCACTGACCGAGGCTGACAGAACAAGGATAACAGCATATTGTCGTCCCACCTGCCTCTGCCTCCCAGACCGACCTGCTTGCTGCCACCAACATGATTAGCCATGCCCCCCACCCACACCCACTCGCTCCCCGGCATATGTAACAGCACTGACTGAGGCTGACACCAAGGACAACAGCAAGTTGCTGCCTCACCTGCCTCTGCCTCCCTGGTCGCCTTGTTTGCCGCCACCACCTGCTCCTGCAGGGACTTCAGCTCAGTCTTCTTAGCATCAAGCTCCTGTGGAGGGAAGAAAGAAGGTGGGAGGAGGAGGGTGCGTGTGTATGTGTGAGTCAGTGGGTGCAAAAGTGGGTGGCAGGCTGAGTCTTGGTTGTGCAGATGGGGGGGGGGGGTGTCCTGGCTGCATGGTCCCCAGATGTGGCCATCTCTCCCCTCACCCCCAGTGGCCACCTGCTGCTCTAACACCCCACTGCCCTGTAGACCCTGCTGCCCTGCAACCCACGAACCCACTAACCAAACAACCCCTTCCGCCCTTAAACACGAGTCGCTTCGTAAACCCTGCTTGCAGCCAAGCCCTGCTGTCACCGCACCTCCTTGGACAACACCTCCAGTCCCTCCTGCTTGTAGGTCCCTTTACCCAAGGCGGAAATAGTCCCCCGCCCCCCCCAGTTTTGCCACCCTGCTGTTGTGCAGACCCTGACACATGCACATGCTGCCGCCCTGCCAGCCCTGCTGTCTTGACCCCTGCCGCCATGCGCAACCCTCTTGTATCACACCCTGCTGCCCTGCACGCCATGCTGTCTTGAACACTGCCGCCATGTCCACCCTGCTGCCACCACACCTCCTTTGACAGCACCTCCAGTCCCTCCTGCTTGCGGTCCCAATCAGGACAGAAATGACTATCATCCTATTGGAAGCCGCCCTGCTGCCCTGCAGGCCCTGCCATCTGCAAATGCTGCCGCCCTGCAAGCCCTGCTACCCTGAACCCTGCCACTATTTCAGCCCTGCTGCCACCGCACCTCCTTGTTCAGCACTTCCGGCCCTTCTGGTTGTAGGCTTTCCTATTCCTTCCAAGGCACACATGACCCAAGGCACACATGACCCTCCCCTTGCTCGCAACCCAGCCACCCTACAAGCCCTGCTGCTTTGCCATCCCTGCTGCCCTACAAGCCCTGCTGTCAACGCACCTCCTTTGACAGCACCTCCAGTCCCTCCTGCTTGGGGATGTAGATCTTGGTCTTGCCAAACTCCTGCACACAGCAGCCAGCCACACAGCAGTTGGAGGGTCAGCAGCCTGCACAGTGCTGCGGCAGCTACACAAGCCACCACTTCCTCAACAAAGCTCATGTCATGGGCCTACCGCTGTCATAGGCCGCCCACAAGGTCCATGCGGTATCCTGCAGACCCTGTGTCTTCACAGCCAAGTATCAGTGATGTCCCTTTGGTTGCCCTGCGATTCAATTTCACAGTATGCTTGCAGCAGCTGGCATGCTGCTGCAACACGCAAAGCTGCTTTTGCAAACTTTCAACACCCAACTGCTGTCGTGCCAATAACTGGGAAAGGGGTGCATATGGACTGTGTACCCTAGCCAGCACCCCCCTGGCTGCAGCTTGAAACGGTCGTTTGGCTTTTCATTTTCAGCACCATCCTCATGAAACCATACCATGCTGGTCAGCATGTGTGTTGCGGACACAGAAATCCTGCTCAAAATCATGCCTTCACATGTTGCACCTCACTTACAGACAAGCACCAGGTAACCTATCTCCTTCCGACACTGCAGGAGCTGCTGGTCTGCTTTCTACGCCCCAGCACCATACTCCAAGACCACAATACACAGGGCAAAACGTCTCTCATCCTGTCTGTGCCATAGACGCACACGTGTGTCAAGTTAACCACCAACTTGGTGTGGCACACCCACCTTGCACACGATCTTGCCCTTTTCTGTGAGTGCATCACACGCCTTCTGCACTGCTGTCTTTTTGACGCCTGCTGACTGGAGGTTGTCCACCAGGCCCTGTACACCGAAGGGCCTGTTGTGCGTCTGAATCAGGTTCAGCACTGCTGCTTCTGCTGCAGCTGCCATGCTGCCTGGTCAGTGAGTGATGCTGTCGCAGCAGTAGGGAAGTTTGTACGATGGTCAGCTGCTTGTGTTCTGCAGCTGCTGCTGCTTGAGGGTGCTAGGGAAGGCTGGTTGCAGTCTTGACGTGCAATATGGGTCACAGGAGCCAAAGGTTGAGACTGTGCTCAGGGACAAGCCAGGAAGAAGGCAGGCCAGGCTGGCTGTATTTGTTTTTTTGAAGTGCTGGGATCATGCAAGTTGCATATATTTGATAAACGCTTTTCTCAGACGTGAGGCTCAAACGTCTGCGAATAAGGGCTTCTACACGTCGTCCAGCACCTCGGTTGGCAACCGATCTATTTGAAATTTGCTGACTAACCTTGCCCGACAACGTCAGGCATGGCAGCGAAACCTTGCGCAGAAGTATGTAGGTATTGGTGTCTTTGTCATGAGCTGAAAGAGCGCCTGATCTACTTCTGACCGTCTGTTGCAGTCAACAGCAGCACTGGCAGCTGCTACTGCTGCTGTTCCGTGACCAACCATGCGTGCAGCCATGCCTCATCTGGGCTGTCGGAAAACATTAAACCCACAAAAAGGCTTCAACAGCACTGGCACGCAACGGCTAGGGACCTCCAAGAGGAGGTGGCCAGCTGCTACTGCAGCAGGCAGTCGTGGCGCTTCAGCAACAGCAGCACCAGCAAGCAGCAAGGACAACCCAGACCTTGACGAGATAGTGCTGGACGATGCATACTATCAGGAGATCGGCATGACGCGGGAGCAGGCCATGAGGCAGCAGCAGGAGGTGAGCTAGTCAGCAGTTTGGGGACCATCTGTCACCCACACTTCACCTGCCGCAAGTGAGCTGGTGCACAGCTGCAGTCCAACCAAAGCTTGTGCAGGACAGCAGCAGAAGTCCACAGCGGGGCGTGGCTGCATTGTGTATGGCTTGTTTGAGTGCGCGGGGGAGGGGGGTCCCAGCAGGAAGTGGGGATGCAGGCCGGGGGTGGCTGATAGGTTGACTCCTCCCGCCAGGCCAGGCTGCCAGTCCAGAGCGTAGCCTGAGAGCTTACTAAGTCTTACTAATTACTAAATGCTTGTTGCACGGCATCAGGTGTAGGAAGCCTTACGGCTTCCAGCAACAACAGGGGAGGGGGTTCTAGTATCGACAGGCATATATCGACACTAGTGTTGTGAGCAACAGCTGCTGTCGGTGCCGCAGTGATCAGCAGGGCATGGCCGTCATATGATCTCAGCACAGCCTGGTAGAGGTTTCCCCGTTTCTGCTGTGCAATTATTGTTTTATATGTTGCTGTTTTCTTTTTCAGTTTTATTGTTTCATTATGTTATATGGGTTTACATGGGAATTTAGCACAGTTGGTAGCGCGTTTATTGTGTACTTGCAGACAATGCAGTTCAACATGGAGTTGCTGCCGTTTCTGCTGCTTTGTGGTCTTGCTAGCCAGTGCCAACAATTGGTTTCTGTCTGCAGCGAGTGTGCTGTCCACACAAACGCACCCCAACCTCTTCCGTCCCCCTGCTCCCTCTTGCCCGCCCCCTCCTCCTCAGATCCTGTACTCAGTTGACCCTGAGGCAGCCCCCCTGGGCCTGGACAGCCTGGGCACCATCAACCCAGATGTGTTGCCTGATGACCTGCGCAAGGCAGTGGAGAGCATTGAGGTGTACGGACCACAGGTATGCAATGGCTGTCTACTTTGTTTGACCAGTAATTATATGGTGGGGGGGGGGGTGGCAGCACTCAGTGGTGGCTGGGTCAGACAGGTGCAGGGGGTTTGGTGCGGTGTGGGGAGAGGGCCATCGAGGTGTAGGGGCCACAGGAGGGTGTGTAAGGCTTGCAGGGTGGGGTCAGGGGGGGGGGCACCATCAACCCAGATGTGTTGCCTGATGACATGCGCAAGGCAGTGGAGAGCATTGAGGTGTACGGACCACAGGTGGGTGGGTGTAGGGCTTTGGGGGGGGGGTGCCAGCGTGCGTACCACCCTCGACTCCCTGGGGTGTTCAGAAAATTGACTTGCCAATCCAACACCCTTCAACACCCTTTCTTGCCTTCCCCTCTGGGTCCCTGCCGAGGTTTATGCCGTTGTGCGCGCCACCAGACTCTCCAGCAGCACTTAGAAACCGCACTAGCTACACCGTCACCCCGCCCCCCTCTCTCCCATGCCTGCCCTTCTCTCCTCGGCTTGCTGCAGGCATTGACTTTGGCCTGTTTTTGTGCGGAGGAGTTTGCAGTTGTGCGCGCCACCCTCGACTCCCTGGGGTGTCCATTTGTTCAGCCGATCCAACGCCCTTCAACACCCATTCTTGCCCCCCCCCCCCGCCTTCCTCCACTGCTGGCTGCAGGCACTGCTGCTGGCCGGTTTCCCTGCGGGGGAGTATGCAGTTTGCGTGCCACCCTGGACTCTGATATCCAGAAATTTTTCTTGTCGATCCAACACCCTGGAACACCCTTTCTTGCCCCCCCCCCCCCCCCCGCGCCTGCTTCGTTTGCTGCAGGCACTGCTGCTGGCCGGTTTCCGTGCCGAGGAGTATGCAGTAGTGCGTGCCACCCTCGACTCCCTAGGGGCCCTATGGCTCCCTGTGAAGGTGGTACCAGCATTTGATGACATGTTGAATGCCCTCCAAACCCTTTTTTTCCCCGTGTCCCCACCCACCTGCTCTGCTTGCACCCCCCCCCCCCCCGCCTCCTCCGGCACAACTGCTTGCCGCAGGCATTGCTGCTGGCCGGTTTCCGTGCCGAGGAGTATGCCGTTGTGCGCGCCACCCTCGACTCTCTAGGGGCCCACCAAGTGAAGGTGGTGCCAGCTTCAGATGACATGTTGAATGACACGCTGGATTTTGCTTTGGCAACACCGGAGGTGGACTGGTCTGCCCCAAGGCCCCCTGAGTGGATCCAAGGGGGCGGCTGGGGCAGCCAACGGACAGTTCTGTTCTCAGGTGTGTGCGTTTCGCTGGTGCACAGTTTGGGTGCTGACCCTGCTCAGTGGGGAACCTGTCTGCCAGATGGGCCAGCCGGCGCATTGTTGTCATGCGGGTAGTGACTGCACACGCAACTAGGTGTAGCCCAAAACCACCGCATCCAGCTAAGGTATATCAACTGCTAGAGGCCCAGGGTCTGCCTCCCCTCACCCCCTTCAAATTGACACCCTCCCTTTCACACACACCGAGTCATGAGAATGTGTCAACACGCCATCACCATTCCCGCCTATATTCAGGTCTGTCCATCAAGGCCCAGGCCACCCTGCTAGAGCTCCTAGAAGCTCAGGGTCTGCCACCGCTGTGTGTCACAATGGCTGTCAAGGAGCAGGCAGGACGCAAACTGGGGGAGGTGCTGGCTGAAGCAGTCAAGGTGGGTGTTGATACCGGGATGTCACAGTGTACATTTTCTACTGTGTGTGTGGTTGTCAGCAAAGGGAGTGTGTGTCGGGTGTACGGTGTGTGCGTGTGTGTGGTATATTGTTGTAGAGTGTACAACAGCCTGTGTTGCTGGAGGCCCCAGCTTTTTGTGGGTCTGTCAAGCTGACGCGGTAGCGGTGTGTATATGTGTGCTGCTGGTGGTGGTGTGGGTCGGTGGGGTGGGGGCGCAAGCTGGGTGAGGTGCTGGCTGGGGCAGTCAAGGTGGGTGTCAAGACTGGGGACGTCTCAATGTGCGGTGTGTACCGTGTGTGTATGAGTGTGTGTCAGCAGAGGGAGTGTGTACCGTGTGCTGAATGTGTCGACAGATGGAGTACTTGGATACATGCAAGCTCACCAAGACTGTCCTGCTAGTGTGTGGGCGTGTGGTGTCTTGCTCTACACTGTACTTGTGCGTGTGCGTGTGGTGTCTTGCTCTACACTGTACTGGCAGTGTACAACATGCCATGTCGTTGGAGGCTCCAGCTTCTTTGTAGGTGCGTCAAGGTGATGCAGTTGGTGTTTATAAATTAATAATTAATCATAATTATCTGTGCGCTGGTGGTGGTGGGTGGGGGGGGGGGGTCGGGGGAGGGGGGCGCAAGCTGGGTGAGGTGCTGGCTGGGGCAGTCAAGGTGGGTGAAGGGGGGGGGGGAGTGCAGGTGTGTACAGACACAGAGAGTGCGTTGCCATCCAAAGTTGGGTACAACTTCGTGGGTATGTGTGTCCAAGACACTGGGCTTGAGTCAAGCTGATGCAAACAATGTGTGCGGAAAGGAGGGGGGAGGGGGGGGGGGGGGCGTATGCATCTGGAGGGGCTGACTGCATGGGCAGGAAGCATGTTGATGCGCACCCAGCCTTCACCCCTGAATGGTGGGGAGAAGAGCAGGCCAACCCTTTGTGCTTCCCTGACGTCACTGATCCACCCTTTCCTGTTTCCTGTATCTACCAAATCCTCCTGCCCCTTTTGCTTCAACTGCAGTCTCAGCGTGGCTACAAGCCAACACCCATCACCCCCTGGAAGATGACCCTCTCCCTTGCTGCCCTGACCTCCTCCCTCCTCTTCCCCCCCCCCCCCCCCACTTGACCTGTCCCCTGCATTGTTTCCCCTTGATCTTCCCCATGCATAATATAGTCCTTGGCCTTCCCCCTGACCTTTTCCGATGTAATTGCACCATTTGCTTCAACTGCAGTCTCAGCGTGGCTACAAGCCAACACCCATCACACCCTGGGAGATGAACAGGCCAGCCCCACAGGCACAGTCTCAGCCCTCTGCCACCACCCCCAGCAGCAGCAGCACCAGCAGCGGCGGCGGCAGGTCGTCTGCCCCCTGGGTGCCTGGCAAGAAGGGTCGGCTGTTTGCCAAGCGCGGCCGCGGCAGCGGCAGCAGCGGTGTTGTGGGTGGCGATGGCTTGGAGTCTCTACAGGACTTGATACCCCCTGAGGTAGCACGTGCGAGGCTTAGGGTGAGCGGTGGGTGGTGAGTTCGGGGGGGGGGGGGGTTGGCCTAGAATTGGGGTGAGTTTGAGAGGGGGAGGGGATGGCCTGGAGTCGTTGCAGGACTGATACGGCCTGAAGTGGCACGTGCAAGGCTGAGGGTGAGCGGTGGGTGGTGGATGATGCCTAAGAGGGGGGGGGGCTACCCCTGCTGAGCGAGACATATGTGTTCCATACGTATGAAACATCAGGGAAGTGGTGGGGTGTGTCACATTGGGGGTGGGGTTGGTTTTGGGCCTTTGGCGGCCGATTACGACGTTGGCTTGCTGTTTCCTTACTTGAAGGGGCCGGTGACCGCCTTGACGATATTCATCACCGGCTGGTTGCAGCTGCATAATAATGATAGCGGCCAAAGTATCAGGATAAATGGTTTACAAGGGCAACGACACCCAGCATCGGAAGGGAAGCAAGAATAATATCGGCCTTTGAAAGTTCGCGCCGATTTATTAAACCCTAGCGGAAATTGCGTCTGGACAGATGGCAAATTGCTGTATGGGCACCCAGCACGGATGTGTTCCCATCTTTGTGTGTTCCCAGTGTCTCCACAGGAAATCTTGCTACCACCCCGGTTCCGGGCACTGTCTCACCCAGCACGGATGGTTCAGCTGAGCGCCGGCATGCCGAATGGCCACCGGAATGACTCGCGTTCGATCCCTGTGGGCGTCAGCTCCTGCTTAGGTTGCTTTTTGGGTGGCCGTCCTTGCTTTGCCAAAAAAACGCCCTGTCGGCATTATATGTGTATATTCCCTGCTCACTCGGAAGCGTGCTGCAAGCCTTCCTGTGGCGTGTGTGTTTCCTGGTGATCTCATAGCCCGGCTGCAGAGCTCACACCCCCCACCCTGGCCAGAACTACATTACATCATCAAAGCAAAACAACAATATATCAACATAAGTATGATCAAGCATGTCAACATACATGCACCTGTTGCAATAGCTTTTTCAGAGAGCCAACGGTCTATACATGCTTTCAGGCCGGCTCCTATTCTTTACTATGCCAAGCTATCAGTGCATAGTGCATAGTGCATAGTGCAGTCTATCTGTCTGTTTGTCTGTTATTCGTGACTAATTGATTTTTGGTGTGCAATCTGGGTGCACTCTGTGAATCGTGGTGTGCACTCTGAGGCTCGTGAACGTGGAACGGCCCTTCAAGCAGCTGCATATACATGCATACAACATTGCTTCCTTGACGGGTCCTCACAGATCGAGCAGCAGCAACATACATGGCATGTACCAAGCCACTGCTTTAAATCAGCGAGGTGCTCCTGCCCCCCTGGGCCTTGCATTTGCTAGTGAGATATGCAAACCAGAATGACTGGGCAGCGCCTGTAACTGTGTGCTGACTAGGCAGCTTTGCCCTGCAGCACCACGAGTGATGTACATGGTTTAGCACTAAGCCGTGAGCACAAAAGCGGCAACATGCAAGGGCTGATGCCAACTCCTGACTGGCACGTCATGTTGCACCCAACACCTTTAGGCATTGTGCATGAGGATACAGTACAGATAAAGGGTCACATGCAAAGGAACAAACTTTACAGTGCCTTGGCAAGGGAAGAAAGCACTAGACAGTGGCTTGCTGAATTTGGTGCTATGGACATGTCAGCAAGACAGCCATGCAGAGCACCTGCTGCACTGTGTGGCTTCACCAGTGTCAAAGACTTATCAAAAACAAAGACTTGTTGAAAGTGGCCGTGCTCCTGCTCCACCAGCATGCTGTGCTGTCAAGCCTTCAAACTGCGCATGCGCCTCTTGCTCCCATGTGTGCTTTGCGCAGCTCTTTTGCTGAGCCAAATTACTGTAACGGTACTGTACATGTAACTGTAAGCTGGACACCCCAGAGTGAAGACCCCTGTATGAGTGGCCAGTGTGTTGAGCAGCAGGCGCTGCACAACGCTTGTGTACTGCCTAGGGCTTCTCCTATGCTGCTGTGGCAGGGAGGTCAAGTTGTCCCCAATGCTGCCTCTGACCTCTGTCGTTGCTTTTGCCGCTGTTTGAATTATGCTGCAAAGTTTGACGCCATCATCCCAGGCAAGAACAGCCCTCAGCAGCGCCCACAGCAGCAGCAGCAGCAGCAGCAGCAGCAGCAGCAGCAGCAACGAGAGCAGCAGCAGCAGCAGCAGCAGCAGGCGTATGCATACCAGGGTTCAGCACAAGGTGTTGGGGCCAGCTCAACAGGCATGGAGGATGATGGTGAGGAAGAGCCAGCTCCCACTAGGTGAGAATGGGGGATGGGGGTGGGGGGTGGTTGGGGGGGGGGACTAGAGTGGTAGTCGGTGGGACAGTGAGTGTGTGGATGGAAAATTGGGTGTGCGGATGGGTTGTATGGGTAGGTTATCTTTGTCCAGAGCCCTGGAAATGACATTGGGCAGGCTGAAGCGGTTGACTCATTGTACATGGTATGTGCATGTTCATCCTATGCACACATTGATGTGTGTAAGGGGACGCCCCAAGGTGAAACCAACTTATGTATATGGCGACCAAACTGGTGTGTATCACGGGTGGCAAGACTGTGAAATGCCACCGTAAGACATTTCAAACATGTACATGTGCCAATGTGTTTGATGTGCAGGCTGCCTGACTCTGCCTCTTCAGACCAAGACCTCCTAGACTGGTTCAACAATGAACTGGGTGGACCATCTGTGGAGCTGCCATGGACGGAAGGGGACAGCAGCAGCAGTGCAGCAGCGGCGGCGGCTGCAGCGGGCATGGGCTTTCAGCAGCCAAACGAGCAGCAGCGGCAGCAGCAGGAGGTTGATGGTGTCTTAGATGACCTCTTTGCAGCAGCTGGGGCAGGCACCAGCAGCAGCAGCAGCAATACCGGCGACACTTTACTAGACGACCTGTTGCCCCGCACCACTCCCCATTCTTATGCTTCCACCACCAGCAGCAGCGGCAGCAGCAGTAGTAGTGGCGGCTTCACTCCCAGCCGCCCCTCTTCACAACGGCTTACAACCGACCAAGGTTTTGAGCTTGATGTGTCAGACCCTGGTGATGAGTCAACCTCCGTCCTGTCAGTTATACAGTCAGCGCTCAAGTCTGGTGTCGCCCCAGACCAACTCAAGGCGCTGATAGATGCAGCAGCAGCTGAGTCAGCAGCAGCAGACGATGAAGTGGACCTACTGCTCAACAAGGATGCTGCTGCTGCTGCTGCTGCTGCTGCTGCTGGTAGAGCGCAGCCGCCGCCCAGACCCCAGCAGCAGCAGCAGCAGCAGGCGCGTCAGTACGGGCCCTCCCCTCCTCCTGCTGCTGATGCAGAGGGGCTGGTGAACCTGAGGCCAGAAGTGGAGGCAGCCTTTGAGAACAAACAGGTCAGTGGGGTGGGGTGGGGTGTCTGTGCGTCACCAACACCTGGTATAAACCAACATAACAACCGCCTTGGGCTGCCAGTATCGATTGCCTTGGGCTGCTTCTGTTCAGGTTGAGCGACAAACCATGAGTGCCCTTGCCGTCGTGCTTCTGTCGCCAGCTAGTCACCAACCCTCAAGCCTGCAGGGCAACACTGCAATGCACCATGTGCTTTACTTGAGCCCCTGGCCCCCTTGTGGGTTGCATGGCTCTGCCGTGTCAACTACTGTGACTGTAACTGTTTGCTGCTTGCGTTGATCACAGGTCAAGTTTGTTGACCTCAGCAAGGTGCCTGATAGGTTTTCAATGTCGCACACTCATCTCCTAGTGCAAACACCCTACACCCTACACCCTGAATCCTGAACCTCATCCACATGCTTAGTGTTCCTCATTGTACAATGCCCTTCTGACATGACAGGTCAAGTTTGTTGATCTCAGCAAGCTGCCCAAGAAGTACAAGCAGAGCTACAGCCTCGACGCACTGCGGCAGCAGCGCCAGCAGCAGCAGCAGAAGGCCATCGAACTCGAGCAGCAGCAGGAGCAGCAGGAGCGGGAACAGCAGCAGCAGCAGTTGGAGCAGGGTAAGGTGCCGCAGCGGTGGTGGCAGAAGCAGAGCAAGCGGCAGCAGCTGGCACGCAGCTTGCCTGCCCAGGTTTTAGATAAGCTGCCCCCTGGGGGTACGGTGGTGAAGGTGGATATGGGCACCCCAGAAGCAGCAGCAGCGGCGGCGGCGGCTGGCGCTGCTGGGGAAGCAGCTGGCAGCGATTGGGCCGACGGCAGCAGTGGCAGCAGCAGCAGTAGGGTGCGACCTCTGTATGACTTGGACAGTAGCAGCAGCAGCAGCAGCAGCAGCGGCGGCGGCGACTGGGCGGATGCCATTGCTGGTGCTAGTGGATTGGCAGCAGCTCGGTCAGCGGGGCTAGTGCTGGGGACATATCGCAGTCGTCAGGGGCCGGGCGGTATGAAGCAGAGTTCAGAGACCTGCCACCATCACCGTCACGATACTCGCAGTTAGCGGCAGGAGGGGGAGGTGATGACGAAGGTTACTTCGGCTCTGGCCCCAGCAGCAGCGGCAGCAGCAGCAGTGGGAAGAAAGGCAGCTCTCAGAAGAACAGCAGGCAGCAGAGGGAGAAGCAGCAGCAGCCGACCCTGACTTTATCCTAGATGAGTCAAAGCTGCAGCAGCTTGTTGACTCAGCCAGGAGTGAGGGGCTCGATGTGTCTAGGGCGTTGGCCGAGGCTGTAGCGTTTGGGGTGCAGATCGATGCTACAGCTGCTGCTGCAGTGGGGGTGGAGCTGCCACCTCCTGATGCAGTGGAGGCAGCACGTGAGGGCATTGTGGCAGCAATACGGGACATGCAGGAGCAGGAGCAGCAGCCTTCAGCAGCAGCAGCAGCAGCAGCAGTTCAGGGGGGTCAGGATGCCGGTGAGGCGCAGTCTAATGGCAGCAGCAGCAGCAGCAGTGCTGGTAGGGGTGGCAGGAGTAGAGCCTGGGGTACCGGCCTGACGGCTGCTGTGCAGCGTGCCAAGGCACACAAGAGCAGCAGCAGCAGCAGCAGTAGCAGCAGTAGCAGCAGCTGAGGGCTGTACAGATAGTGCTACAAGCACCGCGGCCGCATGGCGTGTGGTGCTCAGGCAGCCTGGAGGTGTCACTTATGTTGACCCTCATGTTGGATGTGGAGATTTGGATGTGGTGATGGATTGTGGGTACTGTACTTGCGTATGAACGGGGGGAGGCTGCTCCATGCGGTCACTTCCATCACTGGGCGGTGCTCAGTGTATGCGGGTGCCTTTTGTGTCGCTGTTACAGTTTCAGGCATTGCCATCAGTGCCGGCCAGCTAGCAGCTTGGTCAGCCTAGGTGTTTCTCTGTGAGGCTGCATTACCCTGATCGCCTGTACATGGGTGGGTTGGATGTGAGGAAGCCCTATGCTCTGCTCAAGGTGTGCACTGTCTAGATGCTAGCCAGAAGTCGACAGTCCACGCTTAGTAAAGGCGCCGCGAAGAAGCGGCTTTGCAGCTGGCATGCTAGTGTATAAACTGCAGCAGAGCGAATGGTGAGGTCCACCCTTCCAGCTCGTCTTCAAGCCAAAGAGGGGTGTCACAGCCGCAGGATGCAACCAGCTGTACTGGTCTAGCTTCAGCTGCACATGCATATGCATCACTAACCACTTCTTTTCGTTGACAGACACGGCAGCTTCAGCCTCTGCGATCTTACTACAACAGCTGTACTGGTCACTGGCAAGCAGATCAAGTCCTGGGATGGACCAAGGTCACTTGAGGAAGGCACTTGCAGTGACACGCTGCCAATACGGTCGCTTGTGCCATGCAACTGCTCTCTGAGTAGGTGGTGGTGATTGCACACCACTGTTCCTGTGTCTGGACTTATCGAAAGGTGTGACAAGTGCAGGCCGGAAGAAGGGACTTCCGGGTTCTTCTGCCAGGAAGTCGGTCGGCCCCGTAACACCGGTTTTCCGTCGTGTTGTCATTTTCTGCAAGATCGCATTGTTTATCAGTACTACCAGTAGCCTCCCACCAGCATCCCAGCATGTCACCTTCCACAGGAATATCCACAGGATGCAGTTTGCTTGGTGCCGTGATGTGCATGCTTTTGGTGCTTTGTGAGGCAGCTTCGTCTCAGGCTCCTTCTGAAGAGAACTGTGCAGGGTCTGGAGCCACAGTCAGGCACCTGGTGCGTGGGTCACAACGGCAACCGTGCTGCAACAGCAGGACAGACTGGCGCAGTTGTGACAGCAGGGAACTATCCTGTACGCAAATTCAGTGGCAAAAGCAACCCAAGCAGCAAAACAGCCTCAAAAGTTTGGCCCATTTTGGGCTCACAATGGGCTCATTTGGGCTCATGTGCATGAAGCACCGTTTGTGCCTTCTGCTGTTGTGCAGATACTCTATGACTTGAGGACAGCAGATGCACAGACCCTAGCTGCAGTGAATCAGCTGTTCAGGCAGAGGATGCAGGAGTGTGAATCAGTGTTATATCCAGGGAGCAGCTATGGCGGCGCAGCAATTACGGCTACGCCCACTGTTTATGGGTACGTCCTTACCAGCAGTCCAGCAGTTTGGCCATTGGTGTGCAGGGCGATGGAAAGCCTGCATGTTGCATGGCATGCAGCCAGGATACTACACGTCTGACTTTGTGCCCTGTTGCCTCTTGTGCGTAACATGGTGCTTAGCCATAGCCACAGGGAACCCATAGCGCAATAGCCAAAGCAAGCTAGCTTTGGGCTTTTGATTGCCAGTGACTGCACCATGTAGATGGTTTGCAGCTGCTTCCGTCCTCCCAAGGCCAGCATGCTCTGCACACCACCATCCAAAAGAACCTGCTTGTTGCAGTGCAAGACCATAGAAGGGGCCGCGCTTTCCACTGTGCTGTGCTGTTATGTGGCTGGTGTGTGCTGTCAGGTTTCCCCCAAGCCGGCCAATGCCTGTGAGTGCCACCATTGCAGACTGGGTGGGCTGGCTGGATTTCACATCCATTGAGGGTATGCGCAAGTGCCTGAAGATCAACAACAGGACAGGTGAGGACAGGGCATGGCCTGCCTGGCAGCTGGGTGACGCCTTCTCTTCCTCTCCAAGGGTTTGAGCAAAGGTGTTGCACAGTGTGCAGCAGTCTGCTGTTGATGGGCCACCCTGACACTCACACTAATTGAGAGAACAATCAACCTCACACACTCAACGCTTCAGATTCACCATGCTAACATGAGCAGCCCTCCCAGCCCTCTCAGCCTGCAACTGCCAAACACAGCCCATGTTTCAGTTGTGCAGCTGCTTGCCAGCCTGGCACGTACATCACGCTACCAATCAGCCGGGATCATCCTCCTGCACTGCTCGCTCACTCAATCACCCCACTGACTGCTGCCACATTGGTGGTCCTGCATGCAGGCACTCTGAAGGCCATGCGGGCCTACGCACAGCCCAACGGTCGTATTGACCTTATCACACGCAAACACACTGTGCCGGGCGAAAAGCACGAACCCTGCCCACTGCCAAACTCCTATGCGCCTGCCACGATACGCTACATATGGACGTACATCTTCGCTCCAGGTGTGTACTACAGTCATGCAGGGTATCAAGCTGGCTGCGAGTGTAACAGTAATGTAACAGTTACAGTAACAGTATTATGAGAGGTCATACCCAGCCACAGCTACAGACTTCAGCACTGCAACGCACCGCACATGCCACAGGGGAGACCAGGATCCAGGGGACACAGGGCAGCTGTGATGGGTGGCAGTTGCCCTGGCACCACAGACTGATAGAAAAGGCTGGGCAGGTTTGCCAGCTTTGCCAGCTTTTTTTTGAGAGGAAGTGGTGCAGCTGTGACAACAAGCCAAGCAGGGGCGGCAGCAACATCTTCTTCTTGGGTGAATCACTTTGAGTCGAGTTTGGTGTTGTGCGTGTCTCTTATTCCCCCACCAGCTTACTAGCAGCATCACTCATTGCAAGAATTGGGGCACTCCTTTTCCACCCTGCAGACACCAATCGAGCGGCAGCCTGTAAGAAGGGTGCGGCTCTGTGGCACCGCATGCTCAAGACCGGTGGCAACGACGTGCGCCATGGGACGTCCTGCTCACTGTTGTCTAACCAGGAGGCACGCAGCTATGGAATCGAGTTCAACAGCGGGTTTGGTGAGTATGAATTTCAAGTGGTGCCGAGGCAGCATTGTTGCTATGGCTGGCCTTGTGATAGTGGGCGAATAATTACTGTACTCTCCGCACGCACACCACTCGGGCGTTGGGGTATCTAAGCATAGACCACTGCCTGATGCTGTGATGCAGCCCCTGGGTGTTGGTGTGTAGCGATGCACATATACAAGGTGAGGGTCCTCAAATTTGCCCGCCCCACAAGTTTGTAATGGGTTGCCACTTGGCACCGTGCTGTGGTAACTTCCCTGTTGCCAACACTCACACGGCTGCCTTCCTGTACGCGTTGCAAGACACGCCGACAAAGCCGACACTGCCGATGACAACGCCCATGCATGGTGATGTCCCTCGCTGTGCAGGTGGCTACGTCGACTTTGTATCTCTGCGGGACATGACACGGTATCTTGCCAGCAACAACCCCACCATCCAGTCAAACCGGAAGCAGCTGCGGACGCTCGGGGTCTATGCGGCGCGAGCAGCAATCGCACTGCCATGGAGCGGTCGGTGACCCAATCAGCGGTTCATCAAGATCGTGGTTCACTCTCCCAGCAGTCTCCGGCTGCGAGAAGATGTCTTGCAACAGCAGCAAACACGGCACAAACAGCTTGTGGTGCTGCTGCAAGCTGCCGCAGCGTATGGCTCAACAGGCACGATGCAGTCAAGGGTTAGCAGCTGCCATGCAGCAGCTGCCCCCACACTTCCTCTGGCGACCAGAGCCGTCCCTAGCAGCCACCCCTCCCAGCGCCGGCGAGACAGCCGGCAGAGCCCCCCCCCCCAAAGGCAGCAAGCAGCCCCTACAGCAGCCCCCGCAGCAGCCCTGTGTGTAGGGCGTTATTGCTGGCGGGCACCTGTTGTGCAAGTGGGAGTGGCGACGCCAGCTGCCCAGCTGGTGGAGAGTGCCAGCGCAGCGAGGCCTACAGCAGCACAGCCACTGTCCATAGGGGATCCTACAGCAGCACAACCACTGTGCATAGGGGATGGCTTGCTGTGCGGGAAGCAGCCCTTGAGCGGCTGCGGCTTGTCACCACGCACCTCCACAGCAGCAGCTGTGAGATCTGTGAATGTGTGAATCCCAGCAAGGGAGCCCCACCCCGCGCCTTATCGGGTATCGGAATTGACGTACTTGTGCGGGTGATCTCAATCGCCCACTCGAATGCGAAGAGGAAGGGTGCTAATATATGTGAACGCCCCCATGAGCAGACCTGCTCGCTGGCTAGTGCCAGGGCAGAGGGTTCACCCCCTGCAATATTGGTATTGGTAATGGTATTTTCCTGGCAAGGTGATCCCAGGAGCAGAGTGCCCCGCCTTATCCTTATCCACTCAAGGCGTGCAGTGCCACGTTGAATGTTAGCTGTTGTTGTGATGCATGGCAGCGCCGAAGTGTATGCTATTGCACCAGCACAACCATTCCATGAGTGATTGTGGTTGTGGTAGCCTGTTGTAGCCTGTTGTGGAGGGCTTGGGAGAGCAGCAGCAGCAGCAGCAGCAGCAGTAGCGCCGCCGCAGCAGCATCTGCAGCAGTGCCACCTCCGCAGCAGCAGCAGCAAGTGCAGCAAGCACAGCTGTGTGATCCATGATACCACCAGGCTGGGCAACCCGCGCATAATGTTCTTTGACCCGCTGAGAGGCGGTTGCATTTGTACAATCGATCAACAAACATCAACACACATCAACACACATCAGTTTGGACATTTGTGTTGTGTTGCTTGGCTGTCTGCTGCTGCCACGCAGCAGCGTGTGGTCCTGTTGCCATTGTACCTGCATTTCACGTACACGTGCAGATCATCTGTAGCCCCAACCTTCGGTGTGTGGTGCATGGGCTCATCAGCACGATAGTGTCGTTTGAAGGGGTGGGTGGTGCCCTTTCAGGCAGGTGCTGGTAGGTGGATGTGGCATGGAGAAGAACTCATATGCACAGCATGCACCTTCTGCGGCATTATGCAGTGCTCAAGCACATATGTTGATTTTTTGCTGCTGTTCCTAATGTGGACCAACCCGGCTGTTCTTTTTGTAGCAGAGCCCTGTCTGAACAAGACCTGCCACCGGCCAGGGTTCAACAAGTTGTTGTAGGCTCTGGAACATGAGCTTCCAGTTTGCTGTAATGCGTCCTGAGTAGGTGCTGGGTTGAATCGTCGCAAAGCACCAAGTTGTCTCACTGTGCTGTGTGCTGGACAACGGCAACACAACTTGGTGCTGTGATGTTGAGGACGGGCCACAAGCTCAAGCATGCAGGCAAGTCAAGCAACACTCAGCTCGTGACACCCCGTTGGCTCAAGACAGTAATGATACAGTTACCATAACAGTCGTGTACCCGCCACTGGGGCCTATCTGCCTGATCAGGTCAACCCCTGCAGAGTGTTTGAGGCAAACAGCCAGCCAATGCACCACAACAGAGTCCTTGGCCGTACAACCTGCCTTTCAGGTACCAAGTCCTACACTCTCAGACTCACCAGCAACTCAGTCACTTGGTGGGTGGCATGTTGAAAGACTATGCAAAATACAACATCAAAACCGAGTGGTCAGCAGCCCGCACTGGCATCACTGGTGACTAATTCCAATCACTACCTGATACGCTGACAGCAGCGACAGGGCCCTGGGGTCAGGCAGGTGTACGGGACCAGCGAAGGCCGTGTACCACCTTCACCGCCAGAGGCAGCTGCGCCAGGCACTTGGCGTCAAAATCCTTGGGAGTGACATGCCAGGGACAGATGCTCCAGCGCAGGGCAGCTGGCTGCGATCTTGGCAACCTGTGCTGCCTCCACACAGTGCTGACCATATGTTGATGAGCTGTAGTGGAAGGTTGAAGAGAGGCGCAACACCTTGAGGTGCGGCAGCACTCGCCCTGGCGGGAACATGTGGTCAAAGGCTGCCTGGGGGACAGGCATGTGCCCTAGGTCTGCAATGACCAGAGCTGTGAGCTGGGTGGATGCTGTCAGGGCTGAGAAGCACTGGTAGCTGTCTCTAGGCTGTAGCTGCCAGCTGGGCTCGCACAGACCGCAGTTGTGGAGCTTCACTGAAGGCTGGCGCAGCTGGGTGAGGTGTTGCAGTGCGGCCAGCAGGTTCCTTTTACGGCAACGGAACTGATCTGCACTGTAGCTGAGCTGCAGAGTCAACTGCTGCAGGCGCTGCAAGCTGCTGAGAGGACCAATCTCTGCTGCTGTCACGCCGTCTGCTGACAGCTGCAGCTCCTTGAGTTTGGGCAGCAGCTGCAGCCGCTGCCAAAGCATTGAGAACACCTGCCCTTGTGCAAGTTGCCTCGTCCAGTTGTCATTGCGAAGCTTCACGAACTGCCACTGCAGCTTTGTGAGGGCTGGTGATCTCAGCAGCTGAGAGGCCAGCTGCTCAGTGAGGCTGCACTCAAACAGTCTCAACTCTTGCAGCTCTGGAAGCACAACAGCAGGCCTGTCGATGCCACCAGCACACCAGGTGGCCAACGTGCCGCGGCCACTGCTGCTGCTAGTGCCAGTGAGAAATCCTCCTGGGGAGATACTGTGTCGTGTGCTGCTGTGGCTGCGCGTTTCCATCCTTTGCACAAGCGGCAGCTGTGCTCTGTAGAAGCTGAGGTGCAGGCTCCGCAACTGCGTGAGCTTGGGGACAGGCAGCTGCAGGGGCCGCCAGATGTGCCACGGCTCACAGGTGCTGCGCTGGGGACGCATCTGCAAGCCTTTCACCACACCTCCATGCTGGTGCAGCCAATCCTGCAGCTGCGCGGAGTGCTCGGTGCTTTTGAGCTGGAGTGCGTCAAGTACTGCTGGTGCCACCGCTGCCGCTGCTGCCCATTTCTGGCACACCAAGGCGCAGCAGGTGAGGCGCTCACGCAGTGGCACATGCTGCAGGATGCAGGAAACCGCTTCAAAAGGTAGCTCTGGGAGCTGCTGTGCTGGCGCTGGTGCTGGTGCAGGCGACCAGCTGTAAACACAGACAATGCAGCAGGTAAATCAGCCTTGATTCAGGCCCAGACCAAGCCAGTCAACACGTTGCAGTGTGTTGCTGCTGTGGCGAACATCTCCTTCCATGTGTAGGCTTGATTGTGTATGGCACGTTTTCAACATTCCAACATTCGCGGCACCCAGCCAAATGACACCCACCTCGGTCGTTCTGCTGCAGCGCTGCAGCCATGTATTCATCCCGGACTTGGCGTTGATGGCTTTTGCGGGGCATGGGCGCTTCTTATGTGCGAGAAAGTCGCGAATGAAGCCAAATTTGTGCAAACGAGGCGGTCGGGGCCGTGGGACGTCGAGGTGGGGGGCTGGCAGACGGGGCTGTTGCTAAGGCAACATGTATCACCTGCCAGAGTAGGAGTTTCCAGTATGGGACAGTGCTAACACGTTTGCTGGTGAGAAGTGGGCATCGCATTGCATCGCATCCCATGGCACAGCACGACTTGACCCGTTGTCAACCGTTGTCCAAGAAACCTGCAGTGCAGCTGCCAGTAGCTACGAGGTCATCAGAACTGAAGAATCTTACGCGTTTTTGAAATTTGTAGCTCAGCTGCAACAACGTGGAAGACAACAGACATGACTGGCCCCGTCCTGGCGCAAGCAACATGTCGGACATAGGACACGCAGAAGCTGACTCAACTTTTCAAGTGCCGATGCGATGCAGTGTGCAGCTCAGCTGTCCCCAGCCTTTTATGGCAATCGGTGAGTGCATGCGCTCACTGTGTCACACACTGGCAGGCCTGGCAGAAGCAGGCTCCCAACTTGGCTTCTGAGCGTTCCATGGCCCGGCCAGGAAGCTCCTCAGCTCTGGAAGGATGGGCCTTGCAACCTCAGCAGCGGCAGGTGTCACTGTGGAGTGCAGCAGCGCTGCATGTGCATGGATCAGGTGCAGCAGCTGACGTAGTTTGGTGCGCTTGGGGTCGGAGGGGGGGCATGATGGGGCAATCATGGAGGGTGGCAGTTGCCTGAGGAAGCTCTGGGTATGAGATGCTGATTGTCACGGGGTCCATATTGGGCCCCAAAATGGAACCATATTGTTCTCGTGCATCATGTCACAGGTGCACCCCTTCTGTGATCTGCTGGTAGTGCGGCCACACATGAAAGACATTCAAACGCTGAGAACAAGTCTCAAAACCAAAGTGGACCATCGACGGCGGCTACACTGTGCTGATCACCACCAACACATCACAACACTGCTAGACGTGTTGTGCTGCCGGTGTTTGGCACCTGCCAATGACCTTTACTGGTTTGCTTGGCAGGCGCCCGTCAGCCGAATGCAAGGCATCATGTGTCTACTTCAACCTCATGGCATGTGTATTTCTGGATGTGTGGATCCGTCCACACACGTGCATGCTATAGACCCCTGCCCCCTGCCCAACACTGCTGTGGTGGGGACTCAACAGGGTGCCAGTGCCTCAATCACAACACATCATGAGCTGCACACAGCGCGCTGTTGGCAACCAACTCAAGTGGGCAGCCCCCCAGGTGGCACACCATGACTCATCATGACCGCTGCTCACGCTTGCTGGTACCAACTGCCAGACGTTTCAGCCCTGGCCGGCGTAGGAGCACAACAGCTCGTAGGCCTTTCCAGCTGCTTGAAAGCATCCTCAGACTGCTGCTGCCTGGCCTTGCTGTCACCATGCATCTTGTCAGGGTGCACCCGCCGAGCCAGCTGCTGGTAGCGGCGCCTCAACTGTGCAGCTGAGGCAGCACGAGCCGCGGCCATTGCCGCACCAGTAGAGGCACCAAAGTCCAGCTGCAGCACACACAGCGCCGCTGCCACCTCCTGCTCGGTGCTGGCGTTGGGGAGGTTGCTGCACTTCAAGATGCGAGTGCATTCCCACACCTGCCAGGTAAGAAAATGCAGTGCAGGGCACACTGTGACAAATTCTCGTGAGGGCTTCAGGGTTTGCGGTTCCCAAGCAGAGGTCAGTGGAATCAGCGTCGGATTGACGTTTACAGGAGCCACACAGACAGGCTTAGACAAGTGGTGCAGTCTTCACAGTCTCGGGCATTTCCGCATTGCACCATGCTCATGACGGTACCCGTGTTGCATGGCGTGTACATGTAGAGGCATGGTATGGCACCCCATCGCGTGTGCCACACCCCAAATTACTCATAAGCAACCGCGGTGGTTGATGATGATACGCGAGCAACAGCGACTGGCTCGATCAAGCAAGCGGCCGCGACCACCGGCCAATTCGCCTGAACTTGTCTTTTTTGTGACCGCTCCAACTGAACAGAAACAGCATTTTTCGCCGAGACCGCAGAGGGCGTGGCGTGCACTAGGTGCATAGCGCTGTGCACTCTATTCATAAAAATGGACTTCAAGCAATCTTACATCTACAAACATGTACATGAGTGTATTGCATGCTTTTTCTCTCACCTGCAGGGCACGCTGCGCCAGCGGCAGCAGCAGGGATCTGTCCCTGGGCATATGTGCCCGGCTGGGCTCAAGGTGGTTCTGCAGCATACACGCAGCAGCAGGATGTCCCCCACTGTGTGGAGCCATTGCCAAGCAGTGATGCATGCGGCCCGGCCGCTCGGTGTGATATAGGGTGCAGCAACGAGGTTTGAAAGCATCGACAATGGACTAGCAACAATTGGCAGGCATGGTGATACTGTGCTGGGCCAGCAAACCATACAATGGCATGGCTTGCAATCAAACGTCAGTCTGGAATCTGGGAACATCAACGCAAAAGCATGTGCAGCAACTGCGCTACCTCCCAAGGGATCCTCAAGAGTACCCCATGACACTGGCAATGATTGCCAGCTGCCGCCATGTGTGACGCAAGTCTGACGTAGCAGCCTCGTGCTGGATGCAAGGTCAATTGGTGCCAGTTCCAAAGTTTTGCAAGGCTGCCTTTACCTCACGAATGAAGTTCTGCAGCTCCGGGGTAGACAGCTCTTCCAGATTGGGTGTTGCTGCCCTGCTGCACCATACTGTGCATGCTGCTGCTGTTGTTGCTGATCATGTGTACTGCGGCGTGCGGATGCCATCATGTTTGCAACCTTCTCGTCCGCGCAAGCCCGGACCATTTTGTCGAACGAAGAGCCGTCCATGCATGTGCGGCGCCACCTGCAGTAACATGAGCAGCAAGCCCAATCACGTCAGTTGCACTGAATGCACTGCGTGCACTAGACTCATATCACCTGTTGGCCAATTGCAACGGCATCCACGGACGATTGGACGCCCACGGAAGTGCAAGCTTAGAATGCATCCACGGGGATAAGAGCCACACATTTGAATGCATGAAGACTACAATCATGGGCCGCTTATTTCACAGAGACCTCTCTGCCGTGATGATCATCGTGATTATCTTGAAGGCATGCCCGGCCTTGGCCAGGTGGGATAAGCCACAACGTGCACGTGGCAGTTGTGGCTGCAACAGTCACTAGCTCCAGTCAGCATCAGTTGGGCATCAACTCACCGTTCATCTGCTCTTTGGACCACTTTCTTCCACTGGCCCCTTGACAAACTGAAGCCATCTGGCAACGTGATGCAAACCACAAGCCATACAGTATCGTACCACCGCCTGGTATCGACGCGTGCACAGTAGACTCGGCCTAGCAAAGCAGTGTCCACTACAAAGGAAGCCAGGGTGTTTGGGTTCTTCCGGGGACATGCGTGCTTCTGTTGCATGCTGCGCTGCCTTGCCAGTTCTTCCTGGACCTCAGGAGGAGGGTGGCACAGGCAGGAGAGCAACTGTGGCCCTTCTGTGGCCGGCTGCTCAAACCATTGAGTGATCGCCTTCCAAAGCCACACCAGACCTGCAATTGCACAAGTGTGCGAGACCGTTCGACAACTCACAGTGTTCCAAGTTCGGGTTGCTCTTCGGAAAACTCACTGCACTGTGCAGAGGCTGCCCCATTCGAGTGCAGATCATCTGACGGTCGCTGCTGTAGCACGTGCACTCCTAGATGCTGCATGGTTCCTGATAAAAACCCTGCCTGCTGGCATCTGCGAAAGCTGCTCGATGGTGTATCAAAATCTATGTTTCTTTCTTACAGCGCCGCAACAGTGCTGTATATAACACGTAGCTGGACACACATTGTCAGCTGGTACCCAGATTTGCGCACGAAAGTGTTGCAGCCTGGACACCTGCTTTCCTACGTACACGCTCAGGATGTGAATGTGAGGATCTGGGTTGACTAGGGGCTCACCTGTTGGACCAATCGCAACAAGAAATAAGATGAAGATCCACTCCATTCCACCACCTGTCTTTGGACCCAACAGGACCCGCTTCTGTTGCCCTGCAGTGCAGACAATCGCGTGTGAGTAGGCATGTATGGGGTAAGCCAGCATGAGGGTGCTGGTTGCAGTGACGCTACTCACTTTGAATTGACTTCTGGTGTGCTGCTGCAACACAATGTGGAGCTGTGTGCGCTGTTGCCTTGTGCTGTGCTGTGCGACTTGCTGCTGCTGTGACTGCCTATCTCAGATCAGGACAGCTGATGATCCGACGCGCGCAGATAATGATATCTCAAGCTTGAAGCGCTGGATTTGAGCTATGTTTCTGCTCAAGGGTCCGGGGCGGCTGGTTGTTGCCTTGATTCTCCGAACGATCAATGGTGGTTCGCAGACGGACGCTGAACACGCAGATCGTCAGTACAAGGACAAACCAGACTGTGTCAATACATTAAGTTTGTTGTTATTCTCCATCTGAGTGGTAGATGCGGTGCACGTGACAGGTTCAGTGACACATGCTAAGCAGCATGTCTACGGTCTACGTCTCTCTCGCCTTCGGGCACCAATCAATTCTTCGTTTACATGTGCACACCTTCACCTCACTACTCACAAAACATGCGTGTGTGTACCGTACATCAGGGAAGTACGATGAAGGCAAATGGTGTAAGAAGACTTGAGCACAAGACCGCTTGCAGCCTGATGAGCCAAAGCAATGTAATTGAATTTTCAGCAGCAGGCCAACCCTCCACCAGCTGATGCCTGGCTGCCAGCCGACAGAACGACAGTAGGATGCAGAGGGCAGGCAGCAACATCCACGATCTCGCAACAGCCAGCTGCGAAATGCACACAGCATGTGCTTGGAGCAACCAACAGAAACCAGCAACAGCTGGTCCTGCTGTACCCGCATGACACGAACCGGCTGCGCCCGCATGGTCTGCAAAAACAGCAGAAAGCAGTGACAGCATGGGTGACATGGGCGCAAATGATCGGCATAATGACAGTCGCTACTGCTAGCTCATTATCCCCTACAAAGTTGTGGGTTGAGACCCCACCACTGATGTGTCAATGCCGCTCAGCCCATTCATGCATCCTGCATATGCACAGCCCCCACATTGCCAGCTGCAGGTCGCCGACCGACTGGCAGTGCGCATGCGGCCAAGCGAGTGTGCACAACTGCCATGCCCGCGAAAAGCAAGAGGTTCAACACTTAACTGGCCAAGTACACAACAATCATCATGATTGAATCATGCACTCGAGTCGAGTCGAGGAGCTCCTGATTGTTGCACCGCAGTTGACAACCAATATTGCAAGTGTTGGTT
The DNA here is from genome assembly GCA_007449985.2 of Desmodesmus armatus. Classification (NCBI taxonomy): domain Eukaryota; kingdom Viridiplantae; phylum Chlorophyta; class Chlorophyceae; order Sphaeropleales; family Scenedesmaceae; genus Desmodesmus; species Desmodesmus armatus. Next base: position 268,420 of record VIIQ02000667.1, read on the forward strand.
TGCAGCACAGTCATCGTCATCAATAAGTTGATTGACGCTAGAGACATCTGCTCTTTGTGGTGAATTCAGCATGACAGTGAGGTACTAACACACCAATTTGTGACCTACCACTCAACAGGGGACTCTCCTCCTGGCACCAGGGCGGCCCCTTCAAAGCCGCGACAGCTGCCAAGTGTATTGCCTGAAGGCTGGAAGTTGAGTGACGTAAGCTGCATAGAATTACATTCACATCCCTGCCACGACCCGAGGCGCCACCAAACATCATCACACAGTCAACAACGCTGACTGACTCAACCTGGCAGCAGCAACCAACACCACCACTGCCGCACCTACCCCGCCGCCCCAAGCCTCTGTGCAGCTGCCTGCAGAGACGCCTCCGCTGCTGCTATGTCGCTGTCAAGCGCCTGCAGACCCCACCCCCCTGAGCACGTACAGCCAGCAACCCTGCTGCTGCGCCCTGGTGATGATGCTGGTTCATCACTGCCCTAGGCATAGGTTGCAAACCCCGTGCAGTTTTTTCAACATAGACAACTGCACTGTAGTGCTGAGCCCCCGGACGGACGTGCCGAGCAGTGCCTGCTGGTATTGCACTTTGACACGCATACTGTGCTGCCGCAATCTGAGTTGCTGTTCCTGTAAAGTCACAGCAGCAGCAGCAGCAGCAGCAGCAGCAGCAGCAGCAGCAGCAGCAGCAGCAACGACAACAAATCAAATCAACGACCACCAACAGCATGTCAAGGCCATGCAAATGGGCAGGAAGTTGCGGTGAGGAACATGCCAGGTCTGTCAGAAGCTTACACCACTCACACGGCAACTCAAATCCCTTTGATCATGCAGAAGGGCAGGTTGCTGAGGGGCAAGCCAGTCAACAGTCAAGCACTGGCACATGAACAGCTGGACTGATATCAGTCACTGTGTGAGATCCTTACACACTCACACATGCATACACGTGTGGCATGCTCTTGAAGGCTTACTGTGCTGACATGTACCAATGCATGTTGGCTTGACCACAACACTGTGCTGCAAAACCCCGACAGCTCTTTCACTGCGGCCCACACACACATTGGCATCAACCCCCGCCTCACACCAAACTCACCACACCAACAGCAGCTCAGGCTGCAGGCCGAGACCAGCCAAGTCCGTCCACTGACGTCACACCACCGGGCAGCTGCGCCAGGCAGCCCTCGTCAAAGTCCTCAGGTGTGACGTTATGCAGCGTCAGCTCCTGCAGGGCAGGGCAGCTGGCCGCTATCCTGGGGATCTGAGCTGCATCCACACACCCCCACCGGGGTGACCCCAACCATGGAGCCCCATGCAGGTGCAGCACCTTGAGGTGCGGCAGCAAGCACCCTGTAGGGAACATGTGGGCGAAGGCTGGCCGGGGCACAGGCTGAGGGCTGTCAACAAGGACCAGAGCTGTGAGCTGGGTGGATGCTGTCAGGGCTGAAAGAAGCCGGTAACCGTCCCTATACTGCCCATTTGGCAGCGGCCGAGGCAAAATCCTATACAGTTCGCAGTAGTACAGCTGCAGGTGCCGCAGCTGGGTGAGGTGCTGCAGTGCTGTTGGTAGCTCCTCAGGTTGCAGTGAGCCCCATCTAAAGCTGCCGTCGAGGTCTAGGCTGAGATGCTGCAGATGCTGCAGCTTGCTGAGCGGGGCGATGTCTGCTGCTGTGAACTGATGGTGCTTCCAGTGCAGCTCTGAGAGCTGAGGCAGCTGCTCCAGCTGCTCCCACACAGCTGCAGAAAACTGCCCCTGTATTGAGCTCAACATCCGGCTGTTATTGCGGAAATCGACAAAGTGCAGAGCTGTCAGCGTTGTTGCACTCAGCAGCTGCGACAGCAACGGCACAGGCACAAAGCACCCCGTCAGCGTCAGCTGCTGCAGCTGTGGCAGCACGGCGGCAGCGGCAGCAGCAACAGTACCAGCAGCAGTGGTGCTGCTGCTGCTGCCGCTTGGCCCAATGTGTGAGGGTTGCCTTGCCACAATCCTGCCGACAGTGTTGCTTGTGGCGGCCTCAAGCGCCAGCGGCTGGACTGAGAGCTTGCTTAGCTCCAAGCTGCGCAGCTGTATGAACTTAGGGACAGGCAGCTGCAGGGTTGGGGAGCTGAACAAATTGAAAGTGCGAAAGTGGGCAGTAAGCGCCACCACCACACCCCCATGCTTGGCCAGCCAGTCCTGCAGCTGCACGCAGTTTTCACTGCTCTTCAGCTCTATGTCCACTTGTGCTGGCACCAGTAGTGCCGCTGCTGCCCATGCACGGCACACCAGCGCGCAGCGGGCGAGGCGTCTGCGCAGGGGCACATGCTGCAGGATGCAGGCCACTGCTGCCTCTGGCAGGTCTGGCAGTTGCTGTAATGGTGCTTCTGATAAGCTGTTGGTTCTGCAATGCAGGCAGGAAGAGGAAGCAGGGGGCAGCATCTGACAACAGGACCACACTTTGCAGTCCAGCTATAGCAAACAACTCTAGGCATCCACGGCCTCGCAAGCTAGTGACCACAGCTTCACACACGTACATGTCTTGCATTGAGGCCAGCTCCACCCTGTCTGGTGGAGTTTGCTCGTCTCGTGATCGCGCTCCTGATCTGCTGTCCTGTATTCGAGACTGCTGGCTGAAATGCGATATTGCACACATGCCGAAGCCAGCAAAGTATCTTCTGGCTCAGTTGTTCCTGCAGTAGCAGCAGGGTACCGATACTCCTCATCCCTCAGACCTGGCAGGTAAGTGAGTTTCAAGGTTTCTGCCAGCTGGCTCTCCCTCGCAATGTGGGTAGTGTCTTGATGCTGATTTGTGTTGAACACAACGGGCTGAATGTTCACCTTGGACCTAACCCCCACTGATGCCGAGAGATTGAAGCACTGGCAGTGACAGGGGGGTGCTGCTTGTTCCATGTCACTCTACAGCTGCACCGTGACACTCACCAGCCTCAGGACTCAACACATGGACACACCACCCTGTGGTACCTCTGTGGAAATTTCCAGCATGATACTGTGCACAAGCAGTTACAGGAAGAAGGCTCAAAAGAACCGTGTAGTGCCTTCGAACCTCCAAGAGACACAGGTGCACCAAAACCCACCAAACCAACCACCCCCACAGCAATGCCCCTCGTACCAGCCCGAATTGCGGCAGCTTTACTGACCTGTTTGGTTGACACATGTTGCAGTGTCTCCAAGCTTGAAACAAGGCACAGCTCCTGCGCATATGACACAGCCAGGCCTCGAAACCTAGCCAATACTTCCCGCATCACACCTCAGAACATGCATGGGTCACACCTCAGGAGTACTGCACCCCGCAACAGAGGCAGCCCGAAACACACCAGCGCAGACAAAGACCCAAGCATGTAGTCTGCAGAGCTTTGCGGCACACCTGGGTGCACGATGCACCAACAGCAGATGCTGTGACCGTACACAAACAGTGCACATGCTGTGCGATGCCGAGTAGTACAAATTTCTGATGCATCTGCAAGCTGCAGCGGCAGCCTAAAACTCAACCCAACCCAAGACACTGTCAAGGGCTAAACCGCGCTGAAGCTGATGCAGCAAACGTGTCGCCATAGGGCCAAAACGTGAATCATGCGGCTGCGCCTGATTGCCATCCTCTGCTCCAGTATGGAGCTAGGTAGCAAGGTCAACCGAGACAGTGAATAGATGCACATGAACCTTGCTATAGGGCCACACAGCCCCAGAAAGATGCCCCCAACCATGCACAAGCAGTGCCCACACAGCAAGCCATGAACACACGAGGCACCCACCGTCTTGGCAGCACAACAGTCGGGCCTGTGCCCCAGCATACATGTCAGCTGCAAAATGCCAGCTGTCCCAGTGTTCAGGGCCAAACCACCAAGCACACCGGCTGCAAACAACAGCAGGCCAGAAGTGTGAGCCCTCCGCCATACTTCCACCAGACATTGCTCATAGGTGCGTGTACAAGCCACAACCACGCCAAACCACCACCGCACACATACCACCAAGAATTACTGTTTGTCACTGCTGCGAGATGGATCTGCTGTGGTGGCACCATCACTACCCACAGAGGCGTGCCAACAACACACCATGCTATGTGCCCGGGCACAACAAACAAGGCAACCCTGTCACAGACAACCTGATCTGGTACACGCCATGTATGGCTTGCGATTGAACATACACACAGAAGTCACCAACCATACACCCACGTAGATACGCACAGCCATGCTGGACGGACACACAGCACAGCATCCATACCCAACCGCAGCAACCACCCAAGGGAGCTCAGAGGGAGGGGATAGGGAGGATGCAACATGACGCACAGTATGCCCAGGGCGCATGAGGCTGGCTCTGTCGCAAACAAGCCAGACAGCACTCCCGCACAAGCAACTTTCTTGATCCCCCACACCGATCACAGACCCCACGATACGAGGCACACCACCAACAATAGCCACCCATACTACTGCCCCTGCTGAGCCAACCACCCACAGACAGCATATGCTTGCTGGCCTGCGAGGTGCAACAGCAATCGCAGCCCCACTCTGCAGTGCAACGGCTGTTGCCGACGGTGTATTCCGACGCAAATCCAAAGCCATGTTGCCATCTGCGCAGGCCATGCAACGAAGGCCTTGACAGCAGCGGCAACAGCCCCACAGAACAGCGTCTGCCTGGAGAGTGAACACAGCACCCAAAGACAGCAGAACAGACACACCAGACATTGTGCAGCGCAAAGGACACCTGTTGAGATCGACAATAAAATGAAATCAGGCTGCAATACAACAACCATTGCCTGCTGCAGCAACACAAACCATGCCTCACGCACCAAGACAGACAGTGACGACTTGTGTGCCATCCACCCAACCCAATAGACGGTGCAGCTGCCCTACAGCTGTGGAGGCATCACACAAAACGGCTGCCTTGGCAAATCCTCGTATGCATTGCTACGCACACGGCCAGACACCACAAAGCCTGTATGCAGGCCACAGGGAACATAACCCAAACCACAATACCCTCCACCTGTTGGGGCTGCTGCCATGCAGGCAGAGGCCCACTGGTGAACCCATACAGCTGCCCTGCAGACATCGCAGACACGCCCTGAGACACCATAACCATAACAAAAACCTCAACAGCAGGGACCAGCCATGCGGCGGCACACCCTGCAGGTGACATGTCAAGCAGACTTCTTGGCCCTGCCCAGACATGCCAAGCAGGCGATGCCCAAACACTGAAGGTGCAGGCCCAGAGCAATAGCCAGCCCGGGAAAGGAAAGCCGCCAGAAGCTCTTGGGGCCAGCGACAGAGCGGCCGCATGTGAGCAGGCAGGGGACCCGACACATATCAAGCAACGTCTGCACAAGCAACAGTGCTTCTTTTGCACCTTTGTGATTGCACATCATATTCAACCAGACTGCTGGCACACCCAGATACCAAGGCCACAAACGGCAGCCAATACACCCCACACACACACACTTCTATGCAACCACACACAAACACACAGCTTTTGGGTGCCCAACACAGGGCAGACTTTGTGGTAAATGCACTGCGTACCTGCAGCTGTAAGTGCTGAAGCAGCATCAGCAGCAGCTTCAGCAGCTACAGCTGGACTGGTACGGCAGCAGCAGATATGCCCATGGCTGAAAGCAAACTAACACAAGAAGGAACTGAAGCAACACAAGCAATGAACCCTGATACAGCCAGGTACCCGATGGTCAGCTGGACCCACCAGACCCAATCACCACGCACAGGCAAGGTCACAAACATGCATCTTCCTGAGATCTTGAGAAATGCGGCCAACTGCATCAAGGCCATTTGTCATGGCCATGAAGCACCACCTCCCCACACCCCAAAGGACATCCCAGCAATCTAAGCAGAAGCAGCGCCGCACTGCAGAGGCTGAGGAGGGCCGGGAGCAGTGGCTGGTGCTAACGCATATGCCTTTGCTGAAGACTGCTGGCAGCACTGCAGCTGACGGCCTGGGTTGTGACCGAGGAACTGCAGCTGGAGCCAAGATGGGGCCATGCTGTGGCGCCACTGCTGGCACAGCGTACAGCTGACAGCTCAGACAGTGTCCCAGTTGATGGGCTCGGCCTCCTCCTCCATGAAGCGCTGCCTGAAACTCAAGATGCTGCTGATCAGGCCAGACCTGCAGGGCAAAGGGATGAAACAGGAAACAGGACACAGCTTGAGCAAACGCCATCAGCGCCTCTGCAATGTCATCACTGACAGAAAGCAAGCAGTGCCCTGCAGCCGTGCGACGCCCTGTACGTACTGATGCGTACATGTGCAGCCAGGGACACGCCATAGGGTCCTGACGCCATTGTGCTGTAGCTGCTCACCCAGTGAAGTGGATCTTGTCCATGCCTGACACAACGCTGACGTGGCCTGTTGCTTCACTGCCGTCTGCTTGGGGCAGCAGGTGGGCAGCAGTCACGGAGTAGTGCACCACCACTGTGTCCCGCAGCTCATCCACGATCACACCCTCCTGCGGTACACGGCAGTACAACATTAAGTCAGCACCAGATGTGAAATGGTATCAACTCACCGGGCAGGGCCTGTGCTTAGGATGAGTCACCACAGGGTTGAACCCCCCATGGTGAGTCATCACAGATGCTGATGCACCAGCTGCCAGCAAGTTATGCAGCAGCACGTGCTGGTCAGGCCTTCACACCTGCTGTGACACTGGTGACGTGGCGGCAATAGGTGCTGTTTTGCTTGCCTGCTGACTGTGTCGCTGCCTGCTGCTGTTGATGCAACACCCTGTCCTCAGCAGCTGCTGCATATCATGGATGCGGCACGACTCACCAGCTCATACTTGAGCAGAGGATGGCTGGCCTGGAATTCCTGCACCACGGCCTTCAGCGAGGCTCGTGAGAAGGCGTCTGCCTCCATGCCCAGCGCGTCGTTGAAGCACACGCCAGCATCTGCTATCTCATCCAGCAGGTCTGTGCTGCCAGCGTTCCACACCTCGTCGTAGTACAGCCGTGCAGAGTGCTCAAGCGCCGACCTCTTGGAGTCCTTAAGGCCAAACAAGCGTGGGTGCCACTCAGGTGGCTGTATATGCTGCCGGTGCTGCTGCATGGGCTGGTCATGGTCATTGAACATGTCCTGCTGCTGCTGCATGGCATGGACGAGGCAGCTGCGCTTGCTATGCTTGCTATGCTGCCGGTGGCCACCGAACTTCGTATGCAAGCTGTGGCTGCGTCGAGACGGCTGCACAGAGTGTGGGGACAGCACACGGATGCATGATGGAGCTGCTGTGGCCCTCGAGACACCGCTGCCGCTGCTGCTTGGGCTGCAGGGCTGGCGAGTAGCAACACTGCTGTATAAGCTACTAGACATGGTTTGCGGAAGCCGAATGGCAAGAAACGTGTTGAGCTACTGTGCGGATTGATGTGTCGTTGTTGTGCTAAGGATGGTGTCAAAAAGCTTTGGATATCGACTGTGTCTTTTGAGCCAGCACTGACGCTTGGGAGCTTTGATAGGACGCGCGACCTTCCTGGGGCATAAGCGAACAAGGGTAGAACAGAATTCAGGAAGCCATGAGAAGGTTGCAAGCAACCTGATTTGTGCCATAAATGTCCTGGCCATTGTGTTGTGGTGTATCGTTCGGCCAAGGAACAATCTCACTCCTACCATGCTACATGGAACCTCCCATCTTTGTTAGGCTCAGATCGCGGACCAATCCATCCCGTGTACGTAATTCAGCCTAAGAGACAACCACGGGGTTGTCCTCAGGGGCTCCAGCTGGAACCACAACGATCTTTCCGCTGGAGCACCGAGACGTGCCCAAAAGACGCGATCACATTGTGAAGACTGCTCGGACCGCATCTGCGTAGACTTAAACTCGGTACACATCCACTAGGCATAGCTTTGGCCGTGCATCAGTACCATGTGTGCTGGGCTGTGCTGCAGTGTGTTCCCAAGACATCACCCGCCGTGGCTGCTGCTGTTGAGGCCGGCTGGGATTGGGAGTGGGTTCATGCTGCGATGCAGGCCGCAGCGGTCAAGCAGGGCGTGGCTGGCGCACCAGACTCCGCAGACACGCGTGCTGCCTGCGACAGGGTGCTGCAGGGCGACATGACTAGGGGATGCTGCAACAGCTACAGAAGCAGGCTGGGCATGTGGCAATGACTGCTCTGTCGAACAGTCACATTCGGGCCACAGCGCTGTAGCTGCAGTCATGCCTGAGCTGGCTGCACGCCCATCATGCTCAATGTCCCACATCACAATGATCAGCGCACCTGCGCGCAACGCCGACACAGGAACTTGGCAAAGACGGCAGGACCCAGGACTTCAAGGCCATAGTCCGTGGTGTCCTCCATGACCACCATGACTGCTGCTGCTGGGTTCCGCCTAGCCTTCAGCTCTCTACAGCGGGATCACTTCTTCCGCTGCCCTACAAACAGGTCTGTCCTGAACCACTGCGCCACGCAGGGCGCGTTGAGCTGACGCAGGGGAGGGGAGGGGAGCGTGCTTCCGAGTGACTGTTCTTGGGCGGCCTGCTAATGAATGTGCTTTTTCCGTAAAAGATCAGCAGCATAGGATTGTGATGACAAGCAGGATGGCCAGACAAGAATGAAACCATGTTGACCATTCCCAAGCCATAGTTGACCAGGTTGTCTTCCTGTTCCCAAGACATCACCCGCAAACATTCTGGCGACTACCTGTGCTACTGAGTATTTTGCTTGATACATCAAGCAGGCAGCCTGCGTGCGCACTGCGAGTCCACAGCTGCCTATGCACTCCCAGCCGTTGGAGACTGATGCGTTTGAAAACCACGCGGCCCATCGCCACATCAAAATCAGTAACTCTGTGCGTTGTCCAATGACTTGAAGCGTATGTCACCTGTTTGTAAGGAAGCTTCTCTTCCACACCGTCCAGCTGCAACAGGACAAACAGGGGTACCAGCAACTACTGCTTTCACGATGTCAAGCAGCATCAACACCCTGTCAGACCAAGAGGAAAGCTCTGACGATGCTGATAACGACCTGCTGGCTCTGCAGCTGCTGCCGGTGTCCAAACAAGGCACCGCCAGCAGCCCTGCTGCAGCATTCAGGGGGCCCAGCTTGAGAGGTCGCCAGCAGCAACATCAACAGCAGCAGGACGCCACCAAAACGTGCAGGCTTTTGGCCCTAGAAGTAGGCAGCCTCAAGGCGGAGCTCACACGTGAGCAAAAAAAGCGAGCACAGGCCGTCCACAGGGCAACCAAAGCAGAGGCGGGTCAGCAGCAGGCAGAGCAGAGGCTGCACGAGCTGCAGTACAGCAACAACAAGCTGCAGCAGGAGTTGGATGCAGTCAAGCAGGCAACAGACAGCAGCAACCGACGCATCCAGTCCTTACGGCAGAGCCTGGCAGACGCAGAGACAGAGGCCAGGGACCGCATCACCATGGGGCAACAGCAGGTGAGGGGGTTGTGGTCCCAAGCACCGTCTACTTGTCGTTTGAGGCAGGCAGCCTGCAGCAGTGCTTTACTCAAGCCCCTGCAATCCACCCAATGTCAGTAGCTGCCGCTGGCATTCAGCACACCCTAAGGCACAGTGTTTCCTCCAGGGCACTGTGCAGCAAAGGATCAGCAAGCTGACACCAAGGCATCATGGCTGGCAACACACCTACCTTTCATGACACATGTGCCTTATGCAGCTTGGTGCTACCACCACAATGCATGCTGCACACATCAAACTATAGCCCGCGCACACTGTGGTGCTGCATTTTGGCAAACAGCATAAGGGTGTCAGCACGGCCATGTGACTAGATTGTCGTTGCCCCATCATGAGCAAATCAACGTTTGTTTCACATGCGTATACAGCTGCAGCTGCGCAAGGGCGGTACTGAACCACACACCGCTGAGCTGTGCTACTGCCTCCCTGCTGTCGTACATATCCTGCTGCAGGTCCAACAGCTAGGGCTGCTGGCAAGCACCCTACAGGCCTTAGTCACAGGCTGCTGCTGCTGCACCCACTGCTCCAGCAGCAGCAACACCAGCAACCAGGGTGCCCACCTGACCACACAGATGACCCGGGCCCTACTAGAAGCATTGATAAAGCTGGACCGTCAGCTGTCATCCCCCTCTGCTGCTGCAGCAGCAGCAGCTAGTGCCAAGGAGAGCCCTGCAGCTGCTGTTCATATGGACAGGCTCATCCAACAGTGTAAGCAGCTTGTCAAGCAACAGCAGCAGCAGCCGCCACAGCAGGGTGCCTTGAGGACATCAAATGCTGGCGGCCTATCTCCCAGAGCCTCCTGCAGCAGTCCAAGGGGTGGGGTGATGTCCTTTCAGCACCAGCAGCAGCAGCAGCAGGCAGCTGAGGCAGACCACCTGCAGCAGCTGGCGGACCAGGCTGCTCTGGAGGCTGAGAGGCTGCAGCTGCAGGAGGACCGGGCGCAGGTGCAGCAGCAGGTGAGCAGTACCTGGCTGCAGATGTTGCTGAGATGATGATAGTAGTGGGCACAGGGGAAGGAGGGAGGGGCGGGGGGGGGGGGGGTACTCATAACCACAACAGTCAACTATTGATCATATGAGTGAGCTGCAGCTGCAGGAGGAGCGGGCGCAGGTGCAGCAATACCTGGCTGCAGATATTGCTGAGAAGATGATAGTGGTTGGCACCGGGGAAGGAGGGGGGGGGTGAGTCATAACAGCAACAGTCAACTATTGATCTGTTGAGTACCTGGCTGCAGATGTTGCTGAGGTGATGATAGTAGTGGGGAAAGAGGGGGGGTGATTATAATAAAAACAGTCAACTATTGATGTGCTGGGTGAGCCCCTGCAGAAGCAGGACTGCATGCAAGCACTATTGCTGACTGCATGAGCGTACTCAGAAGGACTTTGGGTGTGCCGGCACCATGGATGGCACGTTCTGATTGTGAATGGTGCCAACACTGTGTGGCTGTACTTGTATCCCGCAAAGATCTTTCTCTGCAGCTGCGGCCGCCCTGTTGACTGTGTTGAGACTGCACTGTGCACACAACCCAGACCGCTTACCACCCTGCTGCACTGCTGCCCTTGTGCATCCGTGCCTGCAGCTCGCCTCCATGCAGCAGCTGTTCCCGCTTCACTGTTGATTATGTTGCAACTGACCTGTGCACACAACCCAGGTTGCTTACCATGCTGCTGCCCTGCTGCCCTTGTGTAACCGTGCCTGCTGCAGCTCGCCTCCATGCAGCAGCTGTGCAGTGCGTCTAGCAGCCAGCTGCAGCAGCTGCGTGAGGAGCGGGCCACAGCAGCACAGCAGCTCGCAGCAGCAAGGGCAGAGGTGGCAGAGCTCCGTACAGCTTTGGCACAGGAGCAGGTCCTGCGGCAGCAGCAGCAGCGCAGCACGGCACAGCAGCAGGAGCATTTGTCAGCAGCGCATGCCGAGGCGTCACAGCTGCGCGCGCTGGTGCTGCAGGAAAACGACTTGCAGCAGCAGCAGGAGCTTGCAGCTGCACGTGCTGAGGCTGCTGAGCTACGGGCTGTACTGGCGCAAGACCAGGTGCGCTGAGCGTGCGCTGGGGGTACACAGAGGGTTTGAGGCTGGTGTTCACCCTCATGAGCGCCGGTCTCTCTGCTTTGGGTTTATTAGTGTGGGTATGAGTGACTTGCTGGCATTAAGCCCTCTTAACTTCATAAGTAGTGGTGTAACGTGTATGTGCTTGTGTAGGTGCGGCGGCAGCAGCAGGCGCAGGCGCAGCAGCCGGAGAGGGACGCAGCCGACATGGCAGTGGGGTCCCGCCTTGATGCCCTTGCAAGCAGACTTGCCGGCAGCTCAATCCTGCAGGAGCAGCAACAGCGGCCGCAGTACGGTGCAGCTTTAGTTGAACCCAAGTCGCCAAGTGCAATTGCAGCAACAGCAGCAGCAGCCGCCATGCAGTTTGACAGCACCAGCACTGGCAGCCCGCCATGCCGCAGGACAAACTGGTGGGCTAGGGGCGAGGCAGCAGCAGCGGCAGCAACAGCGCCTCTTGCCGGGCCTCGTTTGAGCCCTGTCCGCACCTCACTGAGCCCTGGCCGCCTATCAGCAGCAGGAGGATCTCCTACTGCACGTGGTCTGTCAGCGGCAGCAGCAGCTACTGGTTGCAGGGGCGGGGGCAGTAGCGGCAGCGCCAAGCACTACTCAGCAGCAAACCTGGCAGTGGGTGGTGGCATCAGCAGTGGCAGTGCGAGACGGTCCCTTGGGTTTCAGCACTCAGGCGCAAGTGAAGGTGCTGCTGGTGCTGGGGCAAGCCCCACTCAGGGGTACCTGCCCTCACATGCAGTGTACACTGTGCGTGCTGGCAGCCCCGGTGCCAGTGGGGCGGCAGGTCTTAGTGCAGCACGCAGCACCAGTGGTGCAACTGGCAGGGGCTGCAGTGGGGCCGGCAGTCCAGCTGTTAGGGTGGCCAGCAGGGCGGGTGAGGGGGTGACAAGCCCTGGTAGAACAGCAGCAGCAGTGGCAGCATCAGACGCTGCTGCTGGTGCTGCTGCGGACCGGTACCAGGCGCTTGTGCGAGAGGCAGATGCAGCACTGCAGCAGCTGGCAGCCTGCAGGCGGGTTGCTGACTCAGCCCCAGCAGCTGCTGGCAGCAACACAGCCCGCGCTGGTGCTGGTGACGCAGCACGCTTGCGGTCCACTTATAGTTACGCTACAGAACAGCCTCGGCCACACTCTGCTAGTTTGGTTGGCACTACCGTCAGCTCCTACAGGCAAAGGGATGACAGCAGGAGCTTCAGTCCAGCAGCAGTAGCGGCGGGTGAAGAGGGCCTTCCCAGGGGCCACGTATCCTGCAGTCCCCGCAGCTTCTCACAGCAGCTGGCTGCTTCAGCAGTAGGGGCTGCTGCAGGACGCCAGCCTGGGAGTTATGGCGGTTTCAGCGCACAGCAGGGCTTTGGCGGGGCAAACACGGTCTGTTGGAGTCCTCTGAGGGGCCGGCCCGTCAGTGCTGGGGCTGGGGCCCTGGGGACGGCACCAACACGGGGGTCACCGGCAGCAGCGGCTGCTGCAGGGAACATGTCATGTGTGCTGAAGGGGGAGCTGCAGGCGCTTGACAGCGACATAGCAGCAGCGGAGGCGTCACTGCAGGCAGCTGCACAGAGGCTTGGGGCGGCAGGGCCATCGCGGCAGTGGTAGCGGTAGCGGCAGTGGTGCGCTGCAGCGGTGGTTGGTAGTGATACGTGCTGCCCTCTGGGTACCGTCCACAGACGTGCCCGTCCTTTGATTTGACGGGCTTCCATACTTGCTTACGAGGCCTTTCATAGGCGCCACATTTGTGCTGAGCATGTGGTTTTGCAGGAGGCTTTAGGTATAGGTTGGCAGCCACGAACATCCCCTGGGTTGCTGACCTCAGGATTCTGCAGCTGTGTGCCAAGGCGTAAGCTGAGGGTGATACTGTATGTTGAGGAGAAGCGGTTTGATATGCTTCCTTCGTACAGGCCTGGTGAGACGGCCACGGTCGGCTGTGCTGATGTGTTGCTGTGCCTTGGGGGGTGCTGGTATCTCATAGATAGGTCCAGAGCGGGTATGCAAGAAGGTCATGAGTGACTACCTTCTTACGAGCCTCTGCAGATGCAGAGCGTCTGAAAGCCACCGTAGGCTCTGTTGGGCTTGGGGCAAACCTGGCTTGCCGAAGGCAAGCTTACCACCTGCAGCATGCTGCATGCAACTGACAGCAGCTGTTGGCAGATTTCAAAAACCAGAGTGATGGTGGCATAAATGAAGCTTATGAGGGCAATCAAAGATTATGAGGGCAATCAAACGAGAGAGAAACGACTGAACACAAAGTAAACGTGGGGCAAACGTGACAAAATCAACACTCTCTGCAGGGACGGACCGGCAGGCAAGCGCGCGTGAGCACCAGCAGCGTTTGCAGGGCACGCAAGCTCAGGATGGGTCCAAGAACAACAAGGTACGTGTCTTTCACATAATATTGAGCGGTTGAATGCTTCGGAAGGCCAGGAGTGTGTGAGGAGTGCCACTGGTGTACAGATGTACCCAAACTTCTGTACGGTACCACAGGTATGGGATCATAGCAGGCAATTGCGACCCTTCAGGTTTTACTGCAAGACCAATGCATCTGCTTCTCTTTCTCCACCTGCCTGCATCACAGAACATCCCCCTCATCCACAACAGCACCAGCACAGCCCCCAGACCTGCCAGAGGCAGTAATTGCCTGCATCCTGCAACACGTGCCAGTGCGCCAGCGCATGACCAGCTGCGTCCTGGTGTGCCATTTATGGGCAGCAGCAGCGTCAGCAATGCCGATGTGGGACGTACAACTCAAACGCAGCAAGCACTGCGGGCAGCTGCAGGACTGGCTGGCCAAGCATGGAGGTGTGGTGGCGGCACTTGCTGCCAAGGGCGATGAGTGGGGCTCATGGCGCAACTGGCGGCCGCTGCAGCTTCCTATCCTGCAGCTCAACCAGCTGCGCAGCCTAGACCTCAGCAGGCTGAGGGTCCAGCTGCCAGCACACAGCATTCCTGCACCCAGCACTCCTCCTAGCAGGGCAAGGACGTTGAGAACCAGCTCCATAGTGACCCGTAGCAGCAGCGGTGCTGGCAGTGCAGTTCCTACTGCTGCTGCCGTCCTGCCACAGCTGCGGGAGCTGAGTCTATCCCATTGCCAGCTTCCTGCACAGCTGGCATTGCAACTCCTGAGCACAACCACACTATCAGTAATCCGTTGGCAGTTTGTGGAGCTCTATGATGAAGACGGCACAGAGCAGCTTGCACAGAAGCAGGTGCTGTCGTCTCTGTGGCAGCAGCTGCAGCTGCTGCCAACGCTCTCTGAGCTACAGCTGCACGAGGAAGGCCTGGCAGCTGCAGACATCGCCCCCCTAAGCAACCTGCAGCGCCTGCAACACTTGAAGTTGCAGCTGAGCTTGGACTCAGGCGAGGGTGAGCCAGGCCCCAGTGGGCTGCTGGCGGCACTCAGTGCCGCACTGCGGTGAGGCTCACCCAGCTGCAGCACCTGCAGCTAGACAGCTGCCAGCTGCACAAGATTGAGCCTCAGCCTCAGCAGCGAGCAGTTGGTTACAACTGCTTCTCAGCCCTGACAGCTTCCACCCAGCTCACAGCTCTGGTCCTCACAGACATGCCGCGTCTGCACACTGCCAGGCCCATGCCTGCAGAAGCCTTTGCTGCAATGTTCCCTTCAGGTCATTGCCGTACCTCAAAGCCCTCTGCATGGAAGCAGCACTCCCACGTTGTGTGAAGGCATTCCTTTGCCCTGAAGCTCAGATTGCTAGGATAGCTGCCAGCTGCCCTGCATTGGAGGAGCTGAGTTTGCTGGGTGTTACCCCCAAGGGCTTCGACCTCAGCTGCCTGCACCAGCTGCCTCCAAGTGTGACTCGGGTAGAGGGCCTTTGCTGGTCCGGCCAGGCTTGAGCCAGGCTGGTCAGGCCAGTGGGCTTGGTGTGTGGGAAGCTGTCGTGCCAGGTGGGTGTGCAGGATTTGCTGGTTTTCAGTCGGCTGGCACCGTGCGAGCTTTGCAATGGCACTTGCGCAATTAAGGTGACACATATTGCAAAGACCTCGTAAGAGGAAGTTGCTTAGGAGGCGTATAGGCTCCCCCTCCCCCCCGGAGGGGGGGAGGGGCAGGCCAATACGGGGTAGGAAACGGCCGTTGGCAGACCAGCTGTGGTTCATGCTAACGTTGGAATGGTGATAAACATCAAAACGCTTTGCTATTGCGGCTCCGTGGCTTGCAGTGCTAGATTGAAATTGAACCCAGCAGCTCAGAGGGACAAACGCCAAACGTTCTTACATTCAGCGATAAAGTGTGTCCTTCATCTTGTTTCAGCTCTCCGTGTAGCCTGAGCGGGGCTAGTTGCGTTTAAGTAGAAACACCGATATATCTCTGCAGCTACTGTGAGTTTCGTCATGGGGGGGCTTCAATATGGTGTGTAGATATGGGCGGAAGGCATTGGTACCATTTGCGTGTGCGTTCGTGTACATGGGGGCAGCGACAGTTGCTGGTCCCCGAACAGGTGACTAACCTGCAGGTGCCAGCAGCTGCAAACGCGTAATCCCAAGCATTATATCAACATTTTCATATTGCTGTCGGATGCGTGCCTCATGCATGGTACCCATGCTACTCCAGCCAACATGTCACCGCGATCACTGCATCAGGAGAGGTCATCTGCTCCTCAGGAAGCCAGACGACCCGACAGCTGCAACTTAGACATCTGGCATCAGTGCCGCATCAATGCAACACAGCCAGCGTAGGCAGAATGCGGCAGCCTGCCTACAGACAACTGTTGCCCATGCAGCAGCATGCTTGGTGTGAGTGCAAGCTGCTGCACTTATGCAGCAACGCGGTATGCCTGTGCAAAATCGCTACACCAGTGCTGAAGTCAACTTCAACATACTGGTATGGCGCAAGGAGTTTGGCACAGCCACGGAACAGGTGTGCCACAAACCCATAAAAAGCCGAGGTCGTTGCTGTACTGACGCCAGCCGGGCGTTAGACGTTCTATGTAATTATCAGGGGGTGCCAGATTATGCCTGGGCGACACTTTCTAGAGCCCCCTACCCCATAGCCGTGATGCCCCACCCAAGGAGGGCCAGCCTGGCAGGTTGGTGAGGGCCAGGATCTGCGCCCTAAGTAACATGTAACACTGTTAGTGACAAGTTTAAACCAACTTGCACATATATCTTGAGATCCACCAATACGATTTTGATGTAATTGGAGTATGGTGGCGGCAGTGGATCGTGCACCCACCCCAGAAAGTCTGGATCCAATCCAACGTACCCTTCCCCTTGTTTTTTTAAAACGAGGGGAAGGGTACGTTTTGGCACTTTTCACTTGAAAATAACACTACATACAGTAATGATCTTTGACCAAGCCCCTAGGACTTTTGACTCGTTGGATGAGGTTGGCTGTGCAGCAGCTGGCAGCAGACATGATCAGGAGGGCGTGTGCAAATTTCCACGGGGATCTGCTTGACAGATCAGGAGCAATAAATTTTCAAACATCTGCTGTCTGTAAAAACATCTGCTGCAAGGAGGGATCCCCACGCCACCCACTTTGCAAGGCAAGCACGAATAAGCGCAGACGTGCTGCCTAAGTTTACTTACTATGTAAGCAACTAGGTTTGTGTGCAGCAGCGGGGACATTGGGGTCTCTGGACACTGCTGGGCATCAGAGATGGTTCAAACCCTGTGTCAGCCAAAGGAGCTGGAAGTGACGGGAAACGTTTTTAGTAGTCACGTACGTATGAACGCAGCGTTGTCGGCTATTTGGACGCCCCATATGCTCTGGACGTAATATCAAAACAGATGGCTTGCACTGCTGGGGTGCTGTCAACCTCCAGTGGGGGTGTGCGTGCAAAGCAAAGGTCCATCGCGTATCAAAACATTATTCAGGGTTGATACTGGCTTGCAGAGGGCCACACACCGCCTCTACACCTAGTTGACAGCTGAACAGCAGCTGATGGCTGGCGAACCCTGTGTAGCGCACCCAGGCGATGCCGAGCCCACACCGCACAAAGGGAGTTACCTACATATGTATAGTATGCAACTCAATGGTGCAGGGGTGGATCCCTGCTGTATACACAGCTGGGGAGCCCGGTTTGGCACCCCCTGCTATTACATATGTGTCACCTTAAGCTTGTCTGGTTTTACATCTGTGCAGCTGCTGCACTTGACTAGCGGTGACACATTATTACCCCTTTGCGCATACCGCTGCGGTAACCCTGCCTGCGGAACTTCAATGCTCAGCCTGAGCACCGAGTAGCAGTACATCACACCATAACACGTTCACACAGGCCGATACTGCTTGCTGCTGTTACTGCTGCCTTTGTGTGGCATCTGTTGTCCGTGCCTGCAGCTCTTTTTGATTGTTTCAGCAGCTACGTGGCGACTCCTGCGGTCACCCCAGCAGAAGGACCACAGCTAGGGCCCCTGCTGTTGCAGGCCATCTGCGGGTGCCACCCTTCACCCTACCAACAGGAGCGGCAGCAGTTGTACTTGCTGAGGTTGCCGAGCTGGTTCTGATGCTTTGCAGAGATGAGTACAAAGTAAAAGCACCAGCACCAGCAAGCCTAGGAGAAAGACTTACACTGCACTGGATGTTTTAGTACGGTATCAGTGCATGCTGTCGTGTGCATGCATCATTGCAGGTGCTGCAGCACCTTCTTGAGGCCTGCATCTTGGTTGCACCTGCCTGGCACCTTGTCAGATGGTGTGTACAGGTTGGTTAGGCTGACATGCAGGCTCTGGAACCTCTGTCCTAGACCCTGCCAACGGTTGTATGATCATAAGTGTGCCAGGTTGGCACTGACCAGGTCATGACCAACCAAGCAGAACAAGAAACCCGAGGACAAGGCCGAATTGAGGAAAGTTTTTTGTACTACAAATCATGATTCGCCGTTGAAGGCTTGCGTACCCTCCTTTCACTGCTTCGCACCATCACGATAGTGCATCACGAAAGCGCCAGCACAGCAAACATTCGCAGCTTACTCAGGGTGGCAATGGACGCAGTGCAAGTGAGGTGGGTGCCATGTGATGATAAATCTGTTGTACAACAAGCAGCAGCGGCGTTGGGCACAGTTGCTTCAGGTGTGCCACAGCAGCAGCACAGTGGCACACAAATCTATGCCACCGTTCAGCTGGCGCCAAGGCTGACCACTGCACACTGTCCGCACTCGTCTTTGACGCTACACAGTGAACCCGCTACACAGTGAACCAGCAGCAGCACATCAGCGGCTCCCTGAGCTCCCAGAGGCAGCAGTGGCCTGCATCCTGCAGCATGTGCCACTGCGCCAGCGCCTCTCCCGCTGCGCCCTGGTGTGCCGTGCATGGGCAGCAACCTCAGTAGCGGTGCCAGCAGCTGCACACGCGTTCCTGTTTAGCAGTAAGCACTGCGAGCAGTTGCAGGACTGGGTGGCAAAGCATGGGGGTGTGCTGGAGGGGCTCACCGTCCAGCCCCTGCACAATGTGATAGGCAGCTTGCGCCCAGCTGAGGATGAGGAACAGGGTTTACAGAAGATTTGGTGCCCACTGCAGCTGCCCGTACTGCAGCTGATGCAGCTGTGCAGGTTGGAACTGAGCTCCCTTCAAGTTCAGCTTGCAGGCCAAGGGTTGGGGCCGCCCCAGGGCGCGTTGCTTGCCGGGCCAAGCAGCAGCAGTGCAGAAAGAAACAGCAGCTGTGCTGAGAGCAGCATCGTTGCTGCTGCTGCTGCCGTCCTGCCGCAGCTGCAGAAGCTGCGGCTGTGCGGCTGCCAGCTTACTGTGCAGCTGGCCTCGCAGCTGCTCTGTGCAACCGCACTGACAGAGTTGCAGTGGGAGCAGGTGCAGCTTTACAGAGACAACTGGACACAGTCGCTCACATACAGGCAGGTGATGTCCACTCTGTGGCAGCAGCTGCAGCTGCAGAAGCTGCCCAAGATCTCAGAGCTGCAGTTTGGTGCAGTCATCTGTAAAGCAGCAGACATCGCTCCCCTCAGCAGTTTGCAGCACCTGCAGCTCGTGAAGATAGCGCTCAGCTACAAAGATGAAGGGGGTGATTATAGCTGGGACTGGGATCCACAGGAGGGTCCCCGGGCGCTGCTGGCAGCACTGCAGCACCTCACCCAGCTGCAGCACTTGGAGCTATGCAACTGCCAGCTTGAGGAAATCCACCATCAGCATCAGTGGCAGTCCAACTGGCTGCCGCAGCCGCACCCACAGCCGCAGAACCCGCAGCAGCAGCAGCAGGGGGGCAGGTACCAGTGCTTCGCAGCCCTCACAGCATCCACTCAGCTCACAGCTTTGATCCTGGAAAGTTCTTTTCCTGAGCCTGTTCCCCAGGAGGCCTTCACCCACATGTTCCCTCCAGGGCATGTGCTGCCGCACCTCAAGGTGTTGCATCTTGACAATCGTCTGGCAGGCTGTCATCCTTGTGTGAAGGCAGCTGAGGTTGGTATGATAGCAGCAAGCTGCCCTGCACTGCGGAAGCTGAGGCTGCAGAATGTGACCCCACAGGGCTTGAATGTCAGTTGCCTGCAGCAGCTGCCCCCTGCTGTGACGTCTGTTGAGGGCCTTGGCTGGTCCAGGCGCCGGTCTCCTCGTAACATTGTATGGTAAGGGGTGTTCAGGCTCAGCCCGAACCACGTAATGGTAACACTAACGAGGAAGGCTTTTGGTGAATGGATACCTTGTAGCACATGTTGGTGAATGAATACCTTGTAGCACATGTTGGCTAGTATACCAAGGCACTGTGTGCCAGGCACACTCACCTTTGCCACAGTGTGTGCTGCACTGGGCAAAAGACGCAATTGGTGGACCTGTTGGTTTTGCACCGTACACCATGTTGCAAATGGGGTGCTGTCATCTGTCAGAGCTTTAGCAGGTGCAAGGCTTTTGTCTTGTTTGAGTTCAGCATCATGCAGGTTTGGTGTGATTGCATGACCTGGCAAATGTTTGTATGTCGGTTGCATTTGACATCGTTGTTGCGAACTGCTCTAGACACCCTTCTTTGGGTGGTATGGACCCTGCGTAGGGGTTCTGAGTCAGGGCTGCCAGTGTGTGCTCATAGCCTGCCTGTGGACATGGCCGTGATTGATGCAAATTGGTGACATGATCTCAGGCCTGGTGATTGGTTGCAGCCGCTGCAGCGGGCGCTGCTAGACCAGCTATCCTGGGTGTTGACATCAGCATATCATGGGCGAAGCCTGTACAGACTTTCTTGACTGCTGTTGAGTGCATACATGTCTGCACAGACAGTACTGACTAGTCATGACAGCTGACTCAGCCTGTGACAGGCTGCGGCCTGAACATGCATCCCTTGGTTGGAACCCTTGTGCTCCTTGTGTACACCATTTGTTACGAGCTTCAGAGCGAGCAGGTGCAGCAGCTGTGGTGATCTGCTTGAAGTATGCATGATGTCCTGCACCATGGTGTGGCCAACACACACCATTGCCAGCAGCAGCAGCAGCAGCAGCATCATAACCAACTGCAAGGGCTTGATACACTGCATTGTTGAGCATAATTTCCGTTTGTGACATGTGGCACATGATCACTGCAACACCGCCTTGGCCCAGCTGTCAAACGTTTTGAACAACAACAGCCTGTCAGCAGAGCTTTGTGTTCCCCGCTGCCAGAACATGCCTCCCGACGTTCAGTGCTGGCTGTAGTTACGCTCAGGACAACCCGGCAGCGCTTCTAAAATCACTTTGAAAGCGAGAGAGCTCAGATCACTCACAAAGCTTTGATCAAGAACATACCCCCTCCAGCAGCGGGGTCGCAATGGCAACAACCCATCCGATGTAGGTGATCATAATCAACTCAAACGGCAAACGGGATGTGGCAGCTATGCATGGGTTGCCGCTGTGACTGCTGCAGATGCATCTACATGGATCCATATTGAACCACTGCATCCATGATGCATCTGAGTCAACGATGCACTGACACACAGATCCTTGGTGATTTTGTAAAGCTGCAATAGGCCGATGCTGCACATGCTCCTTCTTCCTGCAGGGTGCCAACCTCGGCAGCAATAGCAACAGCAACAGCACCAACAGCATCAGCAGCAGCACTGCAGCTCCCACAGCTACCAGATGCAGCAGTGGCCTGCATCCTGCAGCACGTGCCGCTGCGTCAGCGCCTCTCCCGCTGCGCCCTGGTGTGCCGTGCATGGGCAGCAGCTGCAGCCGCGGTGCCAGCAGATGTGAGCGTACGGCTAAACAGCAACGAGCACTGCGTGCAGCTGCAGGACTGGCTGCCCAAGCACGCACGTGTGCTGGTGGCATTTGCCGCTGCAGCGAAGTGCGACAGATGTGACAGCCACGACAGCTTCCGCGGCTGGGGGTGGTGGCACCCTCTGCAACTTCCTGTGTCCTTGCTGACGCAGCTAAGCAGCCTGCGACTCAGTAGCATAAAAGCCGAGCTGCCAGGATCATGGGACACGGCACACAGCAGCGGCAGCAGCAGCAGCGGCAGCAGCAGCAGCGGCGGCGGCAGGAGGGATACTCTGCTCCCAGTGACTGGGCAGAACAGCAGCGGCAACACTGCTGCCAGCAGTGCCAGCAGTGCTGCTGTTGCGGTCCTGCCCCAGCTGCAGGAGCTGGTGCTAAGCCACTGCCAGCTCACTGTGCATCTGGCCTCTCAGCTCCTGGGCTCAACCACATTGCAAAAGGTAGAGTGGAGGCGTGTGGAGCTTTTTGATGACCACCACAATGATGAGCTGCTGCAGTACCTATTCCTGTGGGACCGGTCACAGCGGGGGCCTCATTATTTTGAGTCACAAAAGGTTCCACAGGGGCAGGTGCTGTCGTTGCTGTGGCAGCAGCTGCAGCTGCTGCCCAAGCTCTCAGAGCTGCAGCTGCAGCCAGAGAAGCATCTGACAGCAGCAGACGTTGCGCCCCTCAGCACCATGCAGCACCTACAGCACCTCACACTGGGGCCACTTGACTACACCTCAGCAGAGCGCCAGTCAGGCCCTAGGGAGCTGCTGTCAGCACTGCAGCACCTTACCCAGCTGCGGCACCTGGAGCTCGATTGCTGCGAGCTGCACAGGGCGCAGCCCCAGCCCCAGCCCCAGCCCCAGCCCCAGCCCCAGCCCCAGCCCCAGCCCCAGCCCCAGCCCCAGCCCCAGCCCCAGCCCCAGCCCCAGCCTCAGCAGCAAGGGTGCAGCTACTCAGCCCTGACAGCATCCACCCAGCTCACAGCTCTGATCTTTACTCAGCTGTTTGCTGTGCCTGTCCCTCAGGCGGCCTTTGAGCACATGTTCCCTCCAGGGCGTGTGCTGCCGCACCTCAAGATGTTGCGGCTCACTTCATGGGATGACGTGAGGCCCTGTGTAGCGGCAGAACAGGTTGCAAGGATAGCGGCCAGCTGCCCTGCACTCAGTGAGCTGAGATTGCGGATGGTGACATCTGCAAAGTTTGATGTCAGCTGCCTGTCGCAGCTGCCGGCAAGTGTGACGGGTGTGGAAGGCCTTGGGTGGTCCCGCCCTGCAGCCTGATCTGCCTTTGTGGCAAGGCAGCTATGGGCACTGGCAGTCCCGGACTGTGTTGCACATTCACTGCCTGCATGTTCTGCCTTTGACTCGCCTCTGGTTATGGTGATCATGTGTTGTCGCGGTGCTGCTTGTGTTGGCAAATTGACCATGTGTGTTGCATGCCGGTTTGTCCCAGCGCAACTTGCACTGCTTCAAGTTGAGTGGCACATGCAGACTTGTTGTTGCCAGTGGGTGTGTTGCTTGGTGTGTAGTCGGTGTCACGCCATGCAAGGTGATGCCTGTGGTGAGCGTATGTACTTGTAGCAGCAGCTCTGCTACTTTTGACTGTCAAGGGGCGCATTGCGCATTGTGAGCCTCCTACCTTGTATGCAGCAGTTATGGCATCACATGACACATGATGGCATCACATGACACATCGTCATTGTTGATTGAGAAAATCTGAACACCGTCGGCGTGAGTGCACCAAGACATGTACATGTGCACAGTTGGCACAACAAGTCTGGCAATCAGTTTTGCACCATTCATGGCCGGTGTGGACCCGGGACAGTCTGGACCATCAAAAGCAAAAATTCACTCTTTGACACGCTGAAAGCCCTCAACGAAGGATGGGGTTTGCTGCAACGGGGATGCACACAAATAGCATTGGTAGCATGTGCATGCTCCTTTGCGTTAACTGGTCCAAGTTTTCTTGCAATCAGCAGGACAACTTGCCATGGGCAGGGACCAACTCAACCTCATCAACACTCCACAAACAATGGATGTAGACAGTTGTAACACACAGAGTGAGGCACCACGACCCCAATGCTGTGCACACTGGCATACTATGCTTAGTAAGCCAGCTGCCTCGGCACACCCTTCCAGTAAGAACTACTCTTGCCGCTGCTCCTGCATGCACTGATGTGACACATGACTGGCCACGTGGTCAGCGCAGCGCATCTGATGCCCCAAGGGCCCTGCCTTACTGTCCACCGCAGCTGAGATGCCTGTTTGTCAGCTGTATAGTGGTAAACACTGCAAGGTGTGTGGTGTGCGGCATGGAAGCTACGCCCTGCACAGCAGCAAGCAGAAGCGGGAGAAGCAGTTGCAAATTGACGTCAGTCACCAACCAGTTGTACTCAGTACTGTTGAGCAGGCCCTGTTGGTAATAGGTAGGCAGCACAGCTGATGCAGTAGTGCTTCACATGGTGAGAGAGTGCGCAAACAAGCAGAGTCAGGCAGACCTAACTGGCAAGACACATGATGCAACGCAAACTCCGTCTAGTGGGTCAGCCAGCCGGGCTGCTGTGTGCATACACTCAAGCAGCTGGTGCCCTCCTGATGTCGATGCAGTCTGTCATACCTGTGGGTGTGCATTATGGCCATGCCTGCTGGTGCGGGGGCCGTGCGTCACAACGGGGGAGGTAGGGGTGCTGCCAGTGTTGCGGGCTCAGCTGTGGCACTGCCGGGTGGTGCTGGCAACAGCTGTGGTACTGCATGGTGGTCAAGCTGACGGGTGCGCGCCTGGGATTGCAGCTGCGGGAAGGAGTACCAGACAGGGCAGGCAGGAAACACATGTGACCACGGCACACCTGGGATTGCAAGGTCTAGGCCAAAGAGGTAACCAAATGATTGTGATGCAGCATGCTGTGTGATGGGGGTGTACGCCCTGCGCAACGTAGCAAATTCCAAAGTGATGCCCAGACCATGCAGGGGTGCATGGTGCTACAAGCACAACTCCAGCACTGTATAAAGGCAGCAGTGGCCGACAGGCACAACCCACAAGGCACACGCAGCACACATGAAGTCAGCTGCAGAAGCATCGACCACACCTGGCGTACCTTCTATCTTGTTCTTCAAGTACTGCTGCTGCTCAGCTCCCTTCAGATGCCGCCACTCCCACCAAGGTATGCTGACCACTGTGTAGCCCCGAGCTGCCAGCGCCCTGTTCCTGTACTGAGAGGGGCCCTCCAACTCCCAACAGTTCCCCACCCACACAAAGTGATGAGGCCCATCAGCCTCCACAGCCAGCCTGACACCTGCTGCTGTCACTGCAACGACATCAATGCTGAAGTTGTTGTCCAATGTGAGCACCTCCTGCTGCGGAGGGATCTGCCAGCCTGGCAGCTGCTGAAGGGTCTTGAACACCTGCTGCTGCAGTGACGAAGGTGCCGCTGCAGCATTAGATGCCACCACATCCAACCGTGCCTGGCGGCACTCGTCCAGCTGCTGCAGAGGCAGCACCTGCTGCAGCCCTGGACCCTTGCCACCCTCAGCAGCTGCAAGGCTGTGGTCTATCAGCCACAGGTGCACCTGGTACAACTGCCAGCGGTCTTTGGGCACTGCTGACCCCCACACCCTGCTGGCAGCCCCTGCAAGCTGCAGCACTGCAGGCACGTACTGACGCAAGTCAAGCACGGCCACAGCCCAGCACAAGTTGCACAGATCCTGACAGACAAATTTGCTGCTGTCCTGCAGCAGCAGCTTCTGAGCTTGATGCAGTAGGGGTCCCAGCAGCAGCTTGCTGTTGTGCCCCAGCATCCCACACGCCCAGGCTGTGTTGGCTAAGTGCTGAGGGCTTGCACCTGCCAGGAACCGCTGCATGTGCTGCTGCTGCTCCAAGGCTGCAAGCAGCTGCACAGGAGCCTGCCTGAACCGGGCACATGCCAGCAATGCATTGGAGACCCCCTATGGGGCAGATTTGTACAGCTGCTGGACGAAGGTTGCCAGCAATAGCTCCAGCTGATCAGCCTGCACCTGCTGCCCCAACTCAGACACAGCCCACAGGAAGTTGGCTAGTTCCTGTGCGTTTGCCCTGCTGCACTGTTTGACAAAAGCTGCCACTAGCAGCTGCAGCTGAGCATCAGGCAGCTGCTGGCCCATGTAGGCCATGCCCAACAGCAGGTTGGCAATGTTCTGCGTGTTTGCCCTGCTTAGCATCCCCGCAGCAGTGAAGGCTGCCAGCAACTCGCCCAGCTGCTGCTGTTGCTGCTGCGCGACAATGTACCCCAGCTTGCCCAACGCCAACAAACTGCTGCTGATGCCTTGAGGTACTGCATTGTCTAATTGACTGACAAGAGCATCCACCAGCTGCTGCAGCTGCTGCTGTGGCACCTGCTGCTCGAGACTGGCCAGTGCCCACAACACGTTGGCAAATGATTGGCTGTTGGCATCTGACAGAGTGCCGAGCTGCAAAAAGTCTGCCAGCAGCTGGGCAACAGGAGCCACGTGCTGTGCGTAAGCACATGACCAGATGATGTTGGCCAGGCCCCGGGAATCCAGCTGCTGCCGCACAGACGGCAGCAGCTGGTCCAGGTGCTGCAGCAGCTGCTGTGCTGCTGCTGTGCCCGCTACTGCAGCATTTGCTTGGCACATTTGCCCCAGGCGGTGGTAGGAGGTTGCAAAATGAACGACATTCAGCACCCCTCCCTGCTGCTCTAGGCTGTGTTGCTGCAGCTGCTGCATCAACTGCTGAGGTGTTTCACAGCCCTTTAGTATGACTGTGAGCTGCCTGGCACTCACTGGCCCACCCCTGCTGCTTGACTGCGGGGACCAGCGCTGCTGGCGAGGTGTGCCTGGCTGCACCCAAGCTGCAGCAACACCCAGCCGCCCCTTACCCCTGCCCTTGCCCCTGCCACCGCTGCCTGCTGGTCTGTTGTGCACACCCCTGGCCTGCACTGCTGCCGCAGGCCCCGACTTGCTGACTGCTGCAGCAGGCAGCAACGGCACCGCCAGTCTTCTGGTGCTGCTGTAACTTGATGTTAGCCAAGCATGTACTGCTCCGCCCGCTGTGCCTGCTGCAGTGGGGTGAGGCCGGGTGTTGGGGGCACCCTCCTGTGCTGTTGCTGCGGAGACTGGGCCATCACTGCTGCTGCCTGCGAAGGTGCATGATGTCGATGCTTTCGAGCTGGACAAACGCATCTGCGAGGTCCCAAAACTGCTGCCACCCAGTGAGAGCTGCTGCAGCAAGTGGTGGCATGCGCTGCTGGCCAACACTTGAGCAGACAGGTGGCCTTGCAACCCCAGCAGGCTGCGGCTGAGTGTGTGGAACAGCATCCAACAGTTTAAAAGGACCAACGTCGATAGCAACGAGGAAACGTTTTCAGACAAGACAGACAGATCTTGGACAGATCTGGTTAGTTCACACAAGAAACGAGCGAGTGAGAGACCAGGCAAAGCTTTGGACTGTCTTTCGACCTGGTCTGTAGGGATGCCACTACTGCAGTCCACCGTGTTCAAGGCGTGGTTCTGTTCATGTGCCATGGTGCATGGTGCAAGGTTGAGTGATGCACTGTCCAGCAGACCCGACACTCCCCTTCTCACATGCCCGACTGGCCTTCCACTACAAGCCCATGCCACCATCGTTGGCCTTTGCGTCCATGCAGCAGCAGATTGGACGCTTCACCTGGTCACTGGCTGAGGCTGTCCTGCACAAGACACGACAGTACTAAGCTGGCACATGTTGCAAGCACATACCTGCGGTAGCCAGAAGGGACAGCATTACACAGTTTGACTTGCCCACACCTTGATGCACACTCATGGTGTGAGCAACGGTAATGGTATCGTTGAACTCTCACTACCACACCTGTGTGGACCGTGTGGCCGATACATACCAGGGCCCCAAGGAACCCCACTGCCAAGCACGGCTGAGGCCAAGGCACAGCGACACACCATTGCAGGCCACCACCTGACGCGCTCACTGCTGCAATCATGACTCCCACACTTGGCACAACCATCCCGCACACCCCAGAGGGCCCCAGAGGACCCCACTGCTGCTGCCGCTGCAACCCCTCCTGCTGGGTTGGGACCCACAGCCTGCACTGTCTCCATGTCATCCCTGCCAGGGATTGCTCAGTGAGCAACAGCTATAAGGAAGGTGCATCCCTGCTTCACTTGCTGCTGTCCCAGCTCCTTCACTGCTGCATTGCCGACATGCATCAACCTGGTGACCCGTACAAGAGGAGACAGTAGCGAAGGGACAAGAGCAGCAGCATCAGGATCTTTCCAGCACCACTGCCCAGTTCCTGCCATGCGCACACCTCAGGCATGTCCTGGAAGCAGTCAACTCACGGTGTGGAAAGCTAGGGAGCACCCTGCATCAAAAACATCTCCGGGTCAACATCCAGTCCCTCTAGTTTGCTGGGTCCACATCAGCATCACAGGCAGACAAGTCACCACAGTAACGGATGTGCGGCACAACACTCCCTCTGCACTCCCACTGCACATACCTGCCTGTCCAAGTAGAGCGGTGACTGGGACCCAGCCAGCGACAGGCCGCTGCTGTAGCCTTGCTGGGGGTGCAGGAGTGGGTGGGGTCACGCCTGCAGATGGGTGGGGTGGGACAGAATCAGCAGCAGAAGAGATTTGTGAGCGACCACCCTGTGTGTGACAGACAACACGGGCTGTGCAGGTGGCCGAGTCAGACAGAGCCACTCTGGTTGTTGTCACAACAAGATGTCAAACAGCAGCAGCACTAGTGACACTGTCACGTCATGAGCAGGTGCACACAGCACACACAGCCAACCTGACACACGCATGCGAGCTGCAGCACACCTTGTGCATGAGGGTGTGTCCTTCACGCACAAGATACTATCACTTTGTAAGTGGTTGATCAAAGAAGAGTCATACACGCCTGACAGTGGGGGCACAAGCATGGCAGACACGGAAAACTCAACACCCACCTGGTGTGCTGTCCTGCTGGGAAGTAGGTGGAAAACGGCAATCAGCGCCTTCAGCTGTGGCCCTGCTGGCGCGGTTGTGCTGATGTTGTCATTTGCGACCCCGCCAGGTGGTCAAGCTGAGGGGTGAGCACCTGCAGCTGCAGCAGGCAGCAACACACAGGCAGTGAGGGAAGAGACCATAATGGCGCTTGCGTACAACATTGGCTGACATGCACACAGGCGCATGCAGGTCGCACAGTCAATCGTAAAGCCAAACGATCAGGCTGGTCAGCACAGCACAGCACAAGCCAGTGGCTGCCTGGCTACACACTGAATGACTGTGCCCTTGGCAGGTTGGGTTGCAGGTGACAGACCACCTCTTGCCACCAAACGGGCAATTACATCAACAAGCAATATCGTGACCACGGCTTCTGTGCAGCACACAGCTCCAGGGCCTTGTGAATGATGTGAGCATTATGCAACTTTTTCACAACAGCGTTGCACACCAGGTGCTTTGGCCTCACCTGACGGCAGTGCTACTCAACCACGTGGCCTGTGTCAGCGACTGGTGTCCTCCTCCTCCTCCTCTTGACACTCCTAGCTCTGCTGGCCTCTTGTGAGGCAGTTGGAGGGGGTTGGTCTGCTGGAGCTGGTTGGTGAGCTGCAGCAGCAGCCACTGGCTGAGAAGAGGCAGCAAGCCCTGCAGATACAGGCACAGAGGAAGCAAACAGCGTCACATGGCAGACATACCATGCATGTGGCCTACCCCAGCTGCGCATGCTGCTGAGGCAACAGCCTCCAGGTGGTGACTATCAGATGCACAGCTTTGTGCCAGGTCAGATGCTGTCAACACCACTCGGCACCGTTTGTTCCATACCTTGCAGTTTGCCCCTCAGGTAGCCCTGTTGCTGCTCTGCCCCCCTCAAACCATCCCACTGCCAGTAAGGTGTGCTGATCACTGTGTAGCCCCGAGCTGCCAGCGCCCTGTGCCTGTACTGGGTGGGGCCGTTGACCATGTTGCCAGGACTGACGAAGTGGCTGGGCCCATCAACCTCCACAGCCAGCCTGACGCCTGCTGCTGTCACTGCCGTTATGTCGATGCTGAAGTTGTTGTCACCTGTGAGCACCTCCTGCTGGGGAGGGACCTGCCAGCCTGGCAGCTGCTGAAGGGCTGTAAACACCTGCTGCTGCATTAACGAGGGTGCTGCTGCAGCATTAGTTGCCACAACCTCCTGCCATGTGCGGCAGCACGCGTCCAGCTGCTCCTGGGACAGCACCTGCAGCAGACCTGGACCCTTGCCGCCCTCTGCTGCTGCAAGCTTGTTGTCCAGCAGCCACAAATGCACTTGGTACAGCTGCTGCAGCTCTTCAGGTGCTGCTGACCCCCAAACCCTGCTTGCACCTTCTGCGAACTGCAGGACTGCAGGCACGTACTGACGCACGTCAAGCACGGCTGCTGCCCAGCACAGGTTAGACAGAGCCTGACAGACAAACCTGCTGCTGTCCTGCTGCAGCAGTGTCTGAGCTTGCTGCAGCAGACCCCCCAGCAGCAGCTCGCTGTGGTGCCCCAGCACCCCACACGCCCACGCTGTGTTGGCCAACTCCTGAGGGTTTGCACCTGCCAGGAATGGATGCAAGTGCGGCTGCTGCTCCAAGGCTGCCAGCAGCTGCTCAGGAGCATACCTGAACCGGGCACACGCCAACAGTGTGTTGGAGATGTGCTGTGAACTGGCTCTGTGCAGCTGTCCAACAAATGCTGCCTCCACCAGCTTGAGCTGTTCAGCCGGCACCTGCTGCCCCATCTCAGACACTGCCCACAGCGTGTTGGCTATTTCTTGTGTATTGGACCTGCTGCGCTTACTGACAAAGGCTTCCACCAGCTGCTGCAGCAGCTTGCTGTCCTGCACCCGCTGGCCCAGCTTGGCGACAGCCCACAAGCTGTTAGAGAAATCCTGTGGTACAGCCCTGCTGGACTTGGCCGACAGCTCAGCCAGCAGCAGCTGCAGCTGAGCCTTAGGCAGCTGCCGGCCCATGTAGGCCATGCCCAACAGCAGGTTGGCAATGTCCTGTGTGGTGGCCCTGGCCAGCGTGCCTGCAGCGGTGAACGCTGCCAGCAGCACCCCCAGCTGCTGCTGTGGCACCTGGTAACTCAGCTTGCCCAACGCCAACACACTGTTGCTGATGTCTTGAGGTACTAATCGGTCTGCTTGACTGACTCGTGGGACAAGAGCATCCACCAGCTGCTGCAGCTGCTGTGGCAGCGCCTGCTGTTCCGGATTGGCCAGCGCCCATAGCACATTGGAAATATCCCGGCTGTTGGCAAGGGACAGAATCCTGGGCTGCAGGAAGTCTGCCAGCAGCTGGGCAGAAGGGGGCACGTGCTGTGTGTATGCACATGACCAGATGATGTTGGCCAGCTGTCGAGCCCCCAACTGCCCCCGCACTAACGGCAGTAGCTGGTCCAGGTGCTGCAGCAGCTGCTGTGCTGCTGCTGTGCCCGCCACTGCAGCATCTGACTGGCAAAACTCCCCAAGGTGGTGGTAGGAGGTTGCTACATGAATGGCATCCAGAACCCCTCCCTGCTGCTGCAGCTTGTGTTGCTGCAGCTCCTGCAGTAGCTGCTGAGGTGTTTCACAGCCTTTCAGCATAACTGTGAGCTGCCTGGCACTCACTGGCCCACCCCTGCTGCTTGACTGCGGGGACCAGCGCTGCTGGCGAGGCGTGCATGTCTGCACCCCAACTGCAGCAACACCCAACATTCCCTTGCCCCTGCCCTTGCCCCTGCCACCGCTGCCTGCTGGCCTGTTGTGCACACCCCTGGCCTGCACTGCTGCCACAGGCCACGACTTGCTGACCGCTGCAGCAGGCAGCAGCAGCACTGTCAATCTTCTGGTGCTGCTGCAATTTGACCTTAGCCAAGCATGCACTGCTCCGCCCACTGTGCCTGCTGCAGTGGGGTGAGGCCGGGTGTTGGGGGCACCCTCCTGTGCTGTTGCTGCGGAGACGGGACCATCACTGCTGCTGCCTGCCGAGGTGCATGATATCGTTGCTGTAGAGCTGGACAAACGCAGCTGCGAGGTCCCAGAACTGCTGCCGCCCAGTGAGAGCTGCTGCAGCAAGTGGTGGCATGCGCTGCTGGCCAACACTTGAGCAGACAGGTGGCCTTCCAACCCCAGCAGGCTGCGGCTGAGTGTTTGGAACTGCATCATACAGTTTTGAAGGACCAACGTCGGCCTTGATACGAGGAAACGTTTTCAGACAAGACAGACAGATCTTGGACAGATCTGGTTGGTTCACACAAGAAACGAGCGAGTGAGAGACCAGGCAAAGCTTTGGAATGTCTTTCGACCTGGTCTGTAGGGATGCCACTACTGCAGTCAACCGTGTTTAAGGCGTGGTTCTGTTCATGGGCCATGCATGATGCAAGGTTGAGTGATGCACTGTCCAGCAGACCCGACACTCCCCTTCTCACATGCCCGACTGGCCTTCCACTACAAGCCCATGCCACCATCATTGGCCTTTGCGTCCATGCAGCAGCAGATTGGACAGTTCACCTGGTCACTGACTGAGGCTGTCCTACACAAGACAGGACAGTACTAACACACATTGCAAGCACAAACCTGCGGTAGCCTGAAGGGACAGCATTACACAGTTTGACTTGCCCATGCCTTGATGCACACCCATGGTGTGAGCAACAATAATAGTACCACTACCACACCTGTCTGAACCGTGTGGCCGATACATACCAGGGCCCCAAGGAACCCCCACTGACAAGCACGGCTGAGGCCAAGGCACAGCGACAAACCATTGCAGGCCACCACCTGACGCGGTCACTGCTGCGATCATGACTCCCACCCTTGGCGCACCATCCCACACACCCCAGAGGGCCCCACTGCTGCTGCTGCCGCTGCATCCCCTCCTGCCGCTTTATGACCCACAGCCTGCACTGTCTTCATGTCATCTTTGTCAGGGGTTGCTGAGTGAGCAACAGCTACAAGGGAGGTGCGTCCCCACTCCACTTGCTGCTGCCCCAGCTCCTTCACTGCTGCATTGTTGATCTGCGTCAACCTGCAACATGCACGGGAGGAGCCAGCAGCAGAGGGACAAGAGCAGCACGGGAATTGGTTGGCAAAAAACTGCCCAGTTCCTGCCATGCTCACAGGTCAGGCCTGTCCTGGAAGCAGTCAGGTCATGGTGAAGGAAGTGCTAAGAAGCCACCCGCACCCCTGTTGCCTCACCCCAAAAACAACCTCGCCAGGTGCGCATCCAGTCCTTCCAGTTTGCTGAGTTCAAACTAGGCACGACACCACTGAATGTACAGGACAGCACACCTGCACCTTTGAAAGACAATCCCTCTGCACATATTTCATGATATTTGTCAAAGGGAAACGGCAATTGGGGCTCAGTGATGAACAGGCTGCTGTTGTAGCCTTGCTGGGGGTGCAGCGGGTGGATGGGTGCATGCCTGCAGATGGGTGGGCGGAGCAGCACAGAACCAGCAGCAAGAGAAGCTTGAGCAACAACCCTGTATATGTGACAGACAACGTGTGCTGTGCACGAAGTTTGGTCACCCTGATACACGCATGGGAGCTGCAGCACACCTGATGCGCTATATGGTGTGTCTGCAGGGTGACATAAGTACGCAAACAAAGCAATCCTGACAGAGTGGGCAAGAACATGACAGACACAGGGCAGAGCCATCAAAGCAGA
This sequence comes from Desmodesmus armatus, assembly GCA_007449985.2. Classification (NCBI taxonomy): domain Eukaryota; kingdom Viridiplantae; phylum Chlorophyta; class Chlorophyceae; order Sphaeropleales; family Scenedesmaceae; genus Desmodesmus; species Desmodesmus armatus. Next base: position 301,614 of record VIIQ02000667.1, read on the forward strand.
GCCATCAAACTTTGACAGCAGGGTCACAAACATGGCAAAATTGGCAAAACCAGCACCCACCTTGTGTGCTGTCCTGACAAGTAGCATGGAGAAAGCAGCACGCAGCGCCGCCAGCTGTGGCCCTGCTGGCGCGGTCGTGCTGATGTTGTCAGGTGTGGTGTCCCCGCCAGGTGGTCAAGCTGAGGGGTGTGCACCTGCAGCTGCAGCAGGCAGCAACACACAGGCAGGTGAGGGAAGAGACTATGATGGCACTTGCGTTGCAGGATCTGGGCCAAGTGCAGTACGTGCTGTAGCATGCAGTATGCATGCACATCAACATTGTCAGAGGGGTTCACACCCCTGTCTACAGCATCTTCAAAGTGTCGCAGTTGAACGGTGATGCTTGCACACATGTTTGAGTTTGAGTCAACATGGGCCGACCTGCACATAGGCGCGTGCAGCATGCACAGTCTATTGCAAATCCAAAATGATAAGGCAGCATCGCACACCACAGCACAGTCAGGGGCTACCAGGCTTTGCGCTGAATTACTCTCGGCATGTTGGGTTGCAAGTGACAGACCACCTTTGCCACCAAAAAGCAGCCAGGCGGCACTACAGGGCTGATGGCGACCGCAACTTGTGTTTCACAGGGCCCTGTGAAGTGATCAACAATATGCAGCATGATGTCGAACAACCGGTGCTTTGGCCTCACCTGGCCGCAGTGCTACTCAGTCATGCGGCCTGTGTCAGTGACTGGTGTCCTCCTCCTCCTCTTGACACTCCTAGCTCTGCTGGCCTCTTGTGACGCAGCTGGAGGGGGTTGGTCTGCTGGAGCTGGACCAGAAGCAGCAAACACTGCCTGAGCAGAGGGAGTGAGCCCTGCAAATATCACAGGCACAGAGGCAGCAAACAGCGTCGCATGGCGGACATGGAAACACTGCTACTACACCACATGGCATGCAAGGGGCCAAACCCCAGCTGCACATGCTGCTGAAGCAACACTAAACAAAGTGACATCTACAAATGTTGCCACCAAGAACAGACGCTGCTGACAAGACTGAGCATTGTCTGCGCTGTACCTTGCAGTCTGCCTCTCAGGTAGCCCTGTTGCTCTGACCCCCTCAGACCATCCCACTTCCAGTAGGGTATGCTGACCACCGTGTAGCCCCGAGCTGCCAGCGCCCTAGTCCTGTTCTGGGTGGGGCCATTGAAACTGTTGCTTGGACTGATGAAGTGACTTGGGCCATCAACCTCCACAGCCAGCCTGACCCCTGCTGCTGTCACTGCAACCACATCGATGCTGAAGTTTCTGTCGGCTGTGAGCACCTCCTGCTGGGGTGGGACCTGCCAGCCTGGCAGCTGCTGCAAGGCGTTGAACACCTGCTGCTGCAGCAACGAGGGTGTCACTGCAGCAGAGGCTGCCACCTGATCCTGCCACGCCTGGCGGCACTCATCCAGCTGCTGCTGTGACAGCACCTGCAGCAGCCCTGGACCCTTGCCACCCTCCGCCATCGCAAGGCTGTGGTCCTGCAGCCACAGCTGCACTTGGTACAGCTGCTGCAGGCCTTCAGGTGCTGCTGACCCCCACACCACACTTGCAGCTTCTGCCAGCTGCAGCACTGCAGGCACGTACTGGCGCAAGTCAAGCATGGCCACTGCCCAGCACAGGTTGCACAGAGTCTGACAAACAAACCTGCTGCTGTCCTGCTCCAGCAGCTTCACAGCTTGCTGCAGCAGACCCCCCAGAAGCAGCTTGCTGCTGTGCCCCAGCATCCCACATGCCCAGGCTGTGTTGGCCAAATGTTGGGGCTCTGCAGTTGCCAGGAACCGCTGCAGGTGCTGCTGCTGTTCTAAGGCTGCCAGCAGCTGCACGGGAGCATACCTGAACCGGGCACACGCCAGCAGTGTGTTGGAGATCCCCTGGGGAACAGCTCTGTGCAGCTGTTTTACAAGTGCTGTTAGCAACTTCCCAAGCGGCTCAGCCTGCACCTGCTGCCTCATCTCAGAGACAGCCCACAGGGTGTTGGCTATATCTTGAGTGTTGACCCTGCTGCGCTTGCCTACAACAGCTACCACCAGCTGCTGCAGCAGCTTGCTGTCCCGCACCTGCTGGCCCAACTTGGCAACAGCCCACAAGCTGTTGGACAGGTGCTGAGGGTCAGCCTGGTCAGACTTGGCTGACAGCTCAGCCAACAGCAGCTGCAGCTGAGCATCAGGCAGCTGCTGCCCCATGTAGGCCATGCCCAACAGCACGTTGGAGATCTCCTGCGTGTTTGCCCTTCTCAGCATCCCAGCAGCAGTGAAGGCTGCCAGCAACTTGCCCAGCTGCTGTTGTGGCACCTTGTAGAGCAGCTTGCCCAAGGCCCACACACTGCTGCTGATGCCTTGGGGTACTGCATCGTCTTCCTTATTGACGAGAGCAGCCACCAGCTGCTGCAGCTGCTGCTCCGGCACCTGCTGCTCCAGACTGGCCAGCGCCCACAGCACATTGGCCACATTTTGGCTCGTGGCATCTGACAGAGTCCTGGGCTGCAAGAAAGCTGCCAGCAGATGGGCAACAGGGGCCACGTGCTGTGCGTAAGCACATGACCAGATGATGTTGGCCAGGCCCCGGGCCTCCAGCTGCTGCCGCACAGACGACAGCAGCTGGTCCAGGTGCTGCAGCAGCTGCTGGGCTGCTGCTGTGCCCGCTACTGCAGCATTTGCTTGGCACATCCCCCCCAGGCGGTGGTAGGAGGTTGCAAAATGGATGGCGTTCACCACCCCTCCCTGCTGCTCTAGGCTGTGTTGCTGCAGCTGCTGCAGCAACTGCTGAGGTGTTTCACAGCCCTTTAGTATGACTGTCAGCTGCCTGGCATTGACTGGTGCACCCCTGCTGCTTGACTGTGGGGACCAGCGCTGCTGGCGAGGTGTGCCTGGCTGCACCCCAGCTGCAGCAACACCCACCCTGCCCTTGCCCCTGCCCCTGCCACCATTGCTGCTGACCGATGACCTGTGGGATGATGGGGTGGCTGCTGCTGCTGCTGCCTGCTGTGAAACGCTGCTGTCAGCAGCAGTGCCAGGATGATCGCGGCTGCTGTGTGCGCACCTGACCTGCACTGCCCCTGCAGGCCATGCCTTGCTGAGGGCTGAAGCAGGCGGCTGCTGAAGCTTGACGGTAGCCAAGCATATGCTGCTCTGCCCGCTGGGCTTGCTGCAGAGGGGTGCGGGCTGCATGTGCTGGTGTTGGGCGCATCTTCCGGTGCTGTTGCTGCTGAGACTGGGGCATCACTGCTGCTGCTTGCCGAGGTGCATGCTGCAGAAACCTTTGAGCTGCAAGAACGCAGCAGCGAACTTCCACAACTGCGGCTGCCCAGGGAGAGCTGCAGCAGCAAGGTCTGACATGCGCTGCTGGCCAACACTTGGGCAGACAGGTGGCCTGGGAACCCCAGCAGGCCGCGGCTGACTGCATGCAACAACATAAGGCCTTTTCGCCTAACTGAAGAGCCTGGAAAGAACGCAGCTCTAAGCGACACAGACAGCGACACAGGTCAGACCAAACCAGATCAACCTGGACGGAGACGAGGCGAGGCAGCCGAGAGAATTCTTCATATCACCGAGGCGTCAGGGTATCACCGACGGTCGTGGCATTGTAGTGTGACTGCTGCTGCGACTGCTTCCATGGTTCATGGCGTGATGGTCATGTGTTCATGGCTTGGATGCAAAGTTGAGGTCCTTAGCACACTTGGCAAGCTGAACGTCGAACTGCATGACTGCATTCGAGCCACGTGCAGACAGCGTGATGTACACCCAACAGCAATGTGGATTGAGCTGGAAGCCGCACCAGTTTACAGCCCCATCCACACTTGCAACATGCATGTCACGAGCACAACTGTGCCTTGCCTTGCAGTTCCTGCGGATGCTTCCCCGTTGGCAAACTGATGGCAGCAGTTTGAATACAACATCACAGCATTGGGCACTTCATTACTCCTAGTCAAGACAGCACAGCACACACACACAGCCCTGCATCACAGCAGGACAGCATTTCTCAACCTTACAGATGCACACTCGTTGTGTGCAAACTCAGTTCACCCCCCCCCCCACACACACACACAGTATGGACAAAAGCACACCGCATGTGCTGCTGCCAGTGCTGGCCCTCCCGCGGGCCCTGCTGCCACGGGGTACGGTAGTGTGCTGCAGATGCAGATGCAAGCAGGCGCATCTTGTTTCGAGTGATGGTGCTTCAAGCTGCTGCTGTGCTGCGGTGCGTGCTGGTTGCTGTGCCAACATTGCCACCTGCACACAACAAGCGGTCAGGAAGACATCAGCAGGCACAAGCACCAGATTCAGGTGAGCAGCTGCCTTCTGCCAATACTTGGCTTGGTACATGTTGAAGGCACACCGAAAGGGCGGTCAGGCGTGGCCCTCACCCAGTACAGTAGTAGTTGGTCGTAGTAGTAACACACTGCCCTGCGAGACGTCTGCCCTACAACGCAAGCATGCCGATAAGCTCGCCCAGTACATGACTGCCGACAGTGTGGCGCGCACCGAAGCCACTCCTGACCACAGCACACATGACACCACTGCAAGCACCCCTGCCCTGTGACACCACCTCTGCACACACCTGTTAGTGAAGGGCAAGAACTGCCAGTGTACGTCCCTGCTGCTTGCCTGTCTGGGAGCTCAGGAAGCAAAGTGACACCTGCAGGCAGGTGGGCACAAACAGCAGGACATGAGGCGTCAGCACAATTGGCTGAGTGATGGGGACAGTGAATCCATGTGGTCAAGGCAGCTAGGGCGTGTGTGTGGTCCAACAGTTGCACGTCACACTGCCAGCACAAGCAGGGCCAGAAACACACCCACCCGCCACAGCACCACCACAGCAGCACATCAGGCAGTGCTCTTTCCAGCTGTGCTGTTGTGGCACACAGTGTTGGTGAGATGGCAGGTACAGCTGCTGGCCCTCATGTTGGGTACAAAGACCCAACAAATGTGCTGCCTGCAGCTCCCTCAAGGCTCAGGGTTGCCTCACACGGTTTTGTGAGATCTCACTTGACTGGTGAGACGCATGATGCAATGCCCTGATGTGTCGTCTAGTGGTTCAGCCAGCTGAATTGATGTGTGCATACAAGCTGGTGCCCTGCTGATGTCGATGCAGTCTGTCATACCTGTGCAGTGTGCATCACAGGCATGTCTGCTGGTGCGGAGCGCGGGTGTCACTGCGAGCGTGGCAGCGTGCTACCAGTGGTGCTGATGGTGGTGCTGATGGTGGTGCTGGCATCAGCTGTGGCACTGCCGGATGGTCAGGCTAACGGGGGCGTGCCTGCAGTTGCAGCTGCGGGAAGGAGTGACAGACAGGGCAGGCGGGAAACACCTGTGACCACGGCAGCATATGGCTTGCAATGTCTGGGCCAAAGAGGTGACCAAAATGATGTGATGCAGCATGCTGCATGATGGGCCTTGCGTAGCTAAAATTCGTAGTGACACCCACACCATGCAGGGATGCATGATGCTACAAACATAACTCCAACACTGACTAAGGCAGCAGTGGACGACAGGCAGAACCCACAAGGCACATGCAGCACACATGAAGTCAGCTGCAGAAGCATCGGCCACATTTGGCGCACGTGACCTGACGTACCTTCTATATTGTTCTGCAGGTAATGCTGCTGCTGCTCAGATCCCTTCTGATGCTGCCACTCCCACCAAGGTATGCTGACCACTGTGTAGCCCCGAGCTTCCAGCGCCCTGTTCCTGTACTGAGTGGGGCCCTCCACCTTCCACCTCCCACCATCCACTCGCAACCCGTTCCCCACCCACACAAAATGACTGGGCCCATCAACCTCGACAGCTAGCCTGACCCCTGCTGCTGTCACTGCAACAACATCGATGCTGAAGTTGTTGTCGGCTGTGACCACCTCCTGCTGGGGAGGGACCTGCCAGCCTGGCAGCTGCTGAAGGGCCTCAACCACCTGCTGCTGCATTGACGAGGGTGCAGCTGCAGCGTTAGATGCCACCACACCCTGCCGTGCCCGGCGGCACTCGTCCAGCTGCTGCTGGGATAGCACCTGCAGCAGCCCTGAATCCTTGCCACCCTCTGCTGCTGCAAGGCTGTGGTCCAGCAGCCACAGGTGCACTTGGTGCAGCTGCTGCAGGTCCTCGCGCACTGCTGACTCCCACACCCTGCTTGCTGCTCCTGCCAGCTGCAGCACTGCAGGCACATACTGACGCAAGTCAAGCACGGCCACTGCCCAGCACAGGTTGCACAGATTTTGACAGTTAAACCTGCTGCTGTCCTGCTTCAGCAGCTTCACAGCTTGCTGCAGCAGACCCCCAAGCAGCAGCTCGCTGTTGTGCCCCAGCATCCCACACGCCCACGCTGTGTTGGCCAAGTTCTGAGGGTTTGCTGCTGCCAGGAACCGCTGCATGTGATGCTGCTGTTCCAAGGTTGCCAGCAGTTGCTCAGGGGCACACCTGAAGCGGGCACAGGCCAGGATTGTGTTGGATACTTCCTGGGGAACAGCTCTGTGCAGCTGTTCAACGAGTGCTGCGAGCAACTGCTTCAGCTGCACACCTTGAACCTGCTGGCCCAGCTCAGACACGGCCCACAGGAAGTTGGCTACATGCTGTGTCTCGGCCCTGCTGCGCTTGCTGACAAGAGCTGCCACCAGCAGCCGGAGCTGAGCATCAGGCAGCTGCTGTCCCATGTAGGCCATACCCAATGCCACGTTGGCAATCTCCTGTGTCTTGGCCCTGCTCAGCATGCCCTCAGCCGTGAACGCTACCACCAGCACATTCAGCTGCTGCTGCGCCCCCTGGTACCCCAGCTTGCCCAACGCCAACACACTGTTGCTGATATGCTGAGGGTCTGCGTGTTCTGCTTGACGAACAAGAGCAGCCACCAGCTGCTGCAGGTGCTGCTGCGGCACCTGCTGCTCGAGACTGGCCAGCGTCCGCAGCACGTTGGACACCTCCTGGCTGTTGGCAGCTGGCAAAGTTGAAGGCTGCAGGAAGTCTGCCAGCAGCTTGCCAACAGGGGCCACGTGCTGTGAGTAAGCACATGACCAAATAATGTTGGCCAGGCCCCGGGAATCCATCTGCTGCTGTACAGATGGCAGCAGCTGGTCTAGGTGCTGCAGCAGCTGCTGTGCTGCTGCTGTGCCCGCCACCGCAGCATCTGACTGGCACAACTCCCCAAGGTGGTGGTAGGAGGTTGCTACATGAATGGCATCCAGCACCCCTCCCTGCTGCTGCAGCTTGTGTTGCTGGAGCTCCTGCAGCAGCTGCTGAGGCGTTTCACAGCTCTTCAATCTCACGTTGAGCTGCCGGGCGGTCACTGGTGCACCCCTGCTGCTTGACTGCAGGGACCAGCGCTGTTGGCGAGGTGTGCCTGGCTGCACCCCAACTGCAGCAACACCCAGCCGCCCCTTGCCCCTGCCCTTGCCATCTGCTGGCCTGTTGTGCACACCCCTGGACTGCACAGCTGTCACAGGCCACAACTTGCTGACTGCTGCAGCAGGCTGCAGCAGCACCGTCCATCTGCTGGTGCTGCTGTATTTTGACGTCAGCCAAGCATGTACTGCTGCGCCCGCTGTGACTGCTGCACTGGGGTGAGGGCGGGTGTTGGGGGCACCCTGCTGTGCTGTTGCCATGGAACCTGGGGCATAACTGCGGCTGCCTGCCGACGTGCATGCTACAGATACTGTACGGCTGCACGAACGAAGCAAGGTCCCACCACTTCTGCTGCCCAGCGAGAGCTGCTGCAGCAGGTGGTGGCATGTGCAGCTGGCCAACACAGACAGGTGACCTGGGAACCCCACCAGGCTGCGGCTGAGAGTATGGAGCACCATTATTCAGCTTTGGGGGACCCAGCGTAGGCCTGAGACGAGGCAAACAGTGGGACGAGACAGACAGATCTCAAGACATATCTTGACAGTATCAACAACCAAACGAGCGAGGGAGCCACCACGCAATAGCTCAGGAATGTATCTGAAGCTTTTCGACACAGTGACACAGCTGCAATCGCAACAGTGGTCATGGCGTGGTTCTGTTCATGTGCATCTGCCATGCACAGTGCAAGGTTGAGTGGCTGCTCTGTCCAGCGCAACTTGACACTCCCCTTCTCACATGCCCAACTGGCCTTTTCCTGGCCGCCCCTGCTTCCATCCTTGGCTTTGACGCCCAGGCAGCAGCAAATAGGACACTTCGCAGCAGCGGCCGCGGCTGTCCTGCACAAGACAGTACTGCACTGTCCTGGGCAGTTGGCCCAGGCCGGCACTAGTTTGCACAGCCCAGCATCCCTGAATGGACACAACTTCACGGTTCGAACTCCCCACGACTGGTCACACAACCATGCTGTGAGCAATCAAACAGCATGTAGAAAACCCTCCACCTGTAGCTGAGAAACACACCAGGCCCCCAGGAAACCACTGCCAGGAAACCGCAGCTGCTGCCAGCCCTGCTGCCATGACACAACTGTGCAAGTGTTAGAGGAGCCTTGGAGGCCTGTCAATTTCAGGTTGTCCCACGTGCACGGCTGAGCTCAAAGCCAAACGTCAAGACAAACCAGGCCACCACCTGACGCATGCTCAAGGTAAGCGCTCACTGATCAGTCATGACAGAGACAAGACTCCCACCCTTTGCACAGCCACTGCCCCAGGCCCCCAGAGGACCCCACCACCACTGCTGCTGCTGCTGCTGCAACACCTCTGCTGGGTTGGGTCCTACTGCCTCCACTGTTGCTACATGATCATTGACCAGTGAACAACAGCCAAAAGGGAATAGCTGCCTCAGCTGCTTCAGTGCTGCACCGCGGCTTGCGTCAATCTGGCAACCTGCACAGAAGGAGCCAGCAGCAGAGGGACAAGAGCAGAGCAGGGATTGTCAGCACAACTGCCCAGTTCCTGCCATTCACACACCTCAGGCCTGTCCTGGAAAGAAGTCAGGTGGAGGAGGACACCCCTCACCACTGCTGCCTCACCAGTTTGCTGGGTGCACATCGGCATCACAGTCTGATAAGTCACCATATTACTAAATGTACAGCACAACACTGCAGCTCCTTGGTCCACATTGCCTCTGCACATACCTGCGAGACAGGAGCGCCAGCTGGGGCTCAGTCAGCAGCAGGCCGCTGTTGTTGCCTTTGCTGGTTGGAGGTGCAGAAAATGGGGTGGCCCAGGCCTGCAAATGGGTGGGACAAGACCAGCAGCAGCAAGAAAAGCTTGAGCAACCACGGTGTGTGTGACAGATGACACTGGCTGTACAGGTGGCCGGGTCAGGCACAAGCCACTAGGTTTGTCACAAGCAGTTGTCCAACAGCAGCAGCACCAGTACCACTGTCACGTCATGAGCAGATGCACAAAGCACACACACCCACCCCTGCACACACATGGGAATTGCAGCACACCTGATGCATCAGGGTGAATGTCGCAACAGGGTGTCAAAGTGGGTAACCATAGCAGAGCATGCAGTTACTGTAGTACACTCCTGACAGCGGGGGGCACAAACATGGCAAGCACGGGGCGTATCAACACCCACCATGGGTGCTGTCCTGCTGTGTATGACATCAGCACTCACCGCTACCAGCTGTGGCCCTGTTGGCGCAGCCATGCTGATGCTGTCAGGTGTAGCCCCGCTAGGTGGTCACAAACTGAGGGGTGTGCATCTGCAGCCGCTGCAGGCAGCAGGCACCAACACACAGGTAGGTGAGGAACTAGAGGTTAAGTAGGCATGTTGAGCTGCCGTTGTGTTTAGCTGCCGCTCGGCACTCACAGCTGTTTAACTGCCGCTCGGCAATCACAGCTGTTTCGCTGCCGCATGTCACGCCGCAGCTGTCGAGCTGCCGCATGTCACGCCGCAGCTGCCTGTGTGTGTGCCTCCCAGTGCTACACGCTCACACCAGCTGCAGACATGCATGTCGGCCACCAGCTGGGCTGCTGTTGGAGTCCACAGCAACCAATGCTTGCGTGCAACCGCAAAAGTGCGTTGTGTGGTGTGTTGCTGGGCCTTTGGTGCCTTGCTGTGTGGTGGTTGCTGTGCTATCAGTTCACGCACTGCATTGTGTGTGTAGAATAGCATGATATATTAACGTAACTCATTGAGTCTGTAGAATCTACATAGAGTAGAATTCACAGGGTACCCCCCCCCTTAGGCATGAGTTGGTTGCAGCGCTGCTGTGGCTTTGGTTGCTGCTGGCGTTTGCGGCTGGCACTTGGCTGCTGCTGCTGCTGCTGCTGCTGTTGTTGTTGTTGCTGCTGCTGATCCAACTATGCTTGCATACGCTAGGATTGCCTGGTGCGGGCAGATAGTGGGGCCACGATGGGGTGCTGCTGCTGTTGCTGTTCTGCCAGCAGCCAGCTGCTGTGCTGCAGTGCAGGCAGCCCGGCCCCGCTGGTCCAGCACTTCTTCATCGCTACCGTCCTTGAGCAGCTGCAGCAACGTTTCCTTGTCCTGATCTGTGGCAATGCCGTTGTTCCCAGGAACAACAGGTGCCGATGTGCCGTGCACAAACCTGCAGACTGTGACTGATCGCCTGCCCACACAGCTTGGCAGTTCTGCCGGATGAATCATGTCGTACGTAGAATTGTGCAATGACGGGTCAGGAACATTGTGTGCTGTCTCACAAGGCGTTGGTCTGGCTGCAGTATGTAACTGTCAGACACGGCGTGGGCCGAGGGCCGATGGCCGTTGAAGTCAGTTTACATAGACAGCGACAGCGTTCCTGGCAAGCAGCACTACGCGCGCACAAAGAGAGCTATACAGTGTGTATATCATCATCGGATTGCCTCAACATTGCAAACAAACGACCGTGTGCAGACTGCCTTGCCAACAGGCACGCAATGGCCGATCCGACAAGCTTATAATTGTTTGCAAAACCTAGGCAATGCATTGGTATAGCTGCATGGAGCGTGCGTAGGCCCATGTTGCTGGAACCGCGTTATTGCATTTTTGCGGGCCGGGAATTGTGCAACATTCGGGGTAGTCTCAACATGCAAAGAGACCATGATGGTGATTGTGTTGCAAGGTCTTGGGCCATATACGTGACGCATGAACGTGCTGTAGCATGCTGTATGCATGTACAAATATATTGTCACATGGGCCACAGTCCTGTCTACAGCATCAAATGTGTTAAATTGGTGGTGATCCTTGCACATGAATGTGTGAGTGCCACATTGGCTGACACGCACTCTGCTTAGAAGCGCATGCAGCAGGCACAGTCAATCGCAAAGCCAAAATGATGGAACGCTGGTCAGCACAGCACAGCACACACTGCCAGGGGCTACCTGGCTTTGCGCTGAATCAAACTGGCTTGTTACATCGCAGGTGACAGACCACCCCTTGCCACCATAAAGCCACCAGGCGGCACTATAGGGCTGATGGTGACCTCAGCTTCTGTCCCACTGGACCCTGTGAAGTGATGTGCAATATGCACTGCATATCATGGCATGATGTCGCACACCTGGTGCTTTGGCCTCACCTGCTAGCTGTGCTACTCAGTTACGCAGCCTGTGTCAGTGAGTGGTGTCCTCCTCCTCCTCTTGACACTCCTAGCTCTGCTGGCCTCTTGTGAGGCAGTTGGTGCTGGTTGGTCAGCTGGTGCTGGTTGCTTGGCTGGAGCTGCACCAATAGCAGCAGCAGCCACTGGCTGAGCAGCTAGAGTAAGTCCTGCAGATACAGGAACAGAGGCAGCAAACAGCGTCACATAATGGAGACATGAAACACTGCGACTGTGCTGCCAGACTATACATGCATGTGGCCTAGCCAGCTGCACACGCTGCTGAGGCAACTCAACAAGATGCGGACTATTGGATGTTGAAACAAGGTTGTGCCAGATCAGATGCTACTGACACCAATCAGCACCGTTGTTCCAAACCTTGCAGTCTGCCTCTCAGGTAGGCCTGTTGCTGCTCTGACCCCCTCAAAACATCCCACTGCCAGTAGGGTATGCTGATCACTTTGTAGCCCCGAGCTGCCAGTGCCCTGTCCCTGTACTGGGTGGAGCCATCGACCCGGTTGCCAGGGCTGACAAAATGATGCGGCCCATCAACCTCCACAGCCAGCCTGACCCCTGCTGCTGTCACAACAGTCATGTCAATGCTGAAATTATTGTCGGCTGTGAGCACCTCCTGCTGGGGAGGGACCTGCCAGCCTGGCAGCTGCTGAAGGGCCTTGAACACCTGCTGCTGAGTTGACGAGGGTGCCGCTGCAGCACGATGTGCCACCTGATCCTGCCATGCCCTGCTGCACTCCACCAGCTGCTGCTGGGACAGCACCTGCAGCAGCCCTGGACCCTTGCCACCGCCTGCTGCTGCAAGGCTGTGGTCCAGCAGCCATAAATGCACTTGGTACAGCTGCTGCAGGTCTTCAGGTGCGGCTGACCCCCACACCCTGCTGGCAGCCCCTGCAAGCTGCAGCACTGCAGGCACGTACTGACGCAAGTCAAGCACGGCCACAGCCCAGCACAAATTGCACAGGTTTTGACAGACAAAGCTGCTGCTGTCTTGCCGCAGCAGCTTCACAGTTTGCTGCAGCAGGGGTCCCAGCTTGCTGTTGTGCCCCAGCGTCCCACACGCCCATGCGGTATTGGCCAAGTGCTGAGGTGTAGCTGCTGCCAGGAACCGCTGCATGTGCTGCTGCTGCTCCAAGGCTGCCAGCAGCTGCTCAGGGGCACACCTGAAGCGGGCACATGCCAGGATTGTGTTGGAGATGTCCTGGGGAACAGCTCTGTGCAGCTGTTCAACAAGTGACGCCAGCAACTGCCCAAGCGGCCCAGCCTGCGCCTGCTGTCCTAAGTCAGACACAGCCCACAGGAAGTTGGCTAAGTCCTGTGTGTTTGCCCTGCTGCGCTTGCTGACAAAAGCTTCCACCAACAGCTGCAGCTGAGCATCAGGCAGCTGCTGGTCCATGTAGGCCATGCCCAATAGTACATTGGATATGGCCTGTGGGATGGCCCTGCTCAGCATCCCCGCAGCAGTGAAGGCTGCCAGCAGCTCGCTGACCTGCTGCTGTGGCCCCTGGTACCCCAGCTTGCCTAGGGCCCACACACTGTTGCTGATTGCCTGAGGGACTGCTTTGTCTATTTGACTGACCAGAGCATCCACCAGCTGCTGCAGCTGCTGCTGTGGCACCTGCTGCTCCAGACTGGCCAGCGTCCGCAGCACATTGGCCACCTCCTGGCTGTTGGCATCTGACAGAGTCGTGGGCTGCAGGAAGTCTGCCAGCAGCTGGGCCACAGGGGCCACGTGCTGTGTGTAAGCACTCGACCAGATGATGTTGGCCAGCTCTCGAGCCCCCAACTGCTCGCGTACAGACAGCAGCAGCTGGTCCAGGTGCTGCAGCAGCTGCTGTGCTGCTGCGGTGCCCGGCACATCATCTGCCTGGCACATCACCCCAAGGCGGTGGTAGGAGGTTGCTACATGAATGGCATTCAGCACCCCTCCCTGCTGCTGCAGCTTGTGTTGCTGCACCAGCTGCAGCAGCTGCTGAGGTGTTGAACAGCCCTTAAGCATAACTGTGAGCTGCCGGGCGTTCACTGGTGCATCCCTGCTGCTCGATTTTGGGGACCAGCGCTGCTGACGAGGTGTGCCTGGCTGCACCCCAGCTGCAGCAACACCCACCTTGCCAATGCCCCTGCCACCGCTGCTGCTGCTGCTGCTGGTTGATGGCCTCATGGAGGGAGGAGCTGCTGAAGCTGCCTTCTCAGCTTTGCTGCTGCCAGCGATTGTGGCAGGTGGGGTGTCGCGGCTGCTGTGCACACCCCTGGCCTGCACTGCTGCAACTGGGCATGACTTGCTGACTGTTGCAGGCAGCCATGAACCCAGCCATCTTTTGCTGCTATTATATGATGGTAGCCAAGCGGGTGCTGCTCCTTCGGCCGTGCCTGCTGCAGTGGGGTGTGGCTGGGTGTTGGGCGCACCCTCCTGTGCTGCTGAGACTGGGCCATCCCTGCTGATGCCTACTGGGGTGCATGCTGCAGATGCCAAGGATCTGTAGGAAGGAGTCAGCGAGGTCCCACCACTGCTGCTGCCCAGCGAGAGCTGCTGCAGCAAGTGACACGCGCTGCTGGCCAACACTTGGGCAGCAGACAGGTGGCCTGGCAACCCCAGCAGGCCGTGGCTGACTGGATGGAGCAGCATTATTCCTTGAAACCCAGCACCACGCAGACGTTGAAGAAAAGCAGTCTAATATTTTATCAGATCATATCAGAGCAACAGAGAGATCAGAAGAACACAGAACGATACCAGTGATAAAGTCCCTCGTTGGCCTGGTGCGGGCGCTTCTGCTTCCTGTGGCTCCCAGGCACAACGGTGCCAGCGGCAGTTGGCTCCTTTGTCATCCTTACGACATCGTGTACCTCTTGATCGGCTACAGACAGCTGAAGCAGAGCAAGTCCATGTTGTGAAAGCTTTCAGATCGCGCGTTCTGGGGCGGGCTGAAGTCAGAGTCTCAGTGACGTTGTGCCTCGCACTTGCCGCGCAGCTGAGGACTGCGAGCCAAGCTTCTTGTCGCCTCTTTGTGCGTACTTACTTCGTCTGCAGCGGCTACCTTCAGTGAGGTTGCTTGGGTCTCTGTTCTCTGCTGACAACAGCATTTAGCAGCAGCACTACTGCACCAACTTCAGCTAGACATCATGGCTGTGTCAGTGGCCCCATACGACAATGCAGTCCTTTGGGGCCCTGTTGTAGTTTCTATCTGCATCGTGGTAGCGAATCTGCTGGCCTGGGCCCTCAACGAGCGGTCATGGGCCTACCGGCACTTGCTGCATCGAGTGGGGGTGCCAAAGTTGCTGTTCATCTCCAATAGGTGCGTGTTATACCGCCCAGATCTACCGGACATCAAACAGCACACGTAGGCTGAAGTTGGTGATGTACATGCAGGGCCGAGGGCGTCCCCAAAACTGCCAGGCCCCAAAGCTACTGGGGCTTTGACTTGCTGGACCCCCACCACCTGGTAAGTTTTGCAGCTGCTCAGGCAATCAATGTCAGACTTCTGTGATATTGGCGGATCTTGGCAGCATGTTGAACGCTGCGCAGTGCGTGCATGGGGTTTGTGTTTGATGACCTGGGGGGACATGGGGCGCTCACCTTTCAGACATGCATCATTCGTGCACTTGCACCATGGAGGCTTGCTGCATCACAGCTGACCTCCAGCTCAGTCAAAGCGTCAAAGTCAACACCAACGAGCTGTGCAGCAGTTGCAGCATGTGCTGACTGCCTGCTGCTATGCTGCACTAGCTACACTGTTTTCCTCCTGCAGGCTGCAGCTTGGTGACCAATCAGCCCTTGCTGCCTCTGTACGTCATAGCATGCTCAGCAATCACACACCCTGCTGCGCCTTACCTGCTGTACCCCTGTCCTGCGGTTCTTACAGGTCGAGTCTCCTGTTCTGAACACCTTTGGGCTGCTGGTCCTGCACGCCTGCACCTTCCTGTACTGGGTGGCTTACGTATTTGTTGACGTCCTGATTGGTAGGTGTCACTGGCCCTTCTGGACTGGGAGTAGGGGGTGCATAACAAGAGCAGGGGCTTGAAGTGGGACAAGGGGTTGGCGCAAGGGTGAAGGGTGTATAGTTAGTGCCTACGATACAAAGGGTAGACAAGATTGAAGGGTGTAAGGTTGTTGGCGTTGGCACTGAGGAGCTACCTAATGTTTGAGTGTGGCTGTGCGTCAGCAGTTGCCGGTGCATGGCAGAAGTTTCTGGGCCATCAAACAGGTGCAATGGACAGGTGCAGTGGGGGTGCTCGTTGGCCATGTTTGTGCGGTTTTTGCTAGTGTGTTGACCAGTGTACAGGTGTGCTTTGACACTGTCGCTGTCTGCTGTGTGCTGCCTGCTGTTGTGCAGAGTGGTACGGGTATGGCTGCAAAGCCAACTGGTGCTACAGGCGGAATGGGGCATATGGGGAGTGGTGAGTATGATAGATTGGTTATGGGCCCGGCCAAAATGCAGGTGGATTTTGACCAGTGGATGCAGTGGGGAGTTTGTAGCTTTCGGCACAGTGGCGCATTGCCTATGGTGTCTGAACAGATCCTCAACATATCCTGAACGTGGCTGGCTGGCTTGCAAGAAGCTTGGCTGGGCAGAATGGACCCCACACCCAAGGCAGGCAAGCCTTCACTCTGTGCTGATGTGGCAGTCGGGCTGCTGGTCTGTGTTATCAAGCTGGCCAGCCGCTGCTATCCATCACCCCAGCTACAACAGCCGCGCATACTCTTACCATCCTATGCCGTGCTATGCTGCACTGTTTTGTGCGACCCTGTTGTACAGGGCCACCTACCTCACCAATTGGAGCATATCCATCCTGGGTATCTCGGGCCTTGTTGCCTTCTGCAACACCTACCGCTATGCCAAGCGCCAACGCCACGCCCGCAAGCTGCAACAGCACAAGCACCAGCACCACCAGCCACAACAGCAGCAGGTGGAGCTGAGCCCTCAGGGCAACAGCCACACTGCAGCCACTCCTGCTGCAGGAGCAGCACCAGCGGCAGCACAGCCTGATGGCCAAGGGCTGCCAGGTCCATGGGAGCATGTGTTCCACAGGGCAGCAGCTGCCGTTCCAGGCTCAACTTTCTCTGGTGCTTCTGTTCGTGACCAGAATGCAGCCAGTCTGCGCCATGACCAGCAGCAGCACAAGAAGAAAGGTGGTGGGGAGGCGCAGGCCCCTGCAGGCGACGACAGCAGCAGCAATGAGAGCAGCTGCTGTGGCAGCAGCTGTGAAACGGTGGTGGTGGTTGGGCCTGAGGCGCGCCATCGCGTTGGCAAGCCGCGCACTGAAAAGGTAGGACAGCGTGGGCCCAGCTGAAGTGTTGGCTTTTCGAGTTGAGAAATTGTGGTATGAATGAACAACTGCATAGAAATGTACCATGGTCAGCCCTAGTGACAACAGCTGACGGTTGGCAGGATGCGCAGGATTTCTGGGCGCACACTCGCAGGAAGTGTCACAATTGATGGGCTGCAGACTGACTGTGCTCTAGGCTCTCAATCTCACAAGCAAGAGTCGCCGGCGCTCTTTGCTTTTTTTGTGTGTTCTTCTGACCGCCTGCCTACTCTCCTGCCTGCCTGTCTGTCTCCCCACCTGCCCGCCTGCCTGCATGGCTGCCTGCTTCACACAGTGGGACTGGCTCAGCATCCTGCACTGCCTCCTGTCAGAGGTGGCCACCACCGCGGCCTGGTTTGTGAGCTTCTGGTACTGGGTGGGCATGGTGGCCATTGCTGGGGAGGCCGTCAGGTCGAACGCTGGTGTGTTCCTGGCCCATGCCGGAAACTTTGTGGTGGCGGCGCTGCAGCTGCTGCTGACGCGGCTGCCGGTGGTCTCAACACACTTCCAGGTGGGTGCCTGAGCATGCCTGCCTTGGGCATGGGGTCCAGAGTGTGGGTTTTTGGTTGAGAGTTTGTGTGCAAGGTTGACGTGGAAGAGAGGGTATGTTTGTGCTGCACACCAATAAGCTGGTCCTGACCGGGCCTAGCAGCGCAACAAGCAGAACATCCCCCAACTCCTGGTGATGCAGCACAGTCGCGTTATGCATTGGCCCCCAGGACGCCCACCCATGTATGGAGGTCGCACATGTCCCAGAGACTAGGCTAGGCCTGCGTGCTTTTTCCACCAGCTTTGTGAATGGTGCTGTTCTTGTTTGTGTGTTGCTTGCGCAGGCATTGCTGTGGTACACCTCTGCCTACATGATATTCCTGCTGGCCTACGGGGGCGGTTCAGGCACGTGGCGCTACGGCCTGGATGTACAGAAGTCCTACTCGGCAGCGGCCCTGATTGTGGTGCTGCTGATTGTGTTCATCTTCTTCTGCATGTGGTGAGTCCGTGTGGGTTTGTGATCAGTGCGGTTTTGTAGAGGAGGCACTTGCTGTGATGTTTTTTTTCTGTGATGTGCCTGCTCAGGTGATGCTCCTGCCTCAATACTCGGGGGCTTGTTAATTCGCATGGTCACTGACCCGGGCCCGTCAACACATGTGAGTTGCCGCCACCCTCCATGACAGTATGTTGTTGCTGCTGCTGTCGCCAATGTTGCTGGCGCAGGTTTGGGTTGGCGCGTCTGCGTGAGAGCTTCTTCAGCAGGCTGCAGCGCCGCAAGCAGCACCGGCACAGCAAAAAGGCGCTGCGCACACATGCAGCGGGCAGGGAGGATGCACCTGGGGATGGTGGCGCTGTTTCTGCTGTTGCAAGTGGGGATGCCGCGGTGTGAGCTTGGTTCATCCTGGGCTTGACGCTGCAGAAATTTGACCATCACGGCGTCAACAGCGAGGTGATGTTGAAGATTGTGTTTGCCAAAGTTACCGTACGAGTCAACCAGCTTCTGGTTGTGACAGCGCAGCAACAGTACGTGGTGGTGACAGCGCAGCAACATTACGTAGTAGGTGCAGGCATTGCAGCCTGTTGCTTCATGTCTATGTCTATTGTGCCGCCACACCAGCCGCGGGGTGATAGGCTCTGTCCACAACGTGTGTGCGGATGTGTGCTACAGCAGCTGCAATAAGTTGTACGCGCTTGCATTGCGATGAGCAGGCGGCAGTGCTGAGGGGAGTGGTAGGTTGCTGCTGCAGCTGTGGCACTACATGTTTTGAGTTGCAAACTGTGCGCGGCCTTTGCTCCAATGGCAGTGACTGACACTGTGACAGGCACGAAAGGATATTGCAGGAGTGTGGTGGTGGCAGGACTTGCAGGATTTACAGCAGTGCTTGACTAGGGATATGCTTCCCTTGTGCATGATCGCTTGCAAACCAGCAGCGCTGCAGATTGCATGCGCATTCTATGCTGACAGATTTGTATTGCTCGTGATTGTATCGCATGTATCCATTCTTTGCCAACAGCGGATTTTGCGCACTATTGTTGTTTCCTGGAGTGCTTCTTAGTTGCGACAAACGGTGTGGGAGTGGGGAGGATGACAAGTCCTCCTTCCACTGGTTATGCGGCACCCCGGTCCCCTTGACTGTGGCACATGCGCCTAGTGGGAAGTGGTTTGTTGTCGTCTGCTTGTGGTAGCGGTGTTTTCTTGAGTGGTCAGGCTGGTCACGTTGGTAAACAGCATTGTTTGCTGCAGGAGCCAGGAGTGTGCAACACCGCTTGTGAGTCATTGTCATTGCAGTCTGTACAACAGGGTGCATGCTTGCTGTACCTGCTGGGGCGTGCCTTGCCTCAGTGGCATTCGGTGCAGCCGTCGTATGCGTTTCAGTGCTTGATTGGGTATTGCACCTGGCCAAACTGTGTGCAGGGCCCTTTGGACTGCTGGTGCATGTCTGTGTGGATTGGTTGCTGCTGGTTGAGGTTGACTTTTTATATTGTTGCATGTATTGCCCATTGCTGACTGTGTTGTTGGGAGCATTGCTGGTGTGGTGGGAGAGCTTCTGCAGCTGCGACCGCTGTAGCTTGGCGGGCAACAGTGCCCAGACTTTGGGCCCCAGAGGGTCTCAAGACGTGAGAGTAATGGTTTTGATGTGCTGACACTGTGCCACCACCTGCACAGTGCAGTGCAGTGATGTGTTAATTAGTGCCTCCATTGGCTGATTGCTGCAACACTGAAGCAAAACGTAGGGGTTCCTAGCTGGGGCCTTACTCGTCTCTTATAGGTGGAAGAAGTTGTTGAGTTTAGTTGCGTCAGGTACGTGATGATGTAAATCAAGGATTGTTGCACAAGGTATTTTTCTGTGCAGCAGGGGTAGTAAGGACAGGAGGTTACATGCAGGAGGCCACATCTCTTCGCAAAGATCTGAAGGTGATCAGTCCACAACCAGCCTGTCACAAATCAAAGCGAGAGGCGGTACGGGATGCACCAAGTGCACAGAAGCATCATTAGCAGCACCTAGCAATGCTTGTAGTTGCTAAAAGCACTCATGCCATCGGGGCTTTGGGGTTTCCGTTTGAAATTGGGAACGTGCACAGGAGGGGCCATGCTCCATCGTATGGCTTACAAACGCGTTGTGCATGCGTGCAGCAGTGTGTTGGAGCTTGCGCAGGACCGTTGTTTCCCACTCCACGGTTGCAGTGTTCAAATTGTGATCTTCGGTTCTTTGCTTGCAGCGCTGCAACGTCCTTGTCAGAAGGGTTTTCTGCAGGCACAAAACGTGTTCTGGTGGCTAGAAGGGCGACCTGCCGCCTGGCTGAGGCCAACAGTGCAGCATGGAGATTGACAGCGAGTACAGTGACCTGGAGGATGTCAGCAGCGAATATGAGCCAGAGAACTCGCCAGCACCTAAGGCTAAGGTACATACACTGCTTGCAACCCATTTTAGGCCTTGCTGTGTGGTGAGAAGCGATCCAGCTAACCAGCAGTTGTGGTAACCGAGCTGCTGCTGTTGCTGCGATGTGTGCAGGGCAAGGCAGCTGCCAAAGCAGCACCGAAGGCAGCACCCAAGGCAGCTGCTGCTAAGGCAGCTTCGCGGCCCCTGGCCCCCAGCAATGTGCAGAATGTGCAGGTGAGGTGTCCACCTCAGCAGAGCAGATGCATCTGCATACCGTCTTGCTAGCTGCAAGGCAGGCGTGTTGCAGCTCTACATCCAAAGCACGGCACGGCATCCCTTTTTCTCAGTACGCAACAGGATTGAAATGTCACATGCGGTATGCAGGGAGGCAAGGCGATAGAGGAGATCTACCAGAAGAAGTCTCAGCTGGAGCACATCCTGCTGCGACCAGACACCTACATCGGCAGCACAGGTAACTGCAAGCCTGCCTGATGTCATTTCCAGCATGTTACATGCAAGCCCCACCCCCTGCACCAGCTGCAGAACGGCGCTGCAGCTGCAGAAGGGCGCTGAAAGCACCCCTGCAGCAGTCAATCCTGACCCTCCCTGCTTGACACCTTGCCGTTGTTGCCCCTGTACACCAGTATGGACACAAACCCAGTGCTGTACCCCTGTGCCACCACCGTGCGACTCACACTTTTCACTAAACCTGGCTCTGCATGTCCATGTGTGTTGTGTGACCCCTCCTGCATCACGCAGAGAAGCAGCAGCAGACCCTGTGGGTGCACGATGGCCAAAGCCTGGTGTACAAAAACATCACCTTTGCGCCTGGGCTGTTCAAGATATTTGACGAGATCCTGGTGAACGCAGCAGACAACAAAGTGCGGGACCCCTCCATGGACATGCTCAAAGTGGACATCCTGCCGGTAGGTGGTGTGTGCGGTGCTGGTGGTGGTGGTGCTGCTGGTGGTGGTGGTGGTGGTGGTGGTGGTGGTGGAGCTGGTGGTGGTGTGCCATGGCGGTGGTGGTGGGTGTGAGGGAGGAGGGTGCTGGGTTGGGCGGCAGTTGTTTGAGCAGTTGGGTTTGGCATGGGATCAGTCACCTGGTTTTGGCACGAAGAGGATCCAGGTGCATTGGGTCGCTTCAGGGCATATTGTGTGACTGAGAACAGCCAGCAGGGAGGCATGCAGTAACAGACAGGCAGTCTATTGTCACTGGAGGCATTGGGAAGGAGTTGCATCCCCCCAACCATTCTCCAGCATCACCAGCAGCACCAGCAACAGCAGCAAAATTGAACTGTGGCAATGGGGCTTGCTGCTTGCAGTTGGCATCGGAAGTCTGCACAAGTGGCAGTAGCTGTGGCTAGGTGATTGGCGATGTGGCTGCGAGCGTGCTCAATGTTTGAGGTGTGGGCGCGCATGAGTGCGGGGGGGGGGGGGGAGCCCCTGGCGGGCACACACATGAGCAGCTGGACCCTCCAGTGGAGGGCCTCCACCCCACCCCCAAAGTGTATGTGCAGGTTGGGGCAAGTGAAGCCAACAGCCTGAACGAGTGGTGACGTTCTGATATCGCAAGTTCCCTGTAGCTCATGTTGCCTTTGTTCCTGCTACCTGCTCCTGATGCCGCCATTGCTGCTGCGCCTACTGTCTTCACACCCACAGGAGAGCAACACCATCAGGGTGTGGAACAATGGTGACGGCATCCCTGTGGAGATCCACAAGGAGGAGGGAGTGTATGTGCCTGAGCTCATCTTTGGCCACCTGCTCACCAGCTCAAACTACAATGACCTGGAGAAGAAGGTAAGGGGGGCAACGCTGCCAGGGGCTGCTGCAAGCATAGGTGTGATGACACGTGAACTGCAACCAGCCAATCAACTTGACGAGACAGTCAGGATGTATCGTAAGACTGCAGGGTGGCGCGTGCGTTGTTGTAGAAAGGCCTCCAGACGTTCAAACCATTGAAAGTGTCTACAAGTGCGCCTTCCTTCACCCCCTTCCCTGGCCAACCCCCCTGCTGTACCGGTCCGCACTGAAATGTTTTCCTCAGATCACCGGCGGCCGCAACGGCTATGGCGCCAAGCTGGCCAACATCTTCAGCACCAAGTTCACAGTTGAGACGTGTGACGGGCGCCGGCAGCGCCGCTTTGTTCAGACCTTCAGCAACAACATGGGCACCAAGAGCACCCCCAAGATCACGGCCTGCAAGCCCAGTGACAACTGGACCTGCATCACCTTTGAACCAGACCTGGCCAAGTTTGACATGACGGTGAGTGTGAGGCGGCTTGTGGGTTGCATGGACAGTGCATTTGGTACATGGCAGGCGCACTTATCATATGGAAGGCAACGCCCTTGCATGTAGGGGTATGCATGCATGAGCCTGGATGAATGGGCTGGTTGAGATGCTTTGGGTAGGGCAGGATAGAAGTCCAAGACTGCTGCGTAGCTTGATTGCATGGCAGGCGTCTGAGTTGCTGGGAATGTTGCGACAAAGCCTGCACATGTCAATTGCTGCAGCCTTGCTGATATGTGGTGAAATGTGCCGTGCTGTGCTGTGCTGCGGTGTGCTGCAGGAGCTGGAGCCTGATGCCGTTGCCCTCATGGCCAAGCGTGTGTACGATGTGGCGGGAGTGCTGGGCAAGGGATGCAAGGTTGGTTGGTCGGGGGAGGCACGATAGTGGGGCTCATCATGCAACATCATGCTCTCTTTGCAGCCAGCCCCGCACACAGAGGGGTGAGGCACCACACATCTGTTTTTCTTGTGTGGTGTCGCTGCTTCCTAGGCACTGCCTGCAATTGCAGGTGCTGGTAGTTGGGAAGTGTTGATGCTGTGTTAGGAGGGTAAAAATCTAGCCATGCGACAGCGTCTGGTGAAGCCGGCACCGCGTCTGGTGAAGCCTTCAACCTCTCGACAACTGCGGTCTGCTGGATGCGAGGTGCAACTGGTGGTGCAGCTGCTGCTTCTCTATGTACAAGAGGGGTCCAAACAGCTCCAGCTGCCAAGTAGCTGTTTGCCAACCAGCTGTTTGCCGAGTTGACCGGAGTATGTATATGATGCCGGTACTGCTGCTGCTGTTGCTGCATGTGCTGTCAGGTGTACCTGAACGGCACCCGGCTGCCGATCAAGTCGTTTGCTGACTACTGCGACATGTACCTGGGGCCCAAGGACAACGGTGTGCCGCGCATCTATGAGCGCGTCAACGACCGCTGGGAGATCTGCGTCAGCGCCACGGACGGGCAGTTCCAGCAGGTGGGTGGGTGGTTTTGGGGGGGGGGCAAATGTGCGCCTTGTGGCATGTGGAGCGGCTGGTCTGCACATGTATGTGTGAATTGGGGCGGGGGGAGACATGCTGCCAGCAGCAGTAAGTGCTTCATCATGTGTAACAGGAGCAGCACCAGCCACAGCAGTGGTGAGCACTAGCGCTGACCTCGTCACCAGCGCATGCATGCATCCACCCAACTGCGCAGCTTGGCCAGATTGTATCAGCAATGTCCAACTTGCCAGGTGTGATGGATGACTTTTGCAGCCCTGAAGTTGATCTTAGCCCCCATTGACCACTCACTGGTGGGCCCTGTATGCCGCTGCTGCTGCTGCTGCTGCAGGTCAGCTTTGTGAACTCCATCTGCACCAGCAAGGGCGGCACGCACGTCAACTATGTGGTGGACCAGATCACAAAGTGGGTTGGGTGGTTGCAAGGGGATATGTGTGCTGGGGAGGGGGTTGGGCGCTGATGATGGTTGTTTGTGAGGGTGTTGGTTTTTGCAGGTTTTGTTGCTCCTGCCTTTGTCGCCACCACCAGACCATAGATTCAAAACAATGTTTGACGGCGTGCAGTGGCGCTTGCTGTGGGTGCGCACCGCCATCAAACACCAATGAGCACCACCAAGCTACCACCAACCAGCATGCACTGTAATCAGTCAACGTCCACACCTTGTAAGGCTTCCGCTAGGCCCACCGTACAGTGTAGTGCTGGGCCTTCAAGTCGCCCTGAGCAAGAGCCATGGCGCAGTCATAGGTCCAGAAGCCCTCTCTGTCCCCCTACCGCTTGTTGCCAATGCTGCCGCTGTTCACTGCTGCCGCACACTGCTGCCGCTGCCTCCCACTGCTGCTGCTGTCATCATGCAGGTACCTTGTTGAGAAGCTGAACAAGAAGAACAAGAACAACAACGTGAAGCCGTTCATGGTCAAGAACCACCTCTGGGTGTTCATCAACACACAGGTCGAGAACCCAGCCTTTGACAGCCAGGTGGGTGGACAGTTTGGTTGTACCGGGGGGGGGGGGGGGGGCTCTCAATGGCTGGCCTCACACAGCGCAATCAGGCGGAGTTTCAATTGCCGGGGGCCTAGCACCCCTCTACCAGGAGGTGCACAGTGCCTGGACCAAAGATAAGCATGGGAGGTGGGTGGATTTTCCCGTTGCACGAATGGGCTTTGTGGGACTAGGTGGCCTTTGAAATGCCTGAGCCGTATCAACTCCTCTGTGGTTGTTGTATGGGAGCCAGTGTGACAAAGCAGGAGGAGTTTGGTGTTGGTGGCTGTGTGGCTGGTAAGGTGTGTGAAGCAAACATACAGAGCTGTAGTGACCAAGACCCTCGCCCCCTTCAGGGTTTGCGCCTGCTTACATGCTGGGTTGGGCTGAATCCTGTCCTGTGGGGTGCCGCATCGTGCTGTGCCGTGCTCTGTCCTGGCCCTCAGACCAAGGAGACCTTGACGATGCTGTGTCATCTCGTCTTATGCTGTTTGATGCTGTGTGCTGCTCCTTCCTGGCGCTCAGACCAAGGACACTCTGACGATCAAGGCCAGCAGCTTTGGCAGCAAGTGTGAGCTGACGCCGCAGCTGATCGACAAGGTGGCCAAGTGCGGCGTGATGGACAACATCCTGTCCTTTGCGGCATTCAAGAACCAGAAGCAGCTGACGAAGAGTGACGGGGCCAAGCGCAGCAGGCTTACAGGTATGTAAAACCAGGGTAGCGAGGGTTGGAAGGGGGCTGAACAGAGCGGGGCTTTGCCTCAGGCCCCCGGCATTGTTGGTTTCTCCTGTTGCTGTTGTGCGTGTGGCGGCCAGCCGGTGGGTAGCCGCGCTCCTGCTCACCCAAAATGCAAACTCAAGAAAGGGGGGGGGTGAAGATGGCTTAGAAACAGCTGTTGATGTACTGGCCGGAATGTTGGAAGCAGCTCACAAAGCGACGGGGCCAAGCGCAGCAGGCTCGCAGGTGGGGCGCTCTGCGGGGAAGGGATGGTGGGCAAATTAGCAGGAGTGCAGATGGCTCGGCCGGCGCTGTCAACATGGTGGCTGCAAATGTTTGCGGCAGCTCACACAGACAGGGCCAACAGCAGCATGGCTGATGTGTGGGTTGGTGGGGCAGTGAGCCAGGGGTGCACGAGGAAGGGCGCACGCGTGCAACTGGGCGGCAACTGGGAGGGGCGGTTCAATGGCACGCGGACTGCTTTACCTACAATCAGGGGTTGCAGTGGCAGCAGCACTCACAAAGCTCACAAAGAGGGAGGTGGCCAATTACCAATTGCTGCAGGCTGACTTGCTGACATCACTCACGGACCTCCCCTCCTTGTGCAGGTGTGACAAAGCTGTCGGATGCCAACGACGCCGGCACGCGCAACAGCCACATGTGCACACTCATCCTCACAGAGGGAGACTCGGCCAAGTCCCTGGCCATGAGCGGCCTGAGCGTGGTGGGGCACGACCACTGGGGGTCTTCCCACTCAGGTGCGTATGCACTGGAAGCGCATTACAGCAAAGTGATGTTTGTGCTCTCTGCACTGCACCAACCCTACTCTCCTGCACTGCACTAGTTTGTTCTCGCCTGCACTGAATTGCAAGTGCAGTGCAGGAGGGTACAAGTTAGTGCAGTGCAGGCGAGTACAAACAGTCAGTACAGTAGATTAGGATGCGGCATGAGACTGTATGGACCTCCGGGGATTTGTTTGTATCCTTGCATTAGCCGGATGTGTACAACCACGGCCCACCCATGCCCAGCAGTTGAGATCATGGCAATAGGCGCATGTGCTGGGTGCTAGCTTTACGGCCAGCCCTTCCTTTCGTCCCGCACCTAAAGCCACCGCTGCTGCCGATGCTGCTGCTGCTGTGTCGTCATGTGTCCATGTGTTTGCCGTCTGGCTGCAGGGGGAAGCTGCTGAACGTGCGGGACGCCACAGCGCTGCAGGTCAGTGGTGCTGCAGGGACTGGTGGCTGCTTGAAAGGGGACGGGGATGCGGGTGATGCACAGTGGGCCGCTGCGTGAGGGCTCGATTCGCGTGTAACTTCAGTGCACCTGCAGATATGTGTGCCATACTGGCTGGCCGGCACACCTAGTGGGGTCCTATAGGGATGATAGCGTCGTCAGATGGCACTGCAAGTCGCTTTTGCTGACCCCTGTGTGCTGCTGGTGGTGGTGGTCGTGGTGGTGTGCTGCAGGTCAGTGAGAACGCTGAGATCCAGAACATCAAGCAGATCCTGGGGCTGCAGCACGGCAAGGCCTACGACGACGCCAAGGCGCTGCGCTACGGACACCTCATGATCATGACTGACCAGGTGGGGGCGGAGTGATTGGTTTGAACACTAGTCTTTTGAGCGGTGGAATGAACGGGAAGGAGGGAGAGAGGGGCTATCACCAAACAGGGGAGGGAGTTGGGAGCCAGGTCGGGGGTGGGTGGGGGACGGAGGCAGCTGAGAGGGCCGGAGGCGGGGGGGGGGCTATCATCAGGCAGGGCGGGATCTGGGAGTCCGGGTGAGCATGTGAGTGGGTGGGATGGATGTAGTGGGAGGGACGGGGGTTGGTGGTGGGGGCCCGCTGGACAAAGGTCGAGGCCAATATGTGGGGGAAGGGGGGGGAGCGTTCAGGCAGGACGGGATATTGGAGCCAGGGTGGGGCGATGTGGGATGGAGGCAGGTGAGGGAGCGAGGGAGACGAGGACGAGTGGGAGGTACACACGTCAAACTGTTCGCTACGGACACCTCATGATCATAATAGACCAGGTGGGGCCAGGGGTTTGATGAGGTGCCCAGTGGGCCGATGACAGGCAGCGGTGGGATGTGGGGAGGGGGTGTGGGTTGGATGGCAGGAAGTGGATGGGGGGGGGGGGGCGCACGGGATGAGTCAAGGTCAGGAGTTTGGGAAACGGGGGAAGGGCTGTGGACACCCTCATGATCATGACCAACCATGTGGGAGTCCAGGGGGGGGGCTTTGTGTGTGTGGGGGGGGGGGTCACAGCTACGAGTCCTCGGTGTCACCCTGTCACCAACCTAAGTAGTGTATACACACGCGATGCCGGGTCCTCTTCTACCCCTGCATACAGTGATGTCACCGCCGCCCCTGCTGCTGCTGCTGCTGCTGCCCCAGGATCACGATGGCAGCCACATCAAGGGGCTCATCATGAACTTCCTGCACCACTTCTACCCCTCACTGCTGAGGATCCCCGGCTTCCTGGTGGAGTTCATCACACCCATCATCAAGGTGAGTGTGTGTGGGGGGGGGGGAGTGAATTGTTGTCACGGTGCTGTGTGGTACCCCGGGGGGCTGGGCTTTGATGTGTGCTGGGCTGTTTCCTGTGTCGGCTCTTTAGCATAATGTCGTGTGATGTTCATGCGGTGTGGCGGTCATACAACATGAAAGTAATGAAGCGCTGTGTACGACTGTGTGCCGTGCTGTTGGTGTGCTGACACACTTCCTCCTGCAGGCGCGCAAGGGACCGCACGGAACAATAGTGTGGTGTGCTGTCGACCTGTGTGCTGTGCCGTGCTGTGCTGACACCCCCCCCCCCCCCCCTCCCCGCAGGCACGCAAGGGCAACCGCACGGAGACCTTCTACACCATGCCTGAGTACGAGGCCTGGAGGGAGAACCTGGGGACTGCTGCTGCAGGCTGGGACATCAAGTACTACAAAGGTTTGCAGGAACCTTTTTTTGTGAAGTCTTGATTGCCTTGCAGCATGGCTGTGACAACCTGAACAACAACTTCATATGGAGTGGCATGTGTCAGCATGTGTTGTGTTGTGTGCCTAGTCATGGACTATGCTTGGGGGCCGCAGGCTGCAAAATCCTGTACTACATTTGTTTGCGTTCTGGCTCCCAGCTGGTGGTGGTCCTGCAGAATATGTAACGATACATTATGCTGTATCATGCTGTGTTGTCTCTACTGCAGCAAAACGTGCACACCCACTCACACATCCTCTCTGACATGTCCCCCCCCCCCCCCCCTTCTCCCCCCCCCCCCCCCCCCCCCCACCTCAGGTCTGGGTACCTCGAGTGCCAAGGAGGCCAAGGAGTACTTTGCAGCCATGGAGCAGCACAGGAAGAACTTTGTGTGGGAGGGTGAGTGAGAGGGGCAGCTGCCGCAGCTGCTGCACATGGTGTTTGGGGGTACCCTAGCTTTTCAGCCTGCATACCCCACCCCCCCACCCCCGCCAAAAAACACTGCCTGCAGAGAGTGCCTTCTGCAATGATCGACATACCGTTGCACTGCACCTCCCAAGCCTGTGATGGCTAAATAAAGGTTTCGGTTGCAACCTGGAGTCACATGGTTTGTCTTGTCTGGGCTTGGCAGACAGCTTGATAGGGCGGCTTGGCTCCAGAGCTGGCTGACTGTGCTGTTGCTGCTTCTGCCCCCCCCCCCCCCTCACCCCCCCCCCCCCCTCGTTCAGATGATGATGACGGCAGTGCCATTGAGATGGCGTTCAGCAAGAAGAAGGTTGATGACCGCAAGCGCTGGCTGTCCGCCTACCAGCCAGGCACATTCCTAGACCAGAGCGTGGACAACATCAGCTACAAGGACTTTGTGCACAAGGTGGGGCACAAGCAGCGCCCCGGGGGGGGGGGAGGATGGAGGGAACAACGGGGGGGGGGGTGGCGTGAGGATGTTATGATGATGCAAGTACAATTCAGGGAGGGGAGGAGGAAGGAGCCACATCAGCTACAAGGACTTTGTGCACAAGGTGGGATGATGAAAACAGGCCCCGCGGGGGGGGGGGGGGGGGGGGACTACGAGGCATGAGGATGTGGTGCGTGATGCTACACCAGATAAGAAGGAGAGGAGGGCGGAAGGAGCGGGCCGCATGCTGCTACAAGGACTTTTTTTGGGAAGGTTCCAGGGGGGGGGGGGGCAAGGTTCCACTGGCGGTGACCCAGGGGGTGGGAAGACGGGAGGGGGGGGGGCGTTAGGAAATAAAGCATAAGGTGGGGCATTGGCGGTGACCCAGGAGGGGGGCCGAGGCGTGAGGATGTTATGATGATGCAAGTACGACTTAGGAAGGGAGGGAGGAAGGAGCCGGCCACATGCCATTGCAAGGACTCCCTATGTGGTGGAAGAAGGATTGGTTTACTGGCGAGTGAAAGAAGCAAAGAACTCTGCTCATATCTCTGTCCCGACCCCCCCCCCCCCCCCCCCCCGCCCACGCCCTTCAAAACACCCACACACTCTCTACTGTGTACCCTCACCCGGCCGCAGGAGCTGATTCTGTTCAGTCGTGCCGACCTGGAGCGCTCCATCCCCAGCGTGGTGGACGGGCTGAAGCCGGGGCAACGCAAGATCCTGTACTGCTGCTTCAAGCGCAACCTGAAGAAAGATATCAAGGTGCGCGGCAAAGGCTAACTGTGCGCGTTGGCTGTGCGATTGGGGTGGCGGTGTGCTTGATGACATGCTTGGGATTGCGTGCAGGGGGGCTGATACGGTTTTGGTCTGTCTGTGGTTTGTTGTTTCGCCCCAGGGGACACAGGCTTCATGTTGGAGGCTTTGTGAGCTGGGGGCATGCCACGCTAGCTGATGTTACTGCATAGCAAAAGTGGCTGAGACTGTTGCTGGTTTGTACTGTACATCCCCAACTCTGCAGGTTGCTCATCTTGGTGCACTCTGTTTACTACTAAGGTAGCACATTTCGCCAAGTTGACTTGGTAGTTCTTCTGTGCATCTCTCTCAGATGTTCTCTCCTGCCTACCACCCCCCCCCCGGACCCCGCCACCCACCCTTCCTTGACCCACACTGTGGCAACTCATAGGTTGCTCAGCTGGTTGGCTTCGTGTCTAAGCACTCTGCCTACCACCACGGCAGCACGCCTTGCCGCCTTCTAGGATTCTGACTCAGATGTTTTCTCCTGCCTGCACCCCACCCCAACCCCCGTCCCTCCGTTACGGACACCGACCCGCAGGTTGCCCAGCTGGCTGGTTACGTGTCTGAGCACTCTGCCTACCACCACGGCGAGGCCAGCCTGCAGTCCACCATCATTGGCCTGGCGCAGGACTTTGTGGGCAGCAACAACCTCAACCTGCTCTACCCCAGTGGGCAGTTTGGCACACGCCTGCAGGGAGGCAAGGACGCAGCAAGCGCCAGGCAAGGGGCAAGGGGGGGGGGGGAGCCTTGGCCCAGCTACCGAAGAGTAGGGTCCTCGAACGGAAACAATAGCAGGGAGGCTGTAGGAACAAGGCGTGGGCAGCAACAACCTCAACCTGCTGTACCCCAGCTAGGCAAGATAGAGGGGGTCATTTGCCGGCTGTCTGGTGGACAAAAAGATGCTCTGGGGCACAAGGCAGGGGTGTCTGTGATGCCCACAATATCTGCTTTGAGGGGGGCTCTTTGGACCTGGCATTATTCTGGAAGGAGTTTCGCTGTGCCAACACCCATAGTATGCACAATCGCCTTGTTGACAATCCACTCCCTCACACATATGCAGACAAACTTGTGTTCCGCTTGTGCTCGCCCACCCCTGACTCGCACTCATTCACACACTCAATCACACCCCGCAGGTACATCTACACGCGCCTGGCTGGCCTGACGCGGCACATCTTCAACAAGTCTGACGACAAGCTGCTCGCATACCTCAACGAGGAGGGGCAGAGCATCGAGCCAGAGTGGTGAGCACAGGAGTGGCTGGGGCAGGGAGGTCTGGGGCAGTGGACTGCATACCGCCAGTGGGGTGTGTGGGAGCTGCTGGGGGGGGGGGGGTCAGTGCCGTAGCGGCGGCAGGGAGCAGGTTTATGCAAGCCTTCTTCATTGTGTATGCAGCAGGCGCACAATCCAAACTAACAAATGCAACCCCTCCCTTCACCCCTCTCTGAGGAGGGGCAGAGCATCGAGCCAGAGTGGTGAGCAGACTCGTGGCTGGGGCGGCAAAAGGGTTGGACGGTACACTGCCAGTGGGGTGTGTGGGTGTTGCTGAAGTGGTTCAGTGCCATGCTCCCGGCAAAGAGCAGGTCCATGCATGAAGTCTTGGAAAGTGTTTGGGCTGACGCACAAGCCGTACCAAAAATCCCCCCCCCCACATCAAAACACAAAACAGCAAAGCGCACCAGCGCACGTGCCTGTTGGTTGTTGCTGACAGCTGCGTTCCCCTCACGTCCAGTGTCTGCACACTGCCCCTACACCCTTGAACCGGCAGGTACATGCCCATCCTGCCCATGGTGCTGGTGAATGTTTCTTGAAACCAGGGTCTGCACACTGCCCCCCACACCCGCAGGTACATGTCCATCCTGCCCATGGTGTTGGGTGAATGTTTCTCAAGTCCAGGGTCTGCACACTGCCCCCCACACCTGCAGGTACATGCCCATCCTGCCCATGGTGCTGGTGAATGGAGCTGAGGGCATCGGCACTGGTTGGTCCACCTACATTCCCAACTACAACCCACGCGAGATTGCGGCCAACCTGAAGCGACTGCTGGAAGGGCAGCGGCTGGAGCCCATGCAGCCCTGGTACAGGGGGTTCAAGTGAGTCTGGTACAAAGACTGTACCTGTACTGTACAGTACAGTGCATTACAGCTCAGTGCAGTACATAACAGGCGGACTTTGACACTAGCCAGCATGCCTTAGATGAACAGTCATGCATCGTGACGTCACGTGGTTGATCACCAGTGGGCGGGCAGCCCTGTGCTGCAAGCATGCTTGGGTTGAGTGCCAGCAGCTGGAGCCCATGCAGCCCTGGTACAGGGGGTTCAAGTGAGTGATGGTTATGCAGAGGCCTGTGGGTCAGTGCCCCATGCAGGAAAGCAGTTGCAGTGTGTGCAGCACTGATGCATCAGGACAATCTGACAAGCGATCAGAACAGCCGCATGTCAGGGTGTACATGTGTCGTGCATCTTTTGGGGGGGGGGGGCTTGCAGTCTTGGTTCAACTTGGGCAGCTGAGACCGGTGTGTGCTGCAGTTGATGCAACACGCCAATTGCAAGGTGTTTTTACAATGCTGCTGCTGCTGCTGCTGCTGCTGCTCAGGGGTGGCATTGAGGAGGTTCCCACCAAGAACGCATCCGGCAAGAGCTACAGCATCTCAGGCACCATCCAACAGGTAAGTCTTCTAGGTTTGGGGGATCTTATTGCGTATCATCATTTGTCCAACTACGTGTGCGGGTGTGTGTCAATGTAGTGCACTCACGTGAGCCCACCTGACCTCACTGGTGGCGTGGTGTGGCCACCGTCATAAACCCTTGTCATTGTCGGGGCTTACTCACTCAGCATCCTGTCCATCACTGAACTGCCTGGAAAACCAAGGGCTGACAAATATGCCAAGATGTGTCATGCTGTGATATGCAGTGCTGTCAATCACCTCCATGTACCTCAGACCGGTGACAGCAGCCTGTCCATCACTGAGCTGCCTGAAAGCCCAACAACTGGCAGCTGTGCAACGTCGTTTTCTGCTGTTCTGTGCTATGCTGTGCTGTGCTGCAATATCCCCTCAGACTGGTGACAGCAGCCTGTCCATCACTGAGCTGCCCTGATAGATGACAAGCTGACAGCTGCGCAACGTCGTTTTCTGCTGTTCTGTGCTATGCTGTGCTGTGCTGCAATATCCCTTCAGACTGGTGACAGCAGCCTGTCCATTACTGAGCTGCCTGAAAGCCCATTGACTGACACTGTGCCCTGTCATGTCCTGCTGCACTGTGCTTCTCCCCCCCCCCCCTCTCGCTGAGCTGCCCTGACAGATGACAAGCTGACAGCTGTGCAATGCCGTTTTCTGCTGTGCTGTGCTGTGCTGTGCTGTGCTGTGCTGTGCTGCACTCTCTCGCTTCAGACTGGTGACTGCAGCCTGTCCATCACTGAGCTGCCGGTGCGCACCTGGACGCAGCCCTACAAGGAGTTCCTGGAGTCGATGCTCAAGGGGGCGGACAAGGAAAAGGACAAGGAGAAGGGGGCAGCGGCGGCACGCAAGAAGAAGACAACAGCGGGAGATGAGGAGGGAGGTGAGTCATCTGGGCCGAGGGCGCGGGTCTTCCTGCTGGAGTGTAGAGCACGTGCGGCGTGAAAGAGCACAGAGACAGAAGGAACCACATAAGCTCTTGCACGTTTGCGCCTGTTTGCTTCTCGCTGTAGGTCCCTCGACAGCTGGCGGAGGGCCCTGGCGTCATCACATTCACCCCCCTCCCTCACACACAGAACATGCTCACAGTACAGGCCCTGCCTTACCCTGCCCCATTTCATTGCTTCCTGTCCTGCATCCACCCGACCCACGCCCAGGCCCCGCGCCCCCATCAGAGGGCCCCCTGCTGTCAGACTACCGTGAGCACTCCACCGACGTGAGTGTGCACTTTGACCTGGAGCTGGTGCCTGGCAAGCTGGGGGCCTGCATGGCGGCAGCGGGCGGCCTGCACGGCAAGTTCAAGCTGGCATCAAAGATCAGCACAGGTGTGTGCGGAGGTCGTGAGGGGCTGGGGGGTTGGAGGGCGCCGTGAAAGGGGGGGGGGTCTGGTGAGGATCATGGTAGACTTGTCACAGTGACTATATGTTCCCACTGCTTCCAACGTCAGCACCGTCATGGCCCCCACCCCAACACACACACACACACACACACACATGCCTGCCTGCCCACCCACCACCCCCCCCCCCTCTTTCTCACACACACCCCCAGGCAACATGATGCTGTTTGATGCCGAGGGCAAGATCAAGCGCTACGACAGCCCTGAGCTTCAAACATCAACCCCGTCATGGTCCCCATCCCAACATGCTCTCATGCCTGCCCACCCCCTGCCCCCCCCCTTTCCCCCCCCCCCCCCCCCCAAGGCAACATGATGCTGTTTGATGCTGAGGGCAAGATCAAGCGCTACGACAGCCCTGAGCAGATCCTGCAGGAGTTCTTCGACCTCAGGCTGCAGTACTACGAGAAGCGACGCGTGGCACTGCTGACGGTGGGTGTGCTTTTATGTGCAAAGGGGAAAGGGGGGGGGTAGAAATCACAGCAAATTGCTGCCTCAGCACCAATTAGGCGCTGAGGCAGCTGCAGCGGTGCTACGAGAAGCGATGCGTGGCACTGCTGACGGTGGGTGTGGTGTCATGGGAAAAGGGGGGTTGAATGTTTGGTCTTGGGGCTGCTGCACCGGAACTACGAGAAACGACGGATGGAACTGCTGCAGGTGGGGGTGTTGGTTTGGCAAGGGTGTACTTGGGGTGGCTGCACCACTGCGGCAGGACCGGTGCTGCTAGAAGCGACGCGTGGCGCTGCTGCAGTTGGACGCTTTGTCTTGGAGAAAGGGGAAGGAGAGGGACAGGGATTGGGTCTTGGGCAGCTGCACCGGTGTGACGGGACCG
This sequence comes from Desmodesmus armatus, assembly GCA_007449985.2. Classification (NCBI taxonomy): domain Eukaryota; kingdom Viridiplantae; phylum Chlorophyta; class Chlorophyceae; order Sphaeropleales; family Scenedesmaceae; genus Desmodesmus; species Desmodesmus armatus. Next base: position 336,274 of record VIIQ02000667.1, read on the forward strand.
GTGCTGCTAGAAGCGACGCGTGGCGCTGCTGCAGTTGGGCGCTTTGTCATGGAGAAAGGGGAAGGAGGGGGACATGGATTGGGTCTTGCGCAGCTGCACCGGTGTGACGGGACCGGTGCTGCTATAAGCGACGCGTGGTGCTGCTGCAGTTAAGCGCTTTCTCATGGAGAAAGGGGAAGGAGGGGGCAGGGATTGGGTCTTGGGCAGCTACTCCGGTGTGACGGGACCGTTGCTGGTAAGCAGCGACGCGTGGCGCTTCTGCAGCTGCGTGTGCTGTCATGGGCCAAGGGGGGGGGGTTAGGGGTTGGGTGCTGCAACAGCTGCACCGGAACTATCAGAGGTTACGCGTGGTTCCCAGCCCCACTCTACCACCATCATAATGAGAGACTGAGAGACTGGGGTACGGCAAGTTGAAGGCCCTTCGGCACACCCTCATGAGCCCTTGGCTAGCTGGCGAGTGCTGAGGTTGGGACCCTGTTCCCGAAATACTGTACTGTACTGTATAATGGTGTCAGACAGATGAGCAAGCAGCTGTCTAATCAGCAGCACACAGCACAGCAGCAAATCCCCTCGTGCTCGTGTCTTCCCACCCTCTCTGCAGGACGTCAAGTGGGAGTTCATGCGTCGCCATCGTTCCCCATGACAATAACACTTCCATGTATTCAACTGCCCTCACCCCTGCAGGACGCCAAGTGGGAGTTCATGTGTCGCCATTCAATTCCCATGAACACTAACTCTTTCATGTATTCAACTGCCCTCACCCCTGCAGGACGCCAAGTGGGAGTTCATGCGTGCCAACAACAAGATCCGCTTCATCCGTGCGGTGATCAATGGGGAGCTGCTGCTGTCCAACAGGAAGCGCGCAGAGATCGAGGCAGACCTGGAGGCTCAGGGCTTTGACCGCATGGCCAAGAGCAAGGACGTGAGTTGGAATAAGACGAGATGTGGAGGGGGCGCTTTGGGAGGGCGTGGGATTAAACAGGTGTACGCATTGGTGGGCCATCAGGCTGTTGTGTGCCTGGTTTGTTGGTCGGGGGGTGGTGAGGGAAGCGCGCTGACATCGAGGCAGACCTGGAGGCTCAGGGCTTTGACCGCATGGCCAAGAGCAAGGATGTGACGTGAGTGAAGGACGGGCGGGGGGGGGGGGGGGGGCATGTAAGAGTGGGACTGGACGCGCAGGGTTTGACCGCGTATATTTCTTGGAATGATTGTTGTACAGGCTGCTGCTGCACTGCCACCTCTGCTGATGCTCAGGCTGCTGCAAGTGACAGACAATTATTTAGTCAGCATGAAGTTGTAGTTCTTATTCACTGTGCCGCGCTGCGGTTGACGTATCTTTCGCAGGCTGCTGCGGCCACCGCTGCTGCTGACGCTGAGGCTGCTGCCTGCAACAACAAATCTTGTGCCAGGATGAAGTTGTACCTGTTTTCACTGTGCCGCGGTGTGGATCACGTATCTGTGGCAGGCTGCTGCGGCCGCTGCTACTGAGGCCGCTGAGGGTTGACAACAAACCTTGTGCCAGCATGAACTTGTAGCTGTTATTTCACTGTGCCGCGCTGCGTGCCCCATCACTTTTGCAGGCTGCCGCTGCTGCTGAGGCTGCCGCTGCTGCGGCCCACAACAAACCTTGTGCCAGCATGAAATTTGTAGGTGTTGCTCGCTAAGCTTCGCTGCGCGTCGCGTATCTGTTGCAGGCTGCTGCGGCCGCTGCTGCTGCTGAGGCTGAGGCTGCTGAGGGTGATGACGAGGCTCGTGCCAGTGTTGCTGCTGCTGCTGTCAAGGAGAGCTACGACTACCTGCTGTCCATGGCCATATACAGCCTCACATGGGAGAAGGTCCAGGTGTGTGTGTTTGGGGGGGTTGACTGCGGGCAGCCGGGGGGAGGGGAATTGGATTGTCTCCTTAGGGGACAGGATGGGTTGGGGAAAGAGACGTTGGGTTCGTGGGTAAGAAGAAGGTTTTTTTTTTGACAGTGACTTGGCAGGGGGGACTCTTGGGGTGTGGGCGTGATGGCATGTACCTTCTGTCCATGGCCATATACAGCCTCACGTGGGAGAAGGTCCAAGTGCGTGGGATGAGCGTTGGTGTGGACAAGGGTGGTTGCTTGTTGGTGACCGTAGGTGTCCCTCCATTGACACGCTGTGACCTGCATGCCCAGCACGGGACTGAACACAGGATCACTACCAGAGTCATGCACCCTTCCCACACACTGCCACCCACCTCCCCCCCCCCCCCCCCCCACACACGCACACGTACTAGAGGCCTTGTCGTGGGAGGCTCATGCTGCACGTACACATGTGGCGCTGTGCAACATTTCGAGCCATGGGTGGCAGTATGAATGGCCTTCAAAAGAGCATCTCGAACTTCTCTCTGACTCTGTCCCCCCCCCCCTTTGTTTGCATCCTCCCTTCACACACACCCCACCCGTTCCTGCCAGGCCCCGTGGGCTGCAGTGTGACTGGCATAAACAACTACATCCCGAACCTCTACCCACACTCTGTCCACATCTCTTGCCTCCCGCCTCCACCCCCCCCCCCAAACCCTAAACCCTGCCAGGCCCTGTCTGAGGAGGCTGATGGTGCTGCTGCTGAGGTGGCTCGCCTGGAGACTGCCGACATTGGCAGCATGTGGGCCGAGGACCTGGACGCGTTCATTGAGGTGAGGCCATACACTCTGTTTCAACACACATGCAGGGGCAGAATAGTAGAGAGCCACTGGTCAACTGGCATTCATTTGACCAGTGGGAGGCTGAGGAGGCAGCCGCCGCCCCGCAGTGCAACAGCAGCTGGCCTCGCAGCAGCATGCCATGTAGGGTGTGTGCAGTCTGGCGTGTCCCTACAGCACACGCCCGGCGTTGGCTTGACACTCCCCATGCTCCCCTTCCTGGCTACATTTCCCCCCCTTCTAAAGCACCCCACCCAACCCCCCACCCCACCCCACACACCTGCCGCCGAACGTGCAGGCGTATGACCAGTGGGAGGCTGACGAGGCAGCGCCGCGCAGCAGCTGGCCCTGCAGCAGCGCAAGCACAAGGCCAAGGGGGCGGGGGGCGCCAAGGGCCGCAAGGGGGCAGCGGCAGCAGCCGGCAAGAAGGGGGGCAAGAAGGCCAACCCCTGGTCTGACGGCGAGGCCGACAGCGACGCCGGTGACATGGAGCTGGATGATGACGATGACGCATACGTGGTGAGATCGATGTGGCGTGCTTTGTGTGCTCTAGCTGTTATGCCGGTGTTGAATAACAAAGACGGTGCATGGGGAACACCACCCTTGATGCATATGTGACGGTTGACATGGATGGCGCTGCCGGTGATCATCATGATGCATTACGTGATGAGTTTCACCCGGTCATCCATTCCGTCTTTCCTGTCATAGTCGCAGCAAGGATGCGCGAAGTGAGGTCAAGTCATGCCAGCCAGCACAGTCCCCACTTATTATCACCTATCAAAACCCTCGCCCCGCTCACCCCTTGCATGACAACTGCAGGCCCCCAAGCCCAAGAAGCCTGCCGCCCCAAGGGCCCCTCGCGCCCCCAAGGCGGCACCACCACCAGCAGCAGCAGCAGCGCCAGCCTCAGCAGCAGCAGCAGCAACGCTGCCGCAGTACAAGGTGCCCACAGCAGCACCACCCAAGGCGGGTGGCAAGGCCGGGCCCAAGTCAGCAGCAGCAGCAGTGCCGGCAGCAGCAGCTGCGGCTGGTGGTGCTGCTGCAGTGGTGAAGCAGCAGCAGGCGGCTCCAGCAGAGTCTGAGCCCATGAGCCTGGCAGGTGGGTGGACATGGGCTGTAGTGTTGGGTGTTGTGTCGTATCGATCCATTTTTCTCATGAACCTGAGGCTTGCTTGTGCACAGCATCCCAGGGCGGCGTTGATGTTGTAGCTGTGGCTGCCTGTCTGGCGAGCAAGCGGCTGTTGATTGGGCGTCCAACTGTGGTGCTGGCAAGCCTCCCTGGGCTTATCATTTTGAGAGAGTATATTGAAACCAGCGGCATTTAGGCGCTGTTGTCGTACCCAATGTTGCATGTTGCCTGCTGACGTTGCCGCCAGCGAGTCTGCTGCTGCTTCTGCTGTTTGCTCTGGATCACGTGACTGCATCTGCTGCTGCTGCTGCTATGACTGCCCCGCTGCTGCCATGCCCTTCAGGGCTCGTCCTCTCAAAGCGATGGCTTGCTGCGAGCTGTGGTGCATTCAGGTGCTGCTGTGTATGCAGTGACGTCTCATACTGCTGTTGCAGCCATGCTGTTGTGCTGCTGCTCCTGATGTTGCTGCTGTTGCTGCTACTGCCCTGCAGACCGCCTGAAGAAGATGGCCATCAAGCAGAACAGCGGCAGCACAGGCAACACAGCAGCAGCAGGCACGGCGGCGGCAGCTGCGGCAGCAGCAGGCAAGCCTGCTGGTCGCACCGCGGAGCGTGCTGCTGCGCGTGCTGCTGCATCACAGCTGGCTGACGGCAGCGACGAGGACGGCAGTGACTTTGACCTGGAGGTGCGCCTTGATCGGGAAGCGGGGGGGGGGGGGGAGGGTGGCCGTTAAACCACCAATGTAATTGTTGTGGCGGCCGGCAGCGATGAGGAGGGGAGTGACTTTGACCAGGAGGTGCACCTTGATCGTGAAACGGGGGGGGGGGGGGGTGCGTGTATGCGGAGAGTGAAAGTGGCTGTCTGGCATGGCAGGCCGTGTGATGTGGGCTGGCAAGCAGCCGGATAGTTGTGTCGGACGGGACGTGCGATCAAACCCTGTAACTGCGGCTCAACATGGTGCTTGTGGAGGTGAAACTCTCACCGCTGATGTTGCAACCACACTCTGCCGCTTGCCTCCCTGTCAGTGTCTCCCCCCTATTCTGTGCTGGCAAACTGACAGCATCGACCCTGCTGAAACATGTCCCCTTTTGCCTCTCCCTCACCTTGCCCTCCTCTCACGCGTTCTCTCTCTCACTAATGGACACTCTCTCTTTGTCTGACTGACAAATTCTCTCCCATACACCCACACCCCCTGCCTCACGCACACATCCTAGCGAGCATGCATGAATACATGCAGTTCCCTGCTGACACACACCCTCCCTCCTGCATGTCTGCAGGACGACAGCAGCGACCCTGATGAGGTCATGTCCCCAGCACCAACCAAGGCAAAGGCCAAGCCACGTGCTGCTGGCGCTGCCAAGGGCCCCAGCCGCCTAGGCGGCGGCAGCACTGCCGCTGCTGCTGCTGCTGCTGGCCGTGGAGGCGCCAAGGCGTCTGCTGTGTCTCCCAGCCCCAAGGCTGCCTTTGGCCGCACCATCAGCAGCCCCAGCCTGTGGTGGAGCGCAAGAAGGCAGCAGCAGTGAAGCGCAAGCAAAGAGTGAGTGGCAGCCGCAGGGGGAGGGGGTGCTGTGTGTGCCCAGCGGGGGGGGGGGGGGGGTTGAAAGCGCTGGGGGTGGGGGAGTGAGGAAGTGTGCCGTGCTGCCCGTGGCAGGGCCCATGCAACAGTGTAGGTGACGGGTGTAGCTGGCTAGCTAGTGCGGTCCGCTCCGGCATGCATCATGACTCCACCCTGTGGTGGAGCGCAAGAAGGCAGCAGCAGTGAAGCGCAAGCCAAAGAGTGAGTGGATGCGGGCACGTTGGCTGGGGTGCAGTAGAAGTTGGGGAAAAAGGAAATGTGGCTTGCTGCCTGCGTGGGGCTTGCAGCATTGCAAGCTGTACAGTCGTACAGAAGGAACTGACTAGCGACCCAGGCAGCAGTATTGGAGAAAAGTGGGAACTGGCCAGGCACCAGGCAGCACGGCGCTTCCTTTCTGGACATCGGTTGGGGAGTGATTGGCATGTAATGACTCTGTCACAGTTGGGGGAACGGGGCTGCTGTGTTTGGATGAGCAGGAATCAGGGTGCCGACGGGAGAGGTGGGCCTGTGGGCCAAATGGGATGTGTCATGGCACGTGCTGCGATGCATGAAATGCTGCAGCGCATTGTGGCTTGCTGTGGTTGGCACTGTGTTGTGATGTGGCTCATGCTGTGCCTTCATAGAACTGAACTGTGTGCTGGGTGGGTGCTGTGCTGTGCTGTGTGCTTCAGGCCGCAAGGTGGTGGACGACTCTGATGACGACGAGGCCACAGCCAGCTATGACGCACCAACACCCTCGCCAGCAGTGCTGAAGCAGGTGCGAATGGGCTCAGGACCTGCCTGGTGGGGCCTCAGGGCTCTGGGAGAGAGCGTGAGAGGGGTTCCGTAAGCAGACCAGCCAGCAAGTGTGTGCTGGCCAGCCTTGAAGACGACACGCGCAGTGCACAGAAGAGTGCAGGCCCTAGCCATGGCCTGAGCCCTGGGCCCGCCTGGTTGCAAGACCTCTCTGCAACTGACGGCAGACTGAATCTCAAGGCTTTGTTTGTTGTGCCTGCTGTGTCCTGGTTTGCAAAATGCAGAAGTCCCGCAAGATTGCAGGCTCACCACTGCCAGCCCTAGCCTTCAAGGCTCCAGCAGCAGCAGCAGCCAAGCGCGGCGGCCCAGCAGCAGCAGCCGCAGCAGCGGGCGCCAAGCGGGGCGGCAGCAAGAACCCGGTGGTCATCCGTGACTCTGACAGCGAGCCGGATGAGTCATACCAGGACGATGACGTCGTCATGATGGACAGCAGCCAGGCAGGCGGCAGCAGTGCGGCAGCAGCAGCGGCTGCTGCTGCCGAGCGCCCGCAGCGCGCGCGGCGTGCGCCGGCCAAGGCGTATGTGGAGATCTCGGATGACGAGGAGGGTGGGGATGACGGCGACAGCGACTTTGAGGATGATGACTGAGTGAGCCTGTCTGGAAAACCTGTTCTCCAGACGTTGAGGGGCTAAGCAGTTGCAGAGAGGAAAGCGTTGTACCAACAGCAACAAGCCCAGGCAGTCAATGTGGCTTTCTTTGGGGCACATCACGTAGAGTTTGGTGAAGGGTGTCTGACAGCAGTTGCCGAAGCGCGGCTGTGTGTCTGACAGTTTCCTGAGAGTGGAGGTGCTGGTGCCTGGGCCTTTTCGCTTGGTGTTCAACAGTGTGTTCAGATGCTGCACAGTGTGGTCAGTGTGAGGTTGTCAGCAGGGCGGTTGCCCTACTGCACTGTCAGCTTGCTGATGCTGGGTGGGACTGCCACCTGGCTGGGCAGTGTCACCCTCGCAAGTGTATGTGACGTGTACAAAAGGATGCAACAGAGGGTCCAAGCAAGTGCTGCTGCAGCTACACGGATGGACAGCTCTGCTCAGACATACAAGTGGGGAGACATCACCATCCCACAAGTCACCAGCTACAAATATCTAGGGGTTACCATCAACAATACCAACACTTGGGATGACCACTTTGAAGCTCGCATGAAGTCAGGCACAAAGGCAGCAGCAGCCCAACGTAAAGTACTCACACAAGTGCGGCTCCCTGCCCACTTGCGCAAACTGACACTAACCACTATTGTGCAACCAGTGGTCACCTATGCTGCCCAGGTGTGGGCCCAACCCATCCAATCTTTGCGCAAAAAGCTTGACTCCTGGCAGATGGGTTTGACCACACGTGCTTTCCATTGCCCTGCAAACACCTCCCACATCTGCCTGCAACAAGAGCTGGGTTTGTTTCCTCTGCATGTAACATGCGACACACTTGCCATTAGGTACTGGCATCATCTAGAAAACACACCCACTGACCGACTACTGTACAAGATCCACACTGCATGGAGTGGCAAGTACCACCCTTGGGGTCAGAACATGCAGCGACTACTGACTGAGTACAACATTGACACTAGCACCCCTAAAGAAGTCAGTAAGGCAAATTTCAAGGGACATGTTGAAGCACGTGCAATCAACTATCTTAGGTCTTATTGGACACAGCCCCCCCGCAACCTAGGAGGTTCTGTGCACTCCAGGTACATGGCAGACATTGGCATTGGAGAGCTCACACCTAGGCGGCCCAAACTCCGCACATATCTGCACACTCTAACCACCACTCCCCACCTGGAATCATGTAGAGCCGCTTCACTGTTCATGCACTTCCGCCTTGAAACCCTCCCACTCAATGCCTTCCATAGCCATACAAGACACAGGGAGACAGCTGCTGCACGCAATGCAAGGCAACTCTGCCCATCCTGTAAACAACATGCTGAAACACCCACTCACTTCCTGTTGGAGTGCCCTGCCTACTCTATCCCCCGCAGCATGCCACATATTGCAGACTGTATTGCAGATGCCCAAGCCAGCCCCACACAGGCCCCATGGCGCCAACTGCTCAACCAGCCTTTGATGGCCAACTACATCCTCCGCGCTTGGGACATTAGAAGAGCCGCCCTTGCAGGGCGCGAGGCCAATGGAGGAAGCTCTATGGCGTTAACACCTGGGCCTGCAGCTGATATCACTGGAGAGCAGTAACAGTCCTTTGCAGCAGCAGCAGCAGTGGAGCGTTGACGGCAGTTGACTGATTTGACAGCTTTGTGTTTTTGTATCGAGAGCCGTCTAGTGCCGAGCCTCCGAATTGGTCCAGCCCAAAGTCACATTGCCACAAAGGGTTTTTTATATTCCTCCACGGAGGTTTTTGCCCGGCATCCATTCGGAGGGTTGTCCATCTCGTGCACTTAGATAGTACGCTTGGGGATTTTTGGGTTGGTTTTCATCCTCACAAAAGCGTCAGGCTTCTCTGTTTTGATCCTCAGTATGTTGTTCCTTCTGGGTTGTTGTGCTATCTCCGTGATATTAGTGAATGGCTGGCATGAGCTCTTGAGTTTCATAGCTACAGGTGTAACTTTGATTTGAAGCAAGCTTTTGACAAGTGTTCGTACCACGTTCCCCTTTCGTACCACGTTCCCCTGGGGCCCACTGGTATGTGCAGTCTGCCTTTTGGTTGCTTGCTACTTTTTAATCCACTCTGCACTGGCAGCCATGAAAGTGAAGTGGGGTGTTTCTGTCAATGCATGCAACATACTGCCGTAGCATCGACAACAGTGTGAGCCTGCCAAAGATTTTGTTTCCGTCCCTGGTGCATATTGCCAGGCGTTGGGCGGCCAGTGTGTTGCTAGGCCTCCGAGCCAAGAGCCACCATATGCTGCTGACATCAACTGGCAGCATGGTGGCTGCTGCTGAAAACTGAAGTCAAGTGCTTTGGCCTCTCAGGCTGGCAGGCGCTGGTTTTCTTAATAACTATTCGTAATTTATGGCTTGGAATGGTTCGAATTTGCCCCAAGATGAAAACAAATGCCTGTTAAAGTTGTAACGCAAGGTTTACGACCGTCACTTTACAGTCAGGTTTGTCCTCATATGCCAGCAGCCCTCCCCATCATTTGCATCATCCTCCAGAGCTACTGCATATTACAGGCAGCAACACTTTCAACACCAAGTGGAGCAGACCTACTCGTGGGGCCTCCCGGAGCGCCAAAGCAGTTTTCGAGAATGCGGGGGCCATGCAGGCAGCTCTTGCATTCAACAAACCACAGGATATGTTACAGTCAGAACACACGAATCATGGAGCTGCTGTCCGAGAGTCAGTGAGCAGTACTCCGTGGGCGGGAAAATGTCAGCTCCGTGGAGCGAAAAGGTATGTGCCGGCCCTATTGAGCACGCATTTACTCTCATATTGTTTCCAAGCTTCTATATGGTGGGCTGCAGCACAACAGTTTGGCTGCATGCTGAACAGCAGCAATGACTGCTGCTGTGATGGTTAGAGCTGCAGATTTCAGGGCCATCCAAAACACGCATGCTCTTGCTTTTGCTGTTGCAGGTTTTCCCGGACTTCAACAATTTCAACAACCAAGTAATTGCAGCAAGCCCAACATGGCCCCCAGTGCAAGCTGTCCTTGGGCCTCACTGCAAGCACCTGGTGCAAGAAGACCACTACAACACTACTACAGCACTACTACCACACTATGAAAATATGAAGGACACTAGAGCGGCAGGAGAGATGCAAGAAGGACAACAAGAGGAAGATGGATGGAGATGAGAGGGATACTGAAGCACATGCATGGTGATGTACTGGGGCGCAGGCAAGGCGGCAAGTTGCCACAGGTAACAGTAACAGACTCGAGCAGTGTCAGCCGGCAGCCTGTCAGCCTCCCACTTCCAGCCAGCCAGCCAGCTGTCAGGATTTGCCATGCTTGCATGCACACTTGCCTTCATGCCGCATGCCTGGTGGGTTGTGATTTGCTTGGTTTCTGAGTTCCGGAGCGTCTGTTGGGTTGGAATCCCAGGCCACCTCAGGGTCACTGACCCTGGGGTGGTGTTCTGACGTCCGGCTCAGCAAGCGGCCCAGGCTCTCACCCTCGGCTGCTGCTGGTTGGAGCCGCCCTTACAGCAGGTTTGGGTGGTGCGCCGTGACAAGGGGGAGCCTTGCACGGGCACTCGCGCCACACACAGCCGGGGCACCATTGGTGGTGGCAGGACGCCACCGGTGGTGGGGAAGGGGGGGAGAAACTGGGTGGTGGTGGTTGCCAGCAGCGTTGGCAGGTCAGTGATGCAGCAACAGCCTGGCAGCAGTCAGCCTCAGCCATGAGCACCTCAGGAAGCAAGGCCACTTCACCATTGGAGGATAAGGAAGGCTGGCGGAAGGCTAGCGCAGGAGGGACGGAGTGAAAGGGAAGAGCGGCAGGAGAGATGCAAGAAGGACAAGAGGAACACAGCGGGAGAAGGATTGACTGAGAAGCACACGGCGATGTACTGGGGCGCAGGCAAGGCGGCAAGTTGCCACAGGTAACAGAGTCAAGCAGTGTCAGCTGGCAGCCTGTCTTTTCTATCCAGGCAGATCAGCTGTCAGGTTTGCCATCATTGAATGAATGCATACTCACATACATATCATATAGCGGCTGCTCAGTGACTGGCCCTCATGCCGCATGCCATGCAGTGCTTGGTGGGCTGTGCTGTTTGCTTGGTTACTTAGCCGGAGCGTATGTTGGGAGGAGGAAGGAGGAGGAAGGAGGAGCAAGGCTGGCAGTCCCAAAGCGAAGAGAACAGGGCGCCGGTGACAACACAACAGGAAGGAGTGGATGAGCCTCAACCGGGTTGACTGAAGAGCTGCGCAGCGGGCATGCCCTGGATGCGGAAAGTGAGCAAGCCCCACAGAAGAGGAGGAAGGAAGAGGCACGTGCAGGATGAGGAGGAACTGAAGGCATGCCGGCAGGTGCGCATGCATCCGGAGGCTCAGCAGCAGCAGATCCTCTGTGCTGGCTGGCTGCTGATGCTTGGCTGAGTGCCTTCTCGGCCAGGCAGCAGGAGTCAAGCAACCCCACCCAAAATGGTGTCTCTCAACACCACCATACCACATGGAAAGGCTCCTATGCCTGGCTGCTTTCAAAGTTGCTTGGTTTCAAATCTGGCTGAGTCTTCCAGCCGTTATTCAACACTTAGTAGCAGCCCAGCAGTGTGTGACAGTGCATGCTTGCCTATGCTTGCCTTGAAATACTGACAAGTGAATGCATGCATGGCTAACCTGGTAGCTGGCTCAGCAGGACAGATCTGCCCCTTCAGCCTTGAATTGTGAGGGTGTCAGCAGGGCGACTTAACAGCTGCATTGTCAGCTTGTTGATGCTGTTCAACAGCATCAAATAGGGAAGTGCCACCCACCTAACCACCTGGGCAGCCAGCAGTGGGGTGGGCAGTCTGTCGGGCAGTGCCACTTGTGTTCAGCTTGTTCCATGGAGTGGTACAAAGGCATACCTGAAAGTGTGTTCCCACCACATTTCCCGCATGCACGTGATCAAGAAGCATATCATGCTACTAGTTCATTGGAACACACCCTGCCCTCTGCCTGTTGCTTGCTACTGTCTTTCCATCCATGGCGCACTGGCAGTCATGAGCCATCAACTTGAACTGGGGCCCGCCGCGCTGTCTTGTCTGTGCATGCAGCTGCAGCGAACTAATGTCCTCTTCAACCGAGATGCGACAGGACCACGACACACTGCGCCCACAACACACTGATCGGATTTTCCAGCTGGTGTTGATAATCATGGATGATTGCAAGCAGTGTGGTGATGAGAGTGGAGGAGGCAGCAAGCGCAAGCGGCACACTCAACCAAGACCCCACAATGGAAGAGTATCAGGCCCCAGAGTATCAGGCTGTTACAGCAACTTCTCCTAAACCCTAACTAATTGACACCTTCCATGAATGCCATGATGTGTGTGACGCGTATACCCAGCATTTTCATACATCATGCTGATACTGCATCGGCGATCACACAAGACCCGGTGTGCGCAGTGCACACGCCCTGCCACACAACGCAACCGCCATCACCTGCAATCCCATGCGCGCAGCAAAGCAGCGGCACCACCCTTCAGCCTTCACATGCACCAATGCAGTGACGAGTGCCCGCTCTGCTGAACACTGCTGCAGCAGCAGCGATTTGAAGGCCCAGGGTGTCACTGACGGTGACCAAGCCCCCTTGTAATACACAAAGTAGCTGCTGGTGCTGATGTTGCTGAGCCCCAAGCCACGAATCTAGGCAAACACCGCCAGAAAGACTCTCAGCAAGACAGCCGACCCTGCTTCTACACCATGCATTGTTGCTGCACCCCCAAGAATCAACCCCAAATCCACGCCCTGCATAACCGAGATGTAGTATATAGACTTGCGGGTAAAGAACACCGCAATCGAGCAGAGACCAACACTACCTGCTGCCGCCCCTTTGCCCTTGCACCCGTCAATCTACAAGCCGGGGCAAGCTCGCAAAAGACGACCAGCCAACCAACAAGCCATATGGCTGTTGTAGTGGCGCATCAGGCATTGTCAGGCCAGCCCAAGCCCCACAAACAACAAGAAACCTGCTGCTGCTGTGCCCTGGTGCCTGCTGGGTGCTGAGCATGCAGTGCTTGGGTTTAGGCCAGCGCCTGCACAGGGTTCTTCACCAGTTGACACTGGCTGACAAACCCTGCTGCTCACACTTGAACCCAGAGTAGCGGAGGTCAGTGCACACAGCACATACCGACGACAGGTAGCGGAACACGCGGAAGCAGCGCGCTGTAGCACGAACCACTCATATAAACACGGGTAGGGCGCAGCCACCCAACAGCGAAAGCCTGCTCGTGCTGCTCCTGTAGCTGCTACTGCCGCTCTGCTGGCCCTGTGCATATCACGCTGCTGGCTCCACAATCGCCTCGTGCTCCCAACTTGTCAAGCTCCAGCAAGGAAGGCAGCAGCCACGAGCAGCTGAATGCATCTGTGAGCTGCTCCAGCTTGCACGCTGTGCTGCTGTTGCCGCCCTAGTGCGCCTCTCCTGGGACCAGGGAGATGCCCAGCACATCTCCGACCTTGGGCACGCGGTCGACCCGCTTGAGTGTGAAGAACTCGCCCCCAGCCACCAACTGCTTGGGGGGCTCTCCCTCACGGATGATGCCCCAGATGACCAACGTGTCGTCCTCAGGATCAGTCACGCCGATGATGCGCTCACCTGCACACGGTGGAAAGAGGGGGAAAACAGGGTAGTTCGTGCAAAGCGCAGTGAAATTTGCTTGCTGCAGCTGTGCAGTTGCATCGCAAACAATCTTGGGAGGTGCACCTTGGCGCGGCGCAGAGGCTGCTGGCTTTCCAAACCATCAAGCCAGGCTTCTTAAACCATCAAGCCAGGCTCAGGTACAGTCACCAGAGCAACAGGGTAGCTGTCAGCCCCGCAATCCATACTCACCCAGCAGTGAGGGCACAGTGATAGGGTTGTCCTCGGTGCCGAACCGTGGCTCGTAGGCCCTGCGAATGAAAGCAGCAGCAGATGGCCGGTGCCAGCACACGACGTCAGCACAGCAATGCCATCGTAGCGCCCTTTTTCAAGGTATGCAGCACCAGCATGTGAGGGCTGCAGAGTACCTTGCCTTTCTCAAAGACGGAACTTTGCTGGCCACGTGACCACCACCAAAATGCTGCTGCATGGCTGCTGCCACTTGCAGCAGCAGCACGTGATATGCAGCTTCCCACATGCACGGTTGTGACCAGTCACAGCTGCTCTGGCTTGAAATCACAGCGAAGGCGGATCAAGCTGCACACAAATCCACATCACCAGCAGTGTTCAGCTCACCAAGCCTCATCCCAGATGTCCTTGTCTGTCAAGTGGCCATACTTCTCATCAGACCTGCAGGCAGCAGCACCAACAGCAGAGGGGCTCATGTCAGCACACCTGACGCTGGCATATATCAGGATTTGCATCACATCCAAGCAGGTGGGGGGAAGAAGGGGAAGGGGCAGTGCAAACAAGGTGACGAATCCCAGCCGCTCCCGTGCACCCACTTGCAGCTGCTCCTGTGGCTGCCCTGCAGATCGCTCTAGGGCGGCAAGCTGGCTAGCGCACTGGGGACAGAGGGGGGGGGGGGGGGGGTGAGCTCTGTGTCACACTGACTGCTTGATCGACTCGCATGCTGCAAGGATGTTGGGGAGTGTGCATCGTGCAGTGCGGGTGCCGCAGCACGCCATCACGACAGGCAGCAGCTGCTGACGTGTGTACATCAACCCGGGCATTCTGCAGCCCTGCAGTAACAGCCAGGTGAAGCACCGGCCCACTTTTGCCTGCGCTGCAGCACAGCTGCTATAACTGTCATACCCTCATGGCTGCTGTACATTCAGGGTGTCGCATAATGTTCCAATCAATCGAAAATATTGTCACGCTGCTGATGACAAGGACCAGTATGTGCAGCAGCAACATGAATATTGCAATGCTTGCATGTGTGCTGCGCGCCTGGCGGGGCGACAAGGCAGTCTGCGCGACACGCCGTAAACCTATTGGGGGTACAGGCCCAGCAAAATCCAATGCATCGCGTTGGCACCAGATCTGTCCTCGCAAGTGTGACGCGGACACTATGTGCATCGCAGTGCATGACCAAGCATGACCCGCAGCAACTGCTGCTGTCACAGTGGAAAGCATCGACATGAAGAGACCCTGCAGCCTTGGCAACTGGAGATATCCATCACTACCACATGAGCCGCTGCGCATGATTACTGCTTGCACTGCTGCACCCTGGTGTCTGCTGCGCATTGAGGGCATGGACATGATGTGCTGCCACACGACGGCTGGTGTCGATGTTAACAGCAACATGCGCATGGCCCCAGCGTGCAGGCGATTGGGTACAGCTGCGTTTGCCCTGTATGGCCAATGTGCTCATCCAAACTGGTGCAGCACAGCTGCGCAGGTGCCCCTATGGCGCTGGTGACTGACACAACAGACTCTGGTGCATTGCGGCCACCAACTTGTCTTCGAAGCAGCTACAGCAGCTGCCGACCATCCCCCCTGGACTCGCTGAAAGCTGACCTGGGCATCACCAGTTGTGGCGGGAAAGTCGCTGCTGCAAAGCACCCAGCTGTACAGTTACAAGACCGCACCAGCTTTTACCCCCCGTCCCCCTTCCCTGCACTACTACTTGTGGCTCCACTCTCCCCTGTCACTGCCGATGCTGCCAATGACTGGCCGGCACTACAGTCACAAGCTTCTGACCCACTATGATGTTACTATAGTGCATGTCTAATCTGCAGGTGCAATGCGTGCTTGATGGGTGGGATGATTCAGGCAGCTTACCTTGCTGCAACTGCCTCGCCTCCTGCTGTGGTGGGTGCAGTTGCCTGCCAGCTGTTCCTGCTAGTGTGGAAAGCTGACTGCACAGTGCTGCTGGCAACAGCGCTGCCCTTGAGCCATGAGGCCGCAGCAGCGGAAGCTGCAGGGAGCACCTGCGAGCGTAGTGTCCCGGCAGCGGCAGCAGCACATTGTCAGCGCACCATACCCCCTACCACCAACTGCAAGGCACGATCCCTAGCAATACAGCTTGTCGGGTAAGAAAGGGATGCTGTCACAGGCATGTGCTGCCTTCTTGCTGACTGAAACACTCCAACAGCCAACTGATGCTGAGGGCCCACAAACAGCAGCAGGTGCCAACTAGGGCAATGCCGCTGGGAAGGGTGGGCATCTCGGCTTCCGACCACCCCAAACCAGCCCTGACACCACAAATACCCAGATCTGAGGAGAGGCATCCCCAGGCAGACCCGGATACGTGTCAGCGAAATGCCAGATCGGTGCTCGTAAACAGCCCCAAGGCCCGGCAGGTCGTCCAGTGGGGGCCAAAATCGGACGATTACAAGCATGAGCTGTCCATACAGCACCCAAACACTCCACGTACCACCCACATGAGAAAGCATTACCTGGGAAGCAGTGCTTCTGCTCGCCACGCCAGCCACCAGCTGCGCCAAACGACCAAAGGCGCTCATACCGTTTGATATAGTCTTTAAAGCAACGAAACACGACCTACGGGCCGATGCACACTGCTGCCAAGCTACTGCGCAATCAACACATGCCACAGGGCCCAGGAACAGCCCCTCACGAGATTCCAATGAGTATTGTTTCTGACCTGGCCCCACGACGTCCCCTGACCTATCGGAAGAACTCAGCGGGCTTAAGACAAGGGCTTGGGTTTGGAAGTCGACAGCTTTGCTTTGCAACCTAGTGCTGGACCTTGCTCAACGCCTTGCACACTGTCTCTATTACTACTTAACGGGTCATTGACGGGATTAGCATCAGACAGCCATGTCTTCAGGCCCACTCCAGATTCACCAACCCTTGACATCACAGCATTGCAAAGCAGCGAGGCCCCCCTTTCATCTCGCCTACCAGACTAACAGAACAGTACTGATAGGCCCCACAGCCCCTAAAAGGCCAATGGGGGGATCAGCAACTAATGGGACATGCCAGGCTGGCTGGCCCCCCTCCCCCCCCCCCCCCCCCCACACACACACACCTCAATACACCTGGCAGGTGTAGTGGGCATCCAGCATCAACACAGGCCGAATGACCATACAAGGAACACAACCCCACCAGCCACCGTTGCAGGGACAACACTGATGTATGACAGGATGTACAAGGACAGCATCGCAGCATGCACAGCTGCGCACGTGGGTGCACCCTGCAGGTAGGGTGAGTGCACTGGGGCAGTGCAGACGAAGCACCGCCCACATGACCAAGTATGAAAGACACTGCACATGCAGTGCTTTCAGGACGACACTGATGTACAGAGGGCACCAAGGCCTGGACTACTGTACAAAACGCTCGCAAGCTGGATCTCTCCCCATCTGTTGACGATTCTCACACGGCACAATGGGCGCGCATCAGCAGGCACTACCCCTGCCAAGCAACGCCGCAGCTGATCTCAGGGAATGCACACCCTGCCTGTGGTCACAGACATGCACCCTCCAGCAGCCCCCAGCTCCACCAGCAAGCAAACCATCCATCCACACAGCGTATGCGCATGCACCCCTCAATCGCTGTCTGTCATCTCAAAATCTTCGTCAGCATCGGAGTCCCCTGCATGCCCCTTCTTCCTACTGGCAGCCCTGCCGGCCCGTGCCGTCTTCGTGGTGCCCTCTGCTGCAGCGGCTGCTGCTGCTGCGCGCGGCTGTTTGCTGGGCTTCACCTCCTGCCACTTGCCCTGCCCATCGGCCCCAATGACCCACTCCTCCTCAATATCCTGAAACACATAGCCGTCAGGGGCCCTGCACAGCATTCAGACAGAAGCAAGCAGGTGTAGACACCGGGAGTGCAGCCAGCCAATGCCTCAACCATCTCACCATCCAAGGATCTCCCCTCGAACTCCGAACTTTCGTATAAGTGCGTGGGAACGGTGTGTCGCGAGGGGGGGGGGGGGGGAAGCATGCAGGGACACACACAGTAACCCTATGCCGTCCATGACATTCCAGGCTCCCTCCCGCATGTGGTCCTCAGGCAGCTTGATGGGCTGCTTTCAACAGCCGCTGGCCAAGGCGCGAATCACTCTTTGGATCACTTTCCAACAACCGCAGCATCTGACACATTTGAAGTCTGCACTTCTGCTGGCGAGTGTCTTCATGACGCGGCTCACAGCCTCAAACCCGTGGCCAGCACGCAGCTCGACGATGAGCTTCAAATTGATGACTTCGCTTGCCACGACACACGTTACTAATGCTCAAAGCGCTCTCCCTTGACAGCAGCCCACAGTGCCTCCCTCAACCACAGCACACCCACCTGCCAGCAAGTATCTCCATCACGTCCCTCACTGCCTCGCGCATGTGGGCCTCAGGCAGCGTGATAGGGGCTTGAAGTGCCGCTGCCGCGCCTTGCGCATCGGCGGGGTGACGCCGTCCTTGCAGAGATACTTGTCCTCCCCATAGGGGTTGGTCTCGCTGCGAATGGAGGCCTTGTAGGCATCGTCAGCAACCAGCAGCACCTGCGGGGCAGCAGGACGGCAAGGACAGGGAGCGCAAAAACATGCATTTGAGTGCAGTATCGTACCATGGTGGGAGAAGGTATGTGCGAGCTGCCGTGGTCTGATCTGCTCAGACTAGATCTTTCCGGCTGAGACTTCTGTATACAGAAGTTTCCTTGTTTTGTGCCTCATGCACAGCCAGTGTTCTGCCTCTTGTGGTTCAACTTGTACATGTACAAGTTGAACCACAAGAGGCAGAACACATGAGACACAAAGCAAGAAAAACCTACAGGAACAGGCCGCCAGCAGCACCTGCATCGTATTCAGTACGACTTCAAAGCGAAGGTGGTACAGCATCTCACCTGCCCTATATCTGTTACTTTGACCAGGTTAGTGTCATCCAGGGTTTTGTAGGACTCAACGACAGTGGGCAAGTCCTGCAGGTAGACATCGTGCTGCTGCACCTCACCATCTGCAGCCTTCACCGTCAGCACACCCTTGCGGTCATCAGCTGCAGGACAATCAAAAGCGCCAACACACAAACGGCTGTATGACACGGTGGACGTGTGTGGTGGGCTGATTTGCAGACCATGTGTGAAGACATGTACAAAAGAGCCCTGGGTTTTGATATGTCTGTGGTCAACACCCTCAGTCCATGATGCATGCTGCATCTCACCCCACCATGCAGGAAGCACAACAGCAAGGGCAGGGTGATGCTGATGAAGTGTCTTCTGCCCCTCTTCTCGTCAATTGCTTTTGCACATGCACCCGCCTCGTCAGCACACCTTTGCTGTCATCAGCTGCTAGGCGCACACGCATGTCTTGGATGTGCCACGCAGAGCGTCTGGCAACGCTGTCCTGCCAGCCCGGCTGCCATATGACACGTATCTGTTGCTTGCAGTCGCCCCCCCCCCCTCCCCCCTTGCCCCCCAGAGCGACAACAGTAGAAAGGGCACTGCAGCTCCACCTGACGCATCGTGCTGGACATAATGTCTGTACGTTTTTGCATCACACATGTTGGGCCTGACTGGGAAAAGGAAAGCTGCTTCTGATGCATGCACTTGCTGGTGTGGTACTGGGAGGCAAAATTGGCACAGACGCACTTGACTCAAAGAGAAGACGAACGTCCTCGATGTTGTCGCTTTCCTTCCCGCTCTCTCGCAGCCATCCCCTGAGTCTGCCGGCCAACTCTGGGTCCTGGACTCGCAGGATGAAGTGCTGCTCCTCTACAGCTGCTGCTCCAGCCATGTGCTGCTCTGTGGCCTAGCCTCAGCCCAAACAGCTATGCATGCTGGCTACCCTGACAACGGGTGTCACAGAGAACTTTGTGTTCTTTTCTCTGCCAGCACCTTCAAGTTGCAACAGCTGCTGCACAGGTGCACCAGTGAGGGAGCACCACCAGCGGTGCTGCACAAGGGTGAGGCAATGCCTTGTTGCAGCCTGGTCAGTGGATTCACCAATACTGACACAAGCAAAGTGAATCTGAAAGCAAGTGAACGCTGGCTTCGCACGTGGTTGATGCACTGTGTGGATCTGGAACAGCCTGTACACAGCACTTAGTTGTCCATCAGAGTCGGGGATAAAAATCACCGTGTCTTGTAAGCTTCATGTATTCTCAATTGCAAGTTGCTGTCAGCTATCAGATAGCTCTTGAGCTTGCTCCTAGAACCACGATCCCTGGACCCTGCTAATCAGGTCTGCTGCTAATCACTGGGCCAGCGGCGCTGAATGCATGTGACAATTACCAGCTTAGCCATACCGTCAAAACCTGTCGCCCTTGCGCCATTTTCGCTGTTCCAAGGTTGTGCAGACTTCACCTTTTGGTTCCACTGTCTTCTCCATCGACGCGGTGAACAGTCCGCTGAGCGTTAGTAATTGAATTCATCACTATGGCCTTCGCACAGCACCACTGCTTATTGCTGGTGACACTGCTGGTCATGAACATTGTCTGGGGGTGAGTGGACACCTGCAGGCTTCATGCCTGAAGTTCTATCAGTGCCATCAAGACTTACCTGATCGCTGGCGCACGCAGGACACCGGCATCAGCCCATGGTCGGTTCGGCAGGAAACTTTTGTCATGCATGGCGGACAGCAACCCAACGTGAGTGTGCTGGTGAAATGTCCAAAAGGCCTGGTGTGCATGCACTGCACAAGTACACACAAAACGCTGAATTTGCAACCTTTTGAGCTCGACCACAGGATGTTGTTTCGCTACAGTGACACGTCACTGCTGCACCAATGGGAAGGTCCACTCTGTCAGTACACACTGGTATGCAGGCCGTGTGCAGAGCAAGCCTTGGGAGCAGAAGGCGCTGCGGCCATTTTAATTCCTTACTTTTGGTTTCAGCACCATGCAGGTCTGCTCAGCAGTCTCCCGGCTGTTGGACACAAGTTGCTTGAGCATCCACAGCGGCCAGGCTGTCCTGAGGCGATTGGTGCAGCGTGTCTGCACCACTTGACTTGGAGCCTCCAAGTGCTGAGGGCTGGCTACTACTGGCTGAAACACACTCTCATTGGCAGGGGCCGGTTTGACATACGCAGAGCAGGCAGGCGCTCAGCTAGAACCCAACATGCCGCTTGCAAAAGCCCGAGTGTCTCTGCATTTGCTGACTGGTACCGCACGCATGCAGGTACCGGCGTGAGGACGGTACATCCCAGCTGCCTTTGTGCATCACTCAATACTTCCCCAGCGGCCCTGAGGGCCAGTTCAACAGGGTCACCATGGAGACGCTTGACCCTGTCAGCCAGGCGTCCTCAGCCGACCTGGCCCATGCCTGGAGCAAAGGTGCGGAAAGCTGGCACATTGTGTGTCTTGAGGTTGGCACAGGGGCAGGGTGAGCTGGCGCAGCTCAGCTGAGCTAAGGGACTGAGGGTGCAGCTTGCCTGACCCCCCTTAGCTCCCTCCTGGCGTACTGGGTTGTGGCACCTTGCAGGCTGGTTGGCTGACTAGCTGGCTTTGCGTTGGGTGACCAGCAATGGTGCTGGTCCTACAGTACAAGAAGTGAGCGTGACAAATCCAGGCAATGCGACACCAGTGACCTGGCAGCGCCTGCTGGTATCTTTTGCCACACATACACATTTAATCATTGCCCCGCACCCATCTTTTGCCACACATACACATTTAATCATTGCCCCGCACCCATGCAGGAAGTGGGCTAAGCTTCTGTTGCAAGTGGCGGGCTGGGCTGAACCTGCCGTTTGAGTGTGCTGGCGTGCAGTCTGTGACAGAGCTGGACCAGCGCTTGCTGTGAACATTTACATGTTCACATGACATTGACAGGGTATTTGAAAGAGCTGGACCAGCGCTTGCTGCGAATATACACTGTCCGGCAGTGTGTCTGACATTCCGCGGCTGCGCACTTGGATGTGTGCACGTGCAGATCCCGTCAACCCCAAGACTGACTCGCGTCTGCAGTGTACAGGCGAGGTGGCGCCCACCCCAAAGCAGTGCTGGTCTGGCAAGGGTGAAGAGGTGAGAGCAGCACCCGGCAACGCTGCACGGTTCAGCAATGGGTTCTACGGGGTTGCCAGATTGGTGCATTTTGGGGACTGTCGACCTGTCAAGGGCTGCACTGTAAATCTCTGAATGGGCAGGCAGGTGGCTCTACTGTTGCTTCAACATGTTGCAGACCGTGAACCCCGCTGTCAGGCCTGCTGCTGAGCACTCATAACCCCTTGCCTGGCCCTTTTCTGCGCTGCTGTGGTGCCCTTGCAGACTGACGCCACCTTCAGCTCCATATCCTGCTGCAGCACGAGAATATCCTGCTACATCAAGTCTGGAGGGTGTGTCCTGCAATGACTGGGTGTTCAGACCTGCAGTCCCAAGAGCTGTGCCCCATGTGCTGCGACCATGTCTTGGGGTCCTGGTGGCTGTCCTAGACCAAGACATTGGGTCTTGCCTTTGATCTTCTTTTGTATGAGTGTATATGTACATATGAACCAGGAAAGCAGAACTTGGCCCTGTTGAATGGCGGGTTCTGAACAACAGGTATTGTGTGATCCAACCGACTCTTTCCGCCTTGGCACCTCGTGGCGCCCACCATCCCCATTGTGTTTGATCGACGTGACAGTGACTCCTGAACCTGTACTAGTTTGATTAGGTTGCTAGCAAGTCTCTCTAGAGCAAAGACTCCTGCCACTGCAGCGCTGCACCTGCCCAGCTCCAGCCTTATACCGTGTACAACAGGACTGAAATGACGTCTGGGATGATCAGTCTCACCGGCAAGGATCCAGCGGTTCCCTGCTGGCACGCCTCGGCAGTTTCACCGCAACAGCACAGGGTAGCCAGGTCGCTGAGCGCCCAGCTGGGTGCTGCCCCTGGTGAAGAACGTCAGGCCATCCTCAGCTTCTTGGATAGCGTGAGTGACGTGGATCACCACAGCTCCCCATGGTGTCATGCTCGCAAGCAAGTGTACGGAATCACAGCCTTTGAAACTGACTCTATGGCACGTTTGCTTGTTGCATATCGCAGGGAGAGAGCCGACTGTTCAGCCGGTCATGCAGCTGGCCCGCTGCAGAGCCTGCCACGCATGCCTGGCCGCTAACGCCCCAACAGCATGAGCAGGCGCAGCAACAGCAGCGCGTGCCACCCAGCAGCAAGGTTAGGGGCGTAGCGGTCATGACCACTACCATGCCAGTGAGCTCGGCCCACTACCTACCCGCCCACCCACAGGCTGGACAGCTGGGTTGGGGTACCTGTGATCAGTGGTGATCTTTGGAGGGCACAGGCTCGGCTCTTGAGTGTGGATGCATGTGTGTCGGTACATGGAATGCAATCCGCCGTGGCTTCATAAAATGCTCTTGCTGCCAGCAGAGTGTGACCGCTAACTACGTATGGGGTGAAGTGTTGTTTGAAGGGAGTACCATGCTGTGTGCGTGTGTGTGTTGGCGTGCCACTGGCCGCGACTGTGGATAGCAACCAGTGTGTGGGCTGGAGACTGTTGATTTCGTTGCAGCAAGTGCACCGCCAGCGCTTGCAGCAGGGGCTGCTTGGGCTGCCCCTGTCGCAGCGCCTCCCTACCGGCAGGAGGGCAGGGACTCGTGCCCGACACCGCTGTGAACTGTGTTCTTGTACAGATACACACCCAGTTTTGTGTCAGGGATGGCTTGGGTTGAGTATGTTACGTGGTTGGGTCGATTGGAGCGCAGGCTGTCTTTCTCCTGTGTTTGTGTTTGTGCTGGACTGCAGGCTGTTGATTTCATTTTGGTGATGCGTGCATGGGAGGGTGCTGTGCTGTTGTGCCCGGATTGCTGCTGTCGCGTATTTCACACTGTGTTCCCGCACACCCTGTTCGCTTTCCCCACCGTATATCCCACTGTCTCAGTGCAGGTGGAATGCTGGGAACGTGAGAATCGGGAGGGTGTTGTGCTGGGGGTTGTCCTCAGCACAGCCATGTGCTCTCTGCCTGAATGTACCCCGTTTGGTGACCCCAGGAGTGCTGTGACCCTTCCAGCCTGTCTTGGTTTTAATCAATGCATGGCGGGCGCATTTCATGCAGACCTCTGAATTGTTTGTTTGACGGCATGCACACAGCGCATCCTGTGCATGCCCCTCTGTTCGCTGGCCTTCCAGTGCCAGGACAAATTTCTCTTTTGCCCGTCTGCTCGAACCGTGGTCTTTTGTTTGTTTTGTTTGCATTGTGCGCACGTGTGTTTTATGCCGCCTTGTGCTGTCAGGGGTCACCCTGCGCACGGCCAAACACAGTTTGGTTGGTGGTTGATTGGACGCATCGCATGCAGAGTGCTGTCAGCATACATTTTATGTTTGGGCTGTCTATTGCCTGTCATGCAGCATCTTGGCAGCAACAGGCATGCGCAGAGCTACAGCAGTGGAGCGCTGTTCAGTGCCTTGTCTGTCTGGCACTTTGTCCTGCATTCTGAGCTTGTGTGTGCCTCGAGCAGGCACCAGCTCTATTGTGCACAGGAGCGCAGGGGGCGCGCGCGCAGCACACATGCACTCACCGACACAGGGCGCCGTGCACACACGTCACCAGTCAAGACTGACTCTTTCTCTTGTTCTGTTTCTTCGTTTTCTGTCTCGTGTTCTGTCGCATTTCCTGTACGGAGGTCTCCCCCCGCAGCGCCCAGGGACACTGCGTCTTTCTTGCTCGTCACTTGTTCTTTTTTGTGTGACGCTGGGATGTACTACAGCCACTCGTATGGCCTTCGGCTGTCGTCTTGGTGGTGCCTGTGTATACACTTGCTCTTCCAGTTGCCGGGTAACTGGCTGTTTGCTTTTGGACCTAGGCATGAGCATACGTGGGCTTGATGGGCGCCCCCATGAGCATACGTGGGCTTGATGGGCTCCCCCCTGTGCTGATGCATGCTGTCTGCATGCACCGGTCTTTTTTCCCTGGCAGGTTATGGGAGGGTGTGGCAGGTGTGCAGTTGGCTGCATGTACGAGCAGGGTGTTGTGGCAAGCTGGAGTGGCAGTACGCTGATGCTGTCTGAGTGGTGGGTGGCTCTGTGTGCCTCTGTCAATGGTTGACTCGGCGCGCAGCCGTCTTTGGCTTCGTTCCTGCTTGCATACTGCGTGGGAGGTTCTCCTGCAGATTGTATGTGCTCTTGTGGCCTGGGACACACCAGCGGGCACCACCAGACAGTTGGCCACAGCATGTTGTACAGCACCAGGGCCTGAGACTTTGGGTCGTCAGGTGTACTTGTGCTGGTGCAAGGAAGATTGGGCACACCTTGCGCAGCTGGGAGGCTGGCGCGATGATGGCCCCTGCTTGCCAGCAAGGTTCTTTTTCTTTGTTGTTTTGTTTGTGTGTCTGGGTGTCCCGTGTCCATCCCTGCATGGCAACCCCAGCATCGCTGTTGCTGTATGTGCTGCTCTCTTGCCGGCTCTCTTCTCTGGCAGACGGCCAGATTTTCTTGCACAACCTGTTTGTGCCGTGTAGCCATGCTAGCTTCCTGTGCATATGCTGTGAGGAACACCGTATATGCACCAAGCGAAGGCCGCATGCTGGTGCTTTGTGTTGTGTCAAGTGTACTGCAGCACTAGCTATGGCGCCTATCGGGGCGCAGTGTGAAGCACACTACTTGGTGCAGCACAGCAGTAACGTGTTGTCCCGAGTTCAGCTCAGGCAAGTGCCTGCTGCTGTGCTGGAGATGTGCCATGGCTTCGGCGAGAAGTTGCGCCTGATGTCATGTATGTGCGGCTTTGGCACTGCTATTTTTTTGGCTCTGCTCTTTTTTTGGCAAGATCTTTCGCATCATCTGCCTGCTGCATCGACATGGCTACAGACAGCAGCAGGGTATCAGCGCCAGGTCAGTCCTGCGCTGGTTGCTGTAAGTACGGATGTTGGCAGGGGGGTGGTTTGCATGCTGAGCAGCACACGTCTCAGCAGCTGTGATAGCCCTGTGGTTTGGTGGATCTTTGTGAACGCTGTGTCAGGGTGACATGGTGTCTTTGGTTGCAGTATGCGAGGGAGCATATCCTTGCTGTATGAGAGGAGTTGCTGTGTCAGGCCATCATGCAGCATGCGCATGGATGTATGGCGGTGAAGGGTGTCTCTGTAGGGTGTCTGACTGTCTATGGCTATGGTCGTTGCCCTGGAGGCTGGTGGTATGCTGGCTGGAGCTTTGATCTGCTTCATTTCGCTCCACCACCAGAGTTGCCTGCAGAATCCCGTGCTGGTCTGCAGACCAGCAAAGCCTGGCATCTGCATACAGCCTTACGAGCTTGAGTAGGGCAGCATGTCTTTTGTAGTGGAGGCAGCTTGGCCAAAGTGCCAAGGTCACAGCGGTACATATCGGTGCTGTCACCAAGATTTGTCCATGAGTCAGAGCTGGGGACGCCTTGATGTGTGCTGGATCCCTCGCCTGGCTCCACACACTTACGGTTTGCCCGGGGCCTTCCATGCTCTGGTATTTGTTCACCGCTGCTACCGGAGCAGCAGCGGCATGTCTTATGTTTGGGGTTTGGTTGCTGTGTTTGTCCTGCATGTGTGACTCAGGTCAGCCATGGTCTGCCAGCGGTGCTGACTGGTGTCCTGGTGGCGGCGGCCCAAGAACAGGGGGAGTCTTATCTTTTTTTTTGAGACTTGGGCCGCAGTGTGGTCTCGCTCTCTCTATTATGCCAGTGCACGCGCCTCCTCATGTTGACGTATGACATGTTGACCGAGCGATGGCAGTTGGGGGTGACATTGCGGACTGGTAGTGCGCCTGACAGATTATGGTGTATGGTGCGGTTGCAGGTTGTTTCTTTGGAGTGACTACAGCTCTTTTGTTTCTGAATTCCGCCATGTCATTATGGCACCATGCAGAGTGTCTGAACTCAAACCCAACAGGCACGTGCTACCTTCTCTTATGTCAAAGCCTGTACATGGTGAGAGCAGCAGGGGTTGTGTACATGACAGAAAGGCTATTGGTGCTGCCGGTTGCAAGGCGTGCATGTGCATTCTGATGATTAGCAGGGTGCCGTCAGTGACCCTGAGGTGCCTGTACAATGCAGCCTGCAGCTGCTGGTCTGTTTGGTTTGACACGCCTATGTTGGGTATGCACTGTTGAGATGCGCCACAGCTGTTTTTGCTGGTGCAGTCGGGGCTGCCACTGCGTTCGCCTGGGTGGGTCTGCACAGCACTGCCTGTGTCTGTTTCTACTTTCATTACTCTCTCCTTTTGGTCTTCCCCAGCTGTCACATAGTTGCTCCTGTTGTGGACGTCACATGAAGGCATGTGCTGACTGGCGTAATGCCAGTATACGAGTTGCTGCTGTTGTGCTTGACCTTGCGACCCTGTGTTGCTGCTTGACCCATGCTGCTGTTGTGTCGAGCTCAGAACTTGATCAGCACGGCAGCCAGTCGAAGGCCTGCTGGGCACTCATTGCTGCTGCAGGTGCATGGGATTAATGCAGCTGCTGTATATGTAGTTGTTCAGCTTCAGAGTTGCCTGTTGCAGCCCAGGCTGGGCGCTCGCTCTTGCTCTCCTGCAGGCATCGCTTTGTGTGCTTGCACTGCTCTGGGTCTTGCGTCTGTGGCCATGGTTCTTTGTTCTGCTGGCTGGGGTTGCGTTGACACAGTGAGGAGGCTCAATCAACTGGTTCACTTGCTGTCGTGTGCAGTTGTGCGTTGGAGTTGCATGCAGCTTCCCAGGCATGCCTCGCCTGTGTCAGGCTCATGCAGGGTTGGCCTTGGCATGTGAGGGTTTTGGTACAGTACTCCCTGTGGAGAATTGCACGTGTCAGGGCACGAAGAGTGCGCCTGAGTGCACCTGCAGGTTGTGTTGGTGTGTCGACATCGAGGTTGTATCAGTTGTGTGTATGCGTGTATATGTGTTGATGGTTGGTGCCTGAAGGGCCCCTCACGGCCGGACCTTGCACCTTGTTTGAACAGGGGCTTACAGCTGTCACTTCAGCTGTTGCGATGTGCTGCGCTACGTAAACTCCTGCACGAGCTGTTTTGTTCACCCTTTGATGACTCCCTGCACATTTTATGTACGGCGCATTGGGGCACTGAAGTGTTGGGGCATTGAAGGGACCATGCGCTCTGCCACTGCTGCGGTGTGTGCTCATGAAAGGAGGTACCCAGCATACACTTTGTGACACCTGACACAACCTGTGTGCTGCGCACAACTGTAGATCCCTGTGCCTCAACAGCTGTACTGTGCTGTGCTGCGTTGGTCTGAATTAGAATTGGTCGAGAACAGGTGCTCTTGACCAGCACACAGTCAGCAATGCATGCCTGTCCTCTGTTCAAAACTCATGGTGAAGGCTTTTTTGCTTCTGTCTTGGTGTGTGTATGTGTGTGCTATGTGTATGAGTGCGGGGGCATTTGATGTGATGGGCAGGTGGCAGGCAGACTTCTGCCACCAAGTGCGGTGCTGTGCTGTGGTATGCTGTGTGGCAGCACAACCCCACGCCCATGAATGGTGGCACTTCATCCAGCTGTGTGGACTGGTGCAGGATTGAATAGCGTGTGTAGATTGGGCTGCCCCTGGCAGTTATACTGGCCTCCGTTAGGTTGTGATCAGAACGGCTGCTAAGGGGCGCAAAAGAGGGTGTGGGCTGTTGTGTGAGGTTGCTGTTGTCGGAGTCTTGTGGTGCTGGTTGTCTGCTGAGCCTGTGTGATGCGGTCTTGGGTGGGGGTTCTGGTGCGTGGTTTAGACACAAGAGCAAGGATGCACATATGTAGAAAGTTAAAGCTTATCTTTAGGATGTAGAAAGGCTTATCTTTTTGTCTGTGTGGGTTCACAGGTTAGTGCCTGCATCGGTTGCGTTGGGATGCAGGGCACGTCTTTGATCATGGTTGGGATGGTGGCAAGGGTGTCCTGCTTGGCTGGACTGCGTCAGCACACTGTGCTTGGCACTTGTGCCATACATACAGCTGGACAGGGGCCTCTGTATTGTAGTGGCACATCCCGTGCTGATGTGTGCACTGCATATTGGTGGAGTGTGGGCACAAGGACTGGGCGGTTTGCTTTTCAATAGCCGTCTTTGTTACACCCCTCCTCTCAACAGGCATGCCAGCCCATATTTATGTGCGCCACCCATCCACGTTGTGTTTTTGTGGGGTTTAGGGGGGTGCGACTACTACCCAGTCCTAGTAGCAGTGCATGAATGTGCATGCGTGTATAACGCATCAGCACCTTTGAATGGTTGCTGGGCCTGTGTCACCCCTGGTCCCTTTTACATCAAGTGTGTGCTGATTTGGTTGACCCACTCCAGCGCACATGTCTACCATTCTAAAGCTGCCTGAGCAGTGTGTGCCGAGGGCTGCTGCTACGTGAGCACCAGTAAACGGTCTAGGCTAATAATAGGCATGTGCATACCCTGTTTCGATGTACGTGGTGTGCTGCTTCGGTGTGTCTCTGTTAGCGGCAGTAACTTTGCTGTTGTTGGTGCTTTTGGGAGGTGGGTTGGGCCAGTACTGTCGCTTGAACAGTTTGGTTCAGTGCTGTTTCTTTTGGTTGCAGGGGCTGTGCACACCAGCGTTATCAGTGAGGGGTTACACTTCCCTTTTTCCACGCAACACCTCTCTTCTGCCTGCAGAGAATGCATGCAAGGGTTTGCCTCTGGCTTTGCAAGCTCCGTCACCTCTTGCTTTGTGTGCATGGTGTCGACAGGCCATGTCATTGAGTGCCTTGCACAGGCCATACAGTGCCATACTGCAAGCGTCGCTGGCATACAGTCGCAACTGCACCACACGCATGCCGTGTTTGTTTGCGGCCGCTGTTGTTGCTGGTCATGGTTTGCGCCTAGGAACGCTGCCTGTAGGGTGGATTGGAATGTGTGCTAGCGCATGTGGGTGCAGCTACATGCGCGCACATGGATCGTCACCAGGACAGCACACTGTTGTTGATCGGTTGTGCCTCTGTTGGTGGCTACTGTGCAGAAGTTGTGTGTGTGTGTGTGTGTGTTCAGCGGATGTTTGCCGTGATGCAGCTTTGTGAGGCTTGTGTGCGCCCCGCCAGTCTGCTTGGCAGGTTGACTGTTATCCATAGCAACAGCACCCTGTCTGCTACGGGCTTGATCATTCTGGGTCGCCTGAGCTCCCAGTTCCTTTTTTAGGGAGGCATGGTGCAGCTAGTTTTCTTTCTGCTACAGTGTTGTGGGCCCATGGAGTGGCTGGTGTTGAGTCCATATGAGTCTTGACGGGTTGAAATAGTGTTGCTTCACGTCACGTTGGGGGCACTTGGGTGCCTTTGTGCTGAAGTATTGATTTCAGTACAAACTACTTATCTGCGATGCGCCAAGGGTTCATGTGTGTGGCAGTGCTATGTTGGGAGGGTGGCAAAAGCTGATGAAGGCGCATACAGTGACGTACGTAGTCGAACAGCCACTGTGCCTACAGTGATCGTACAGCTTGTACCTGACGGTTGTATGTGGCAGCTGTTGTAGTCACCATTTCGTGGACCGCAGTTGCCCTTGGCATGGTGTTGTGCTCATGGCAGCCTGCAAGAGGGCTTGATTCATGGGGACTGTTTTGCTGGCAGTGCTTCTCTGCGCCAGGTGAATTACATTGGTTGTGCGGGACTGTGCTTGTGGGCCCTTGTGCCTGCCCCAGCTTGGCATGTGGCATAGATCGTTTTATTCACAGGCTCAGAGGCTGCCTTACTAGCTGGGTTGTCGTGTCGTCTGTGGTGTGCTCTTGCGCTTGCTGGTTGTTTTGGGCGGGGTTGCCCAGAATGATCGGCTGCAATGTGTCGTTGACAGAGGGCATGCATGCTGCCTCTCTGCATTGTGGCGGGAAAGCAGGTGTGGCAGGCCCAACAGCAAGGTCGAAGGGTTTTGTTGCTAACCTGTTGCTGGTGGAAGCTGTTGACGGCTTCCGTAAGGACGGCTCAGACCGTATGGGGCATGTTGGCATGCCTGCTGGTGGCCCTTGCTTCTGGCATAAGTTGCACCATCGTGTATGTCTTTGTTGCGTCAGCTGCTAGAGTATGTCGTTTGTGCGACAGGCGCTGGTAAGTAGGTTGTTTTGAGCCGTGCCCCTTGTTGTGTTTGGGCTGTTGCACAGGATGCTTTGTTTGTGTGCTCTTTTTTCCGTCAACTGCTAGATGCTGTTGATAAGGGTGTTTCCAAATGCATTTCTTGGATCGCCAGGTGGTTGGAGGTTGGGCCGTTGTGGTTCAAGCCGCTGCCCAAGCCTGGCCACCCTCTTTGTTTTGTCGGACGTACGCTGCTGGTGTTTGTTTTCCACTGCACATGTGTGCATTAGTAGGAAGCCCAGAAGGAAATGGTGGTAGGGCTTGGTGGCTATTGCTGCGCCAAGCAGCCTTCGTAAACATGCACATACAGCCAAGGTGCATGCAAGCAGCCTTGCAGCATGACTGTGTTGCTTGGGATGTCCCCGCGGGGGCGGTTGGCTCAGTGCAGTTGTCAGTTTGCTGTGTCAGGAGGTGCAGGCTGTCCTGCAGCGGCTGCACCCAAGGCATCAGTGACACTGGCTCCTAGACGTAGTTTGTTCAGGGGCTATTTTTCTGAGGCTTTGTTGCTTTCAAGTACAGAATGCTGCAGTCACACAGCAGCATGTGCAGAGGCTGTTGTGTGAGCCAGGTTGCTTGAGATGACTGGTTTTCAAGAAGAAAAAACTGTGTATTTGGAAAGTTTGTTTTTGGTGTACTTGGTAAGTTGGTTGCCTGGAACAACAGACCCAGGTGTGTATGTCGCTTGGCATGTACAAGAGAGATGCATCATGAGGCACCACCTGTGGTTTGCTTACTGGCAACATCCTGTAGCAGTAACTTTGTAACAGTCATCACAACTGACAGGGTCAGTGAAGCGTTTATGAAGCTTACTTATGAAACTCACAATCTGAGCCTGCAGTGTTTCCAGATCAATCTCCTAGCTGTTGATATTGATACAAGCTGCAAGCATGTCCTGCATGGCGTTGGAACAGCTTGTAACAGGAGAAATGCAGCCACAAGAGACACAGGGGATGGTTACATCAACAACCCTACATTCCACAAGCCACTGTCATGACTTTCGCACAGCACAGCACTGTTGTGCAGTTCAAGCCAATCGGCAGCAGATCGCGGTAGATACACGTGTACAGGAGGCTGAGCATCTCGAGCACACCCCATGCCCACAACAGCACGCCTGAGGACCAGACTCTTGTCAAGGATGCAGCCGGCACAAGGATGTGAGTATTCCACAGCTATAGCATCACAACATGGAAAAGTGTACAACCATGACTCACACGTAGCTGGCCTCACCAAACTACAATCACGGAGGGCTCAACCAACATGACGGCGCAGGGTGACATGCGCTGCCGCGAACAACAGCAAACATGGCACATAGCAAGTTGGAACACACATGCTCCTGAACACAAAACAGCCAGTAGCCGCCACCTCAATAGGGGTACCAAGTCAAGTGCAGTAAGGGTCAACAGCAATCGAGCCCAGTCATGTACGAGCAAACACGCAGCACTGGTTGCAACAGCTGCCCTCTGTAGCAGTTGCCAACTTCTCTGTAGCATTTGCCAATCACAGCGCCGCCACCAGTAACCCTCAGACTCCGCAGCCGCTGATGTCGCCCAAAGGGAACAATGGCTCTAGTCAAGAAAACGCGGGTCCAGTACACGTGCTGCACGCCACCAACCAGGCGTTGCACAAGCTCTGCCGCACCTTCCAACCGACAGGCGCACTCTGGGTGCACAAAAGGGCAGCACAGATGGGCTGCAACCAGGCTGCTAGTCACTCCTGCCCCACCCACCCACAACGCCAACTTAATGCAGGACGCTGCCAACCTAGTGAGGGATCCACCATCCTTGCCAACACGGGCATGTAAGCCTTCTCAAGTCCAAACCTCCTGTTGTCCTGTCATTGACTTCGCAACTGTCACACAACATGCATCTGCGCTGCCATGCTTACTGTGCCTGGTAGCCACATACCCACACACTGTGCCACCCATGACTCAACACAAGGCCTATGTGCACACACATATATGTTTCAACAAGGCGCAATTCCAGGACTGGTATGACAACAAGCAAAGGGGCCATGTCGATGTACACACGAACACCCACAATTTCAAGCCACAGGGGACTGCGCTTACCAAGTGACAAGCAGCCTGCTGGCTCCATGAAGGCAATGGCAGCTGGCTGATGGCATGTGGGTGATGGCAGCTGGATAAATGCTAGCCGGCAGCGGACAATCACTGTTGAACACCACCAAAGCCGTGCTGATGGGCGACACCACCACGCACACACACACGCACGCACGCACGCACGCACGCACGCACGCACGCACGCACACACACACACACACACACACACACGCACACACACACAAGCTACTCAAGTAATCCCTGTGCTAACACACACACACACACACACACACACACACACACACACACACACACACCGTTCAGGACATGCCATGCAAGTTCAATTGCAAACCCACACACCCTGTGCCTACACACAGGCAAGCAGCCCTTTGTGCGCAGCATCGCATTGTCAGGTCCAGCACACAAGTTGGCCAAACAGGCAATTGACTATCAACAAGAACGCATGCGTGCAGGAACAAAATACCCATAAAGACATGCCCAGCCCAATGGCTGCAGCACCACAGCTGGGTTGCCCAAAGTGCGCTGCAGGGATGCAGCCATGTACAGGGGGGACACGCGGGGCCACACAATCCTGGCCCCTGCAGGCACAAGGTTCTAAGCAACCCAAAGGACCAGGGCCACTCAAAGCGGTGGCTGAAACTATGCAGACACATGAAGCATGGGTGCCACCTACACCTGTCTTCACGCTGTTATGTACGACGCTGGTGCTATAATCCATGGTCAATGCGCGTACAGTACAGCGCGCCCAAGCAGGGCTAGCCACCACCCTCACAAAGCGCAGTGCCCCTGCAACGGCATGCTGCCCCCAGCTGCAGCGTGCAGCCAAGCAAAATGGTGATGACTTCTACAGGCCCTCACTTGCAACTTGCTGGTACAAAGACGCCTTCTGGCTGAGCACTAAAACAACACTGTGCATTCACATATGTACAAATCTGCCCTGCCCGCCCTGCACAGGGGTACTGCCTCCCAAGCCTGGGGAGCCCAGACCACGGCATGCCACAAAGCAACTACTGCAACAAAGCCACCCAGACAGCAGCAGCAGCAGCAGCAAGGGTGTGCATTGCAAGGCACCAGCTGCAGTGCATGCATACAGCAGCACCTGCTGCCTGTGGAGCCTGGCGGCAGACCCTACAGAAACCCAGACTACAGGAGCTCTGCATACACAACTCCAACAACGCTCCCACTGCTGCAAAGGCCACCATCCGTGTGATGGTGATCCTGTCAAGCGCACGCCACAACAGCAACTGCAACAGTTGCTGCTGCGCCTGCACGATGGCAGGCCACAACTTCTGCTGCTGGTGCAGGTGACGTTACGCAAGTGAGCAGCCGAAACTATCGTCACCGGCTGCGTCATTGACAGTGGCGACTCCGTGCAGGAAGCAGTGGGGCAAGAGCCTGACAAAAATACTCTATGAACAGAATCCTCTGAGATCCAGCCAGCAGCAGGCAAAAGCCCTGCACGCCAGGAACACACCAGCATGCATGCATCAGTGCGCAGGCTGCGCGCCGCCGCCCCCGCTGCTGCTCCTGCTCTTGCGCCTGTACACCTGCACGTAGCTGGCGGTCTGCCCCCCCACGTTAACCACTGTAGACAGCCGCAGCCGGTCCTGCTCGTCGATGCTGAACTCATCTGTGGCATAGCCACCATGCGGCTGCTCCCAGCTATACTGCAGCTGAATGGTGCCCTTGCCAGTGACCTGAGCACGGCCAGTGGCACGTCCTGCGATCACGATCATGAAAGTAAATGCGGACAGGACGACAGCAACGGAGGCAGCAGCAACAGCAGCAGCAAGTCAGCAGCGGCAGCGTGATCACTACCAACAGGTTCAGGTGCCATGCAAGGATGGCAGGAGGCAGGTACGCACACGTGGAACTTGACGATGCAGACTGCATACTATCATCAGACCCCATGCACAGGCTTCTGTCCGTACTGCCCGGCCAAACGCGCGCGTCCAAGGTCATAAAAAAGCAACTCAATGGGTCAGCAGAGCAGCAGGTCAGCACTCACCCCTGCGCATGTCCCTCCTGCGGTTCAGGCACAGCTCACCACTCCAGGGATAGAACTCAGACAGCTGCAGGCACACCAGGCAGCACACACAGACAGAGCCGCACAGTCAGTCACACCAGCCAGCATCACACCAAACAGCAGCATCGTCATTGACTAGAACCTCGCCACAGCTGTCAGGTATCCACGTCTGGTGTGCGACCCGGCAGATGCGCAGCCCTCCGCGCGGTGCACCCCACACAACTGCAACCACTGCAACAATCACGCCGCGGCTGCTGCCTGCTGTACCAGCTCAAATTTGCAGGCAAGATGAATGGTACCACACGCCACCAACGCCCCTCACGCAACACCCCCCCCCCTCTGCTCCCACCCCTGCTACCAACACACACGCGCACACACCTTGAACCATGAGATGGCGCTGAAGACAGCAAACTTGAACCGGTCCTCCTCTATGCTGAGCTGCACGCCCCTGATCAGCTTCACCGCCTGGCGCATGAGGGCATTGAGGTGGACCAGCCGCATGGCAGCATCCATGCTCTCCGACGCAGCGGCGTCCTGCAGGACAGTGGGGATACATCAGCAAGCAGCAGGCATACATCAGCACACAGGATGCGGCAAAGTGAGATGCATGCTGTTACGTCATCAGGTGCATGGCAGCGTCCATGCTCTCCAACGCAGCAGCATCCCGCAGGACAGTAGCCATACACCAGCACACAGGGGCAGCAAAGTGACGGTGTCACCAGCTGCATGGCATTGTCTATTCTCTGCATCAAAGATCCTGCAGCAGACAATGAGACTGCAGCAGACAATGAAAGCACACTAGCGGGCACGAAGAGGGTGGGTGTGATGGATGCCGTGAGGTCACCAGCTGCATGGTCTCACGCTATATGAGCATGCGACCTGTGCTATTGTCTTGGCGGGCGTGCTGGCCAGGGCACTCGAGAGGCACTGCTGTTGTGCGCGCGTGCACGCGAAGGGCTGGTCAGCTGCACCCCAACTGCTGACTATGCATGAGATCAGTGCAGCCGGGCCGACCACATGGGGGGTGTTTTTCACCCAGTGCAGGGTGCAACTGCCTTGGGTTTAGGGGGACACTGGGGACACTGTGAACGGCTCAAGGCTCCACACATGCATGACCAAAAATCAACAGCAGCTCTCACCTTGATCCAGGTGCCGTGGAAAGCTGCCAGGATCTTGGTGGGTGGCTCCAAGTCAGCAATGACCATGGTGGCATCACCATCAACAGACTGGGCCTCTGCTGCCTCCACACTGCTTACCGATGCTTGCTGCTTGCCTATTGACAGTAACGCTGGTGCTGCGAGCAGCCAAGTGAGAGCAGCGGCTGCAGCCAGGTCTGGTTGACCCCTAAGCAACAGCACTGCGACTGTGTAAGCAGCCACGGCCAGGGACAGCAGCAGCAGCAGGCTGGAGTAGGCATAACTCATGTTGAGTCTCTGGGACTGCAGGCTGCCGTCCAAAGCATCAGCTGCTTGCTGTGCTGTTGGGGTTGCTGCCTGTTCTGGGGACCCTTGGAAGGCGTGCACCAGCTGCCTCTGCTGCTTGCCGAGCCTGAGCTCCTGCTGTGAGGTGTCTGTCACTCCGTTGCGTTGCTTCCTGCGCCTGCCCACCACCACAACGCCCGCTGTGACAGCCCCAGCAGCGAGTATGATGATGCGCTGCATTTTTACTGAGCTTGCACTGACGGTGTTCTTGCAGCACACAGGACCGCAGCACACAGGTAACAGCTGAACGTGAGGGAGATGAAACAGCCGTAGGACGTGTGTCGGAGCGATGTGGGAGTTGAGAATGTGCTGGTTAGGGACCAGCACAGGGGACGCGCTGTCAAATTCGAGGCAGCAAGAAACCTTTTATTGTCAGCAGCGGGACAGCTAGCTCACGTGAGCCCCGGAGTTATCAGCGGCTGGAGCCGTGAGACCGTTGGCTGCTGACAACACATAACAAATCACTGAATCTGATAAGTTGCACACTGTCAAGCTCCCAGAAGCTGGTGTGTCAAGCAGCATTGCTGATGAGGGCCCTCCACAAGACTATCCACAGGAAAGGAACAGGCCTGAGGGCAGGGGGGAAGGGGGGAAGAGGGTTCCCCCCCCCCCCCAAAGTGGGAGCACACTACACAGATACACCCCACCGTGATGATCACCTATAAATGTTTTTACTACAATGTTCTACCATGCACCCTGTGGCCAGCCATCATTTCACAAGCCGCATAGTACCGTATTGCTGACATGGCGTCTGGCCCACACCAAAGCTTTGCACTGTCTATGTGCAGTGGGTGATGAGGGGTTGTGCGGCACAGGTCAGTGTGTTGCTGCAG
The DNA here is from genome assembly GCA_007449985.2 of Desmodesmus armatus. NCBI lineage: Eukaryota > Viridiplantae > Chlorophyta > Chlorophyceae > Sphaeropleales > Scenedesmaceae > Desmodesmus > Desmodesmus armatus. The sequence goes on from VIIQ02000667.1 coordinate 373,214, forward strand.
TTCAAGGCCCATTTTGCTGGACCACTGTCTGATTCTCTGTTACCGTACGTTCCTGGGCCATGCCATGGCCCAGGATGGGTTGTGCAGGCAGGTGCCATTGGGCAACGCCCAGTGGGCGTGCACACATGCTCTTACAACAGCCACTCCCTGCAGATGGTGCCTCAGGTAGTGGCATCGCCGCCCCCCTCGATGCTAGATGTCAATCAAATAGGTAGCGCAATGGTGCGACGTGCACACATCAAACGCCACCAGAAACCACCCAAAAAAACCCAGCCTGGCAGGCATGGTCAACCAGTGCACAAAGCAGCGACTTGAACTTCGCCGGGTACTTGCAATGCTGTGCAGGCAGGTGCGTGCTGACATGAATGGAATTTACTCAGCAACTGTGTGTCCTGCACCATCATCCCAGCTGAACAAGCAAGCCTCACTGCGCTGCCAACCCCAACCAAACACCATTTGAAAATCCAGCCTGGCAGGTATGGCCGTCCGGAGCACAAACTTTGTGCTGGCAGCGGCATTGTAGGTGCCACCTTGCAAGTTGCAATGCTGTGCAGGCAGGTGCGTGCTGACGTAAATAAAATTAAATCAGCAACTGTGCATCCTGCACCATCATTGTCAGCTGAACAAGCAGGCCTCCGCTGCGTAGCCAATCCCAGCCTGACGTGGCCACAGCTGTGCCTCTCAAGCTGACCCAACACCATGCATGGCAAGGTCCTGCTAAGCAGACATCATATCATGCATGTCATGCACGTCAAAACCAACCCACACCAATGCAGGTACACAACACCTGCGATGCGACATATTGTAAACTGATGCACGATTGGCTCGCCATGCATCCGATGCAGCCCACCCAGTCGCTGCAACTGGTCCAGTTGGCCACAGTGGCCGAAACGTGCTCGTGCCCCAAGACACTCAGCGCACCAACGCCAGTGGCACAGTGTCCTGTGATGACCAGGAGTAGCACGGCCATCATGGCACAGTGGAAGTTGCTGACTGTCAATGACCTGCAGGCTGAGGCTCTTCATTCACCGCGCCTTACACACAAGGCGCCACGGTGGCGCGACGCAGTTGTCAGCTTGGCCTGTACACATGCTTATTGTACTACAACAGGATATGCTACAAACGGGTGAATGCAACATGCATTTCGACCTACAGACTTGCCGTCGGACGGCAGTGCTACAGCCTGCTCACAGCGCTGGCAACCTGCATTCACAATGAACCTGAGCCTGCACTGGAGAGAAGGATGACTCATCAGTAGTACTGTACGTGCGCACTCACAACACCGTGTCTCGGAGACACAGCTTATTGCAAGCACACACACCCTCACCTACAACACAACACTGCCGCAGAAAGGCCAACAACAGCATTGCCTGTCACGCACAAAGCGCTCGCCCACCCAGCGGTGGAGCTACAGACTTGAATGACAACTACTGAAGGTGCCAAGTAGGCGCAGCACTGGTTGCTTTTTTTTAGAAAAGTGCCAAGACTCCCGGTGAATCAAGCAGGCTGTCAGGGGCCGCCCATGAACATGAACTTCAGAGCTATGACAGCGGCACCGGTGCCTCAGGATGCACCAGTCATCTGGCCTACTAGTAGGCCCCTCAGGAAGGCTGACTCAGCAGCCTCGTTTCACACACACAGTGTGGGCGCAGTGTGCCGCATGCCCCCCAGTTTGGACAACTGGGGTGAAACCTACTATCACTACTACCACTGTCACTACCAAACTGGGTCAGGCCCGCGCCTGACCAAACTTCCAAGAGCCCTGCTCTCTGCAAGCCGTTTGCCTAGCAGGCTCATAGGGTAAAAGCCACAGACAAGGGCCATCGTGGCTGGGAGCCGTCAGCAAATGAGAAAGGGGCAAACCCCTGCAATTTGCCCAAAGACTCCCCCAGAAAACCATTCCAAGCAACGACTCAAACGTTGTCACCCAACACGCCGTCCGAAAGATAGGTCCGCCGCATGAGCCAGCGCAGCGGCTACAATACCATCATCTACAGACACATCCAGCACACCATTATTCAAGCCTCAAACAGCTCTGCTGGGGAGCTCTCCCACCGGCATTGTAGAGTCCACAGGCAAGGCAACCAACAGGTGCTGCTCTTGGGATACAAACTGTCTCAGGCCAGCTAGCTGCAGCGCTGCCAAAATGGGCTATCCACAACATGTTGCCATCAACCCAGGCTTTCAAAAACTTTTCAGTGAGCATGGCCCCGTGGCACTGCCCCGTACTCCACCCACTCAGTAATCAAATGCAGTTCATCTCCAACCCCTGCTTGACTTAACTTGCACCAACACTCCGTCCGGGAAAGCACAGCAGTAACATTCAATGCAGCGGCCGTAATGCTTGCGGCTGACAGAGCCTCTTTACTCGCTGAGTGTTGCAGTGATAGGCAGCTGTCCAATGACCTCCATGCAGCGCTGGTACCCCACAATAGCCTCATCCAATGACACACACCCCTGCACCACCGGCCCAGCAGTGCTGACAGCAGCTGGCATCTTCAGGTCAGGCATCTTTCCTGCGCCAACCTGGGCGGTAATGGACGCGCGGTGCTGGAGGCGGTGTGTGAGGCCACAGCTGCTGAAACTCAGGTTGTTGGTGACAGGAGGGACAGCTGAAAGGTCAAGCTCTGAAGTACACTCAGTGGCAGCTGCGTCTGCTGGGTTGGTGGGCTGCAGCTGTGGCTCCTGCAGGTCACCTTGCTGGAGCTCAAAGGGTGAGCAATCACGGGCACCCGAGGCGCAGGTGGCGCCCTTAGAAGCATCAACAGCAACTTGGTCTGCTGGGTAGGGGGGCTGCAGCTGTGGCTTAGGCTGCAGGAAATCCTGCTGGAGCTCAAAGGGCGAGCAGTCACGGGCACCCAAGGTGCAGGTGGCGCCCTTAGAAGCATCAACAGCACCTGTGTCTGCTAGGTAGGGGGGCTGCAGCTGTGGCTCAGGCTGCAGGTAATCGTGCTGGAGCTCAAAGGGCGAGCAGTCACGGTCGCAGGTGCAGGTGGCACCCTCTGAAGCCTGGAAGCAGTTGTGCACGCTGACTGCACTAGTCAGTGTCAAGCTCTTGTTGATAGTGCTTGAGATGTCAGTTGTGGGGGTGGGGTCGGTGGCACCGATGCCAGGTGTAGGGGGTATGCAGCAGGTAGGGGCAGGAACCATGATGGTATCCGGGAACTGGAGCTCAAAAGGTGAGCAGTCCTTGTACAGGCAGGAGCAGGACTGGCCAAGCTCAAAGCAGTTGGTAGTGTTGGGGGTTGCCTGCATGACACATGCACCCACGAATCGCAACAGGAGTCAGCGGGTTTCAAGCTCACACAACACAGTGTGTTGGCAATGCCATGATGCGCAGCATAGACAGGATCGCCTGCATTGGCGTTGGAAATTGCGGCTTAGCGAAGTGCCGTGCTCACTTGCTTGATGCTGCAAGCACAGGGGACACCAGGCCATCCAGTAGGCTGCTTATGTAAGCGATTGTCAAGGTGCTGTGGAGGTTGGCTCAGCTTGGCAAGTCCAATCGGTGGCACGCACAGGCAATGATTTGCTTTTCCCAGCCTGAGATCTGAGATCCCAGATCCCTTGGACCAGTCACCCACCTCCTTGCAGGGTGACACATGGCCTCCAGCACTGGAGCCTCCTTGACGTGCCTGCAGCCCTTCTGGCTCCTCAACCTCCTGCACTCCTCCCTCACCCTGCTGTTGCTGCTGTTGCTGAGGCTGCCTAACCAAACAGGCTGCAGTCAGCACAGCTGCTGCGAAGATGAAAGCAGCATACACCCATGCCCCAGCCCTGAGCATGGATGCGAGCAGCATGCATGCAGTAGCCGCGTCCACACTGCAAGCAAGCCCTGTGCCACTTGCAGAGAAGAGCAGCACAGCTACTGCTGGCAGCAGCATGGCGCTGGGGTCGCGCATGCTCCAGCTGCTTGCAGGTGCTGCTGTTGGAAAGCCCTTGTCAAGGGCAGAGTCTGCAGCTGCCTGTGCACCAGCAGGTGCGGTTGCTGGCACCTGCAGATTCATCAGGGTCTTAGCATTCAGCTGCATGGCTGCAAACTGAAAAAGAATCGATGGAAGGAAGTCTGCTGTCACGAGAGAGCTTGAGGACGCCTGCGGTGCGCAAACACGTGCGTCCGGTCAGGAATGTAGCGAAACCCAACCAGAAACGTTGTTTGCTGCATGAAGCGCACTATCGCGGGCGCACCTGTCGGCTGACTTCAGCTATCGATATCTGCACACGCGTGCCAGATCGCTGTCGTGTGTGTCTAACAGTAACAGTAACAGTGTTCAGTGGTTGGTCTGTTCACAAAAAGCTGACGATAAGGACTGATGCAGGGGGTGGCATTGGTTTAGGTGGCTTTGGATATGTTGGAGGTCCTAACATGCATGGTTGGTTCAATTGCGCTGTTGGTCGCTGGTGCGACCAATGCCTCCAAGGCGCTGTCATGCCTTAATGCTGACCAGACTTGATTTTTGGATGGTGCATAAAATTTTTCGTGGGGATGCAAGCTGTCCAAGGTTTTTTTTCGGGAAGCGTCGCCATTTCATGCGTGGTTGGTCGTCGCGACGACCAACCACACAAACTAGCACGTGGCCAACCGTCAACGGTTAACGGAAAATGTATATTCAAGCTGCACATATACTTTCGAAAGCCGCACAAAGCCGATGCTCAGGCCAAGCGCAGGTCAACGTTGCAGGCCACATCCCACAACCAGACGTAGGCAATCCTCTGGACCTGACATGTTGGGCATGACCGCTGCACGTGCGATATAGCAGGAATAATGCACAACTGCATCAATTTATGTCTTCCCCTCCGAGAGGTGGCCAACACCAGCGCGCACACTGTCACAAATGTCGGCGCTCCTGGCAATACTTGTCTGACAATGGGCACACTCTGTCTCATCTCTGAACTGGATATGTCAACAAACCATGGGGCAGCAGAACCTCAGTGCAAATGGGTGAACTACTTGTGACACCTGTTCTGCATGTTGTACCAGAGCAAAGTCGTGTGCCGTCAGCTACATTCACACAATGGGCAAGCATGCAGCCTTCAATGCTTTACAGCAAGGGCTGCTATAGCTGTCAACTCGCACATATCCTCAGACACACCGTAATCAGACCCCCAGAGGCAAGGCCTGCCTTGTACCAACAACCCTTGAAGCATTTGCTGGCAGGACCACCAAACCGCCACCCCATGGCGTGCAAACCTGCTGCCAGGTTTGAAGGCTGAAACCGGTGATTTTGTATAATCGTGGCGCCGCATCCGGGGTGTCCACGGCAGCAACACTTACACCCAGGCTGGGTGCTGACAAAGCAGGCTGCCGATCTCTGTTCACCAACCCAGCCGACATCGAAACAAATGTACACATGGGTGAGAATGGGCACTAAGACATGGTCCTGATGGCCGTAACTCTCCCGGGGGCAATGTCAACGCATGTTGGGGCACTGGCACATGTACAACTGCTCATCTGGAGCAGCATGCCAGTGGGCCAACACATGCCGCCAACTGTAGCAGCACACACCAGACATCGTGCTCATACACACTTTCCTGACAACCGATGTCCCTGACAACCTGGGCCAGGCACGGCAGCATAGCAGGGTCCGTACAAACTCTTTCTGTCGACCAAACACACGTCAAACCCCTGTGGCAGAAGGCAGCAGCGTGCCGCTGCTCAGCAGTGCCTGTTGCGCCGCTTGAGTCCCACAACCAAACTGCAAACCCAGAGAGACCGTCTCTCTGCCGCAGGGCTCCCCGTTGGTGGACCCTGACCCCAACCACACAAGCATGAACTCAACCAACAAATGGTCTTGAAAGACCAAATATATGTGACATGTGACAGTGACACAACACACTGTTCGGTTATGTTATGTCCATAAGGTACAGCATGAGGTGACCAGGGCCGTGGCTGTAGCACCATTACTGCTGCTGGTGCCGCTGCTGGTGCTGCTGTGGTAGCACCGCCCGCACCATCTGCTGAGCTGGTCATGTCGGCAGCACCGGCAGCTCCTGTTGCTGCTGCTGGCAGGGATGCTGGCGCTCCTTTCCAGTTGCATTCAGTCAACAGTGCTGCTGCTGCTGCTGCTGCTGCTGGCCCTCACTTCAGTACAGCTGGAACTCGCTGCCGTCCCAGTCAGCTATTGCCTGCAGGGAGCGGACGTACGCCCTCACCATACCCACTGGTGACACCCACTCGCTTTCTGCCCCCACACCCACACCCGCTGGTGCCACCTCCTCGCCATGCTGCTCCAGGGGAGGGCTGTCACTGCTGCCCAGCTCCCCAATGGCAGTCAAGGAGGCCATAAAACCCTTGGCAGCCTGCATTGGTGACATCCGTGGTGCTGCTGCTGCTGCTGATGGGGCGTAGGGTTTTGCTGCCAGGCATAGAGCTGCTCCTCTGAGGGACCCTCGCTGCTGTCAAGCTGCTCGATGGCTGTCAGGCAGTCCAGTAGGCCCCTGGCAGTGCTCACTGCTGACGCTGCTGCTGCTGCTGAGCTCTGTGGGGCTGCAGCTACTGGGGTGGGCGCCTTTGCTGCCAGCAGGTTCGAAAGCTGTTCCAGAGTGAATGTGCTGCTGTCGTCATTGCTGCTGCTGTCGTCTGTGCTGCTGTCAAGCCGGCCGATTGCTTCCAGGCAGGTTAGCAAGCCCTTGGCAGCCTGCAATGGAGACAGCCGAGCAGCAGCAGGACTGGGGACACCCTCCTGCTGCTTCTGTTGCTGTTGAGGTGCTGCTGGGGTGCCCTCACCACCTCCCAGCTCACCAATGGCTTCTAGGCAGTTCAGGAAGCTGCCAGATGTCGCCCCTGCTGCTGCTGCTGAGGTTGATGCTGAAGGCCCCGGTGCGGTTGCATTCTGCTGCTTTTGCTGCTGGCTTGGGAACAGTGGCCGTGCGTCCTCCTCCCCAATCTGCCCAATGGCCTGCAGGCAAGCAATGTACTGCTGGCAGGCTGTGTAAGCGAATCCTGCAAAGCCTGCTACTGTTGCTGCAGCAGCTGGCAGCCGAGCCAGCAGCTCAGCTGCGAACTCCCAGGCTGCTATAGGGAGGTATGCTGCAAGGATCACTGCTGCTACTAGCTCAAGCTTCACCCTCTCAGCCATGTATGGCAGAGCGGCCTGCAGACGGCTTGGTGAGGAGGGACCTGAGTGCTGGCGATGCAGGGGGCGGGGCTGGGGTGGGCCTCATGGTGAGGCGGCCAGGTGTACAGAGGCCTGCCGTCTTCCTCATCTTTGTCTAGCTGTGTGGACAGGGCGTCCAAGCACTCGATCCAGTGCCAGAAAGCCTGCCAGGGTTCAAGCAGTGCTGCCATTGCTGCTGGCCAGAGGTCCTCCTCCACCCATTCCCAGGCTGCGATGGGCAGGTATGCTGTCAGGATGACTGCTGCTGCTGCTTCTAGCAGTAGCCACTCAAGGCCGTACTGTGCTGATGTCAACAGTGTCTGGGTGACAGGGACCGCCTGCTGCTGCTGCTGCTGCTGCTGGCACTGCTGGTGCTGCTTGTGGTGCTTGCTGGGAAAGAGGGGGCGGGCGTCCTCCTCTCCAATTGCTGAGATTGCTTGCAAGCATGCCACGTAGCGCTGGGCAACAGTCAGTGGTGTGCATGCTGCTGCCAGAGTTGCTGCTGCTGAGGGAAGCTGGTGTGCCAGGTCCTGAGCACATTCCCACACTGCTACTGGGAGGTATGCTGTCAGGATCACGGCTGCTGCCAGCTCCAGCTGCAGGCGCTGGATGGCATACTGTGCTGACGCCTGCAGGACATACAGCGGGCATGAGCATGTCTTGCAGCTAGCAACGACATTTAATAAATGATACTTCTCTGGCAATGACACTTGTGTGGCTTCACTGTATGGCATTTATCGGTTGCAGGGAAGTACAGCGAGGCAGCTCATGCTGGGATCTGTCCACCGCAGACCAGCCTAATAGCTCTTGCAGAAGCAGTTGCAGCGAGTCACTTTCAACCATTATGTGAAGATCCGTAACTGGCTCACCAGAATCCCTGCAATGGGCTGTGTTGGTGCCTTCTTGGTCTGCCTGATGCGGGGTGTCAGTGTTCCCAGAGCCTCCCCACAGTGCTGCTTCAGGCCAGCAACAGCCACCCCAGCCAGACCGGCAGCAAGCACCAGGCCAACTGTGCGGACGTCTGTGCTGAAGTCTCCAACAACGACACAGAACAGCAGCACTGCGATTGCGAGCAGCAAGTCCAGGAGGCGCAGGAGGTCTGTGTCCTGAGGTGTGGGGGTAACTCTTCTGCTGCTGCCTCGACCTCCAAGCACAGCACGGCCCTTCCATCGAGTTTCATGCTCTCTGTGATGGTGAGTACTGGCACAATGCGGTCTGGATTTGTCGCATTTTGCTGCTTGTGAGGGTGCAGAACGTCACTGGCGGGAACGGCAAAAGGAGACATCGCCAGCCCCATGATGGAATTTCCTGGTATGTTGAGTGTGACTAGTATTGATAGGAAAGTATTTCACGAAGGTGATTCTGAAGTGACAGCAACTCCGCGACAGCAGTTTGCTCAGGCCGAGGCTGATGCATTCCTTCTGATTGCCATGAGCACATGCGCAATAGAAATTTGAGTACGTGCAAGGACTGCTGGAGCTGGTTGGTGTCTGCTGCTGCTGCTGCTGTGCGGCTATGGAGCGCACGGAGTGAGGAGAGTCAGTTGCCGGCGGGAGGTGTGCCGCAAGGCACCACCCAGCACAGAAGCTCAGCGTCAAGGTCATATAACAACCATTGGAGCCTATGATTCATGCACGCTGCAGCTGTGGCACCCTTTTCCCTGACAGAAACAGGTGCTATGTGGGCCATGGCTGAGACTACCCCACTAGTGGCACGAAGGTAAATTAGGGTAAAGCCCGATAATGTTAACCAGTGCAATTTCGACATATTGTCGATCATACATTCTTGTACTTTTGACCTGAAGTCGATTTTACAGGCCACCAGCAAACTCAACAACCCAGATCAACAGCACAGTCTGCCAGGCCGCTGTTTCCTGTGCCTGATATGGCCCCCACGTGTGATTCCGCACCATCGCAATAGAGATCAACGTAGATAGCAGCCATGGATGATGATGAGCAGCTCTGCTTTGCAGATGTAGAGGATGATGAGGATGAAGCTGACATAAGGCCAGAGCTACTACAGGAGTACAGGCACCTGTATGCACAGCACAGGGAGGACAGGCAACAGCATGAGGAAGAAGTGCTCCAGTCGAGGGCCAGGCACAGTGTAGCAACAGGCCCAGGCAGGGGGCGTGCAGCCCCACGACGTGCTGCTGGTGAACCAGCTCAGTCACAGCGCAGGCAGCGTCGGCGGTACACAAGCAGCCTTGCAGATGCAGCAGGCAGTCACAGCTTTGGGGCTGTTGGTGAAGAGGCCATGGATGCTGCTGAAGTGCCACAGGGGCTAGAAGCAGAGGACGATGTGATAGATGTACAGCGCTTTGTAGCACAGCTAGCTGCAGAGGCAGCAGCAGCAGCAGCAGCAGAAACTGAACCAGGCTTTGTGTCAGAGGGAGAAGAGCCCAGTGAATGGAGCCAACGCAGTGCGCGTGCAGAAGCAGGATGGCGTCAGCAAGCACCACTCCTGGGTGCAGCGGTGCTGCAGGCCGCAGCTGCGCCGGACCCCCAGCAGATCTGCAGTGTGTGTAGCACAGAGCAAGGGTGCACAGTGCGGTATGTGTGGAGCCAACCAGTTGCTTACATGTTTGCATGCGGAAGCAGCAGCCAGGCGTCAACAGCTACGCAGTCCATCGTGAGGCATGTGCTGAGTATGCACCCTACAGTCATTCTCTTGTGTGTCTGTTGTCTGCAGGTGTTGGTCTTGCTCACCAGCTGCAGGGTGTGCTCTGCTGTGTAGTGCTTGCGACCAGGCAGCACATCAGCACCTGCACCTGCACAAACGGCAGCAGTATGAGGACAGCTGCTGGAAGGAGATGCCAAGGGCTGACCCTGTGGCGGGTGGGTCGTGGTTGCTGCTGGTCAGCACACATTGGTGTGCTGCGACATCCTGTAACTGAATGCTTGTGCGCGCTGCAGGTTACTTCCTGTGCATACCCGGCGAGTGCCAACACTGCCACGGCACCGACATTGGCAGCGCAGCAGTGAGGACGCAGGCCATGGACTACATCACCAGGGGTGCGCAACCAGCATTATGCATCCTTTGCAACTGCTTGTGCCTGCTGCCTAGTGACGTAGCATCCAGGCCCACCCAAACTCTTGCATGGGGTTACTATGTGTGGATGTTCTGGCCGCAGATGGAGTGGTGCAGGCCAAGCGGGCTGCGTTCCAGTGCCTCAACCCAACTTGCGGCAAACATGTCTGGCAGCGGCCTCAGGACTTCATCAGCATGGGGGCTTGGCCAGCATCGCTGGATTACGACCACTGCAGGTAAAGGCGCCGTCTAACATAGCACCTGGAGTGCTTGCCGTCAAGGTGCGGCGTAGCATTGGACGTCGCTCAAGGGTGTACTGTAATGCCGCAGGACCATCGTGGCTCAAGACGTCCTGCAGCTGTACGACTGCTTGAAGCTCAGCAGCCCTACACTGTCCTTGGCTGCTTTCTGCAAGGCAATCTCAGAGTCGGCATGGCGCAACAATCTGCAGCAGGTCGGTGATCGGCTTTGGGAGGGGGTGTGCGGCCCCGCGGGGTGGGGGGGGGGGAGATCAGCTTTCGCTCCATCCGCATTTCACTAGCACACCGGCACTGCTTGGCTGTGCGCACCATCAACCAACCTAGGGCTGCAATAGATGTTGGCGCCAAGACAACCCAGGGTGCTGTGCTTGTTGCATGCTGCAGCCGTTGCGCGCCATCAGCACCAGCGCCTTCAGCCGCGCTGCTTCTGAGTTCAGCAACTGTCAGCTGGACCTGCGGCTGGGCGTGCAGCTCCTGGATGACCTGGTGTGCCCTGCATGCAGTGGTGGCAACTGTGCATACCACATTGACGGCAACATGAAGCTCTTCATCTGGCAGCGGCAACGGGAGTTGTGGCGAGCTCCACACTCTCAGCTGTTCTTTGCTGACGATGGGGATGTGCAGCTGACAATCCAAGCTGTGGATTGGGCCAGAGTAAGCAGGCCGCAAATGGGTGGGATGTCATAGGGGGTGTGCATGCTATGTCCTGTGGACTGTGTTTTATGTCGTGCATGCAGCCGCTTGTCTGGGTACGACGTTCTGGATACAGTATGGCAGCTCCCCACGCCCAGCTGTGGCTGCTACCAACTTGCCTGTGTGTGCCGCGTGATTCCCGTAGGGCGAGGGCAGGCCTGGATCTGCAAACCCTTCAGAGCGTGAGGACAGAACCTGCAACGGCGTCTGGGCGGCGGCAGGCGATGGGCAGCAGCGGCGCCAGAGCAAGCAAGCAGTGACTGGGCGTGTCGTCGGTGGGTAACGTCACCGTCGCACAACATTCTTTGGTTCTTGTAGCATGTCTCAAGCAGTGACACACACGTGCCTGCAGCACACCCAATAGCACAAGCAGATGCAGTGCAATTGCTGGTAAGCTATGTGCTGCTGTTAAGTTTTGTGATCTGTCTTTCTGCCGACGTCTGTGCTTTGCCCCCACAGCTGTGGATGCCCGCCATGGCATGCCTCGGAAGGGTGTCAGCCTTGTTGGCAGCGGCGAGCGGTACGGCTACGCTCTGCACCTCCTGGCCTACTACTTGAAGGACTGCAAGCAGCTGCACATTGACATCATGTGCAAGTGGGGCCCTTGGCTGCGCAGGGTAGTGGAGAGCCTATCTGATGCGCCACCGATTGATACACCCCCAGAGGTTGCAGCACGCATCGCTGAGCTGAAACAGCTTGCAGCGGACGCAGGCAACTTCCACGCCCTGCGCACGGTGTTGTCCCACGCACACGGCAATCTGCATGCGCTCAACTGCCAGGTCGGTCATGCGACTGCAGGGTTCTTCATGGCTTTGCCTTACCGCATTCCATCGGCAGCCCCCAGCGCACTTGACAGTTTCGGACATACCTGCATGGTTGAATGTCTGCAGCTCTCAGATCATGCCTGAACTGCAAGGGCACATGCTAGGGGTCCCACCTTCAGCGCGGTGCTCACAACCTGCTTCCTGCTCTTTCAGATCCTCTGGCAGCCTGGCTGGACGGAGCAGTGCGCAAAAACCCTGGGTGAAGAGGCAGAGCAGTTCTTTGCCTACTGGGCCAAGTTCTCGAACACTACTCGCAACCAGAGCCTTGCAGGTGAGAACACAAGCCAGGCGTGGGCACAGCCGTGGAGTGTCAGTTGCTGCATGGTGCCTTCAGCAGCTGGTGCAGTACAAGGTGTTTTTAAGTACGTTGTTTTTTGACCTCCCTGCTGTCATGACCGTGCAGGTGCTGTGGACCAGCTCACGCATGCAGCTGTCCACTTTGGCTGGGACAAGGTGCGCGGCCAAGCAAAGCAGCTCGTGAAGCGCCTCATCAAGTTCCAGGGGCTGCTGCCAGAAGCAGAGAGCAATCTGGCCAAGCAGCTTCAGCTGCTTACAAGCACACCCGCTGAGGAGAAGCCTGCTTTGGTCTGCAGGATGCGGCAGGATTTGCAGGAGCTTGCAACCAGTGAGTCTGGTGTGGGTGCTACAGTTGGGTGGAGCGACACACAACATGTTTGTAGTGATGTAGCATGCACATCCTGCGGCAGCACGTATTGTTCGTGGCAAGTACACCAAGCCTCAAACGCGGTTGTCGGTCCCCCCTTCACTAGACAGCACGGCAGTGCAGCAATGAAAGGTGTGATGTCCTGTCTGCTGGCCTGCTGCCCACAGGTGAGGTCAGCACTTCCCGTGATGGCAACAAGAAGCTGCTGGAGAAGTACAGCGCAGCCGTGAGTTTGAGGGAAGCGCATGACATGCGGGCAGCTATCAGCTCTTCAATGGCGGCGTTGGGCTTGCAGACGCAGCGCCTTGCAGCTGTGCGCATCATGGCTGGGTTGACTGACGCCAGGGTGGCAGCACTACACGACATCACCAACAAGCTCTTTGAGTCAGCAGCTGCGAGCAGGTGGGCAACTGTTGCTGCCATGGCATCTAGTCTGCAGTTCTGCAAGGTTGGCCAGTGCAGTGACTTTTTTCCACTGTCGCGGAGCATGTCTGCTCAGCCGCCTTGGCCGTTGAAGCGCTTTTATGCAACACAACAAGGGTTGCTTGCGAACACGCTTGCTGCGGGTTGACTTTGCAGTGACGAAGCGGAGGAAGCTGGTAACATCATCAGGGACCAGTTTACGCCAGCCCTGGATGCCAGCATTGTGCGCTTGCAGAATGTCATGGAGGGCCTCTGCCATGACTTGAAGAAGCAGGAACGCAAGCGGGAGGCCCCTGCAGGTGGGTTCTGGGTGCCCCTCATCAACACGCAGCCAGTTGCTTCAAGTGCGGAATGCAACATCAGTCAAGGCAGCCTAGCCATCGCATGTCTTCATGTGGTGGCATGCAACATCATGGTGCCATGCCACAACCCGCTTCATGATGTTCTTGCTGCTAGGCCACGGTATGTCACCTGAAGAAGTTGAACGCTACGCCATGTTGTCTACTGATGTGTTGTTGGCTTAGGAGGCCGCCAGCCCAGGCTTTGTAGTGTTCTACAATTGCGCAGCACTGAATTGGTCTGTTGTGTCATACTGGAACCTGGATAGACGTGTTGCTACATGCACAAAGAGCCTGCTGGAAACATGTGTACTAAGAAAGACGATGATGCTGTTGTCGCCACTTGCTTCCTCACGCAGCGCTGCCCAAGGAGCGCCAGCGCCACAACAAGAAGTGCAAGGAGCTGGTAGCCACTCTTGCGCAGCGGGTGGAGCAGTACAACACACTGGTGCTGGAGTACAACAGAGGCCTTCCTGCAGGCCCAGCCAACGGTGTCCGCTCGACAACCAACGTGGAGGATGTCCGCAAGCAGCAGTTCTGCTGGGTCAATGAGTACTCATGTAAGCTTTTTGCTTGTTTCCTTGGGATGGGGGGGCTGGTTCAGCTAGCACGTGCTGAGGTTTTGAGGGACTTCAGCCACGTCCTGATGATTGGTGCAATAGACTGTCATCAGGCATGCCTAGCAGATAGTTGCTCATGTCAGGTTGCTAAGATGCTGACGCATTCAACACCTGTGTTGTTCGCTGTGCAGTGCAACAAGGCAGTGCATTGCGCATCTACGGCGTTGCGCGTGCCATGGAGGTGTGTGAGGCTGACAACGAGGTTGCGCGCATTAAGGAGGAGCTCACCTTGCTGCCTCAGGAGATGCGGGCGTACTTGAGCTACCACACAGGCCTTCTGCAGCGGCTGCAGCAGCTGCAGCTTGCGCTGGCAGGTGACAACACAGCTGAGCAGTTGCAGGCAGCAGGCTACACAGCGTTGCAGGGCTCAGGCAGGTACCAGCCGAGTGTGCAAGCTGTGGAGCTGAGCGGTAGCTTGCGCAGTGGGGCCATGGTGTTTGTGGGTTTGGCACTGACTGAGGTGCGTCAGCGCCTGGCTGATGCTTCCAAGCAGCTGCAGTTAGTTGGTGTGGCTGTCGAGCAGCTGGGTGATGAGTTTGGGCGCTCTGGGGAGGCAGCAGATGTAGACAGCGAGGATGGTGACATGCCACCACCTGTGGCGTCTGATGATGGTGATGGTTGAGAATCATGGTTGTATTTTTGGGTCGGGCAGTTTGGTGTGTGGGTTGCTTCTTTCCCGTCTCAAGATGAAGCGGTTGTTGTGCAGGCAACAAGTTGCGATTGGCTTGTGCTGACTGTGAGAAGTGTGCACGTGGGAGCAAGTAGGGTCGTGCTAAAAGCGGCAGCTGATGCACTGCAGTGAGCAGCTGCACCGGTCAGCTAGGCTGGTGGCGCGGCGAGCAGGGTGCCAAAGTTGCGTGCTTGCGTGCGCGATTGGCAAATCGTGTGCTCGAAAGCCACATGTTGCTGCTGTGATGCGATGCTCCAGGGTAAGGGCATTCACTGCGCATGAGTATGTCAATGCTGTGTGAAGGTGTAACCCTAGGTGTTACAAGAGCATCAAGTGCACCAAACTGGCATGTTGCTGACTGCGCATCCCAGAGTGGGCCTTGTGAGTACCATAGGCATCCACACCAAGAATTGCAGCAAGCATGATGCATGCATCAATGTGCAGGTGGTATCTTGATTCAGTGCATGCTGGGTGGTCAGGAGGGGCAGTGGCGTACCATGTTCACAAGTATGCAAGCAATACAAGCAGCAGCAACCCGCCCCGACAGTTGCCGTTGAAAAACACTCCTGCTGTTGTGCTGCACGAGGGGCCAGACAACCACCAAACAACGATGGGCTTGTCTGATACTGTGATGAAACTACACACCACTAGGGCCATGCAAAGCCAGTTGTTCCCTACAACAGCCAATGTACTGGATTAGTCAATTGAAGCATCAAACCGGCCTCAACACAGCCACTGACACAGGCGCAGCACAGCACTCCACCTCGAGGCCACAGCCGCAGTCCGCGCGAAGCATGACACAGTCAGCAGGGATGTGCAAGCTGTTACTGGAGGCAGCAGGTCACAGCAAAGGCCAGACAGCATGTGAGTCACAGTGGCACTGTACTGACCCCCCCCCCACCTCTCTCTCACACACACACACACACCCACACACACACACCACACACACACACACACACACACACACACACACACACACACACACGCCTTCCCGCATGTTGCAGAGACGATGGCGGCCACTCCAGCGGGTTTTCAGGGATGCCTCCCCCTACAGTATCTGTGTCATATGGTTCAAGGAATGGGGATGTGGGGTTGGCAGGCTTGACAGACATGTTACCGGCTGACTGTGACTCTCATGAGCCGCACATGCGGTAGTTGAGGTGCGGCACAGTTTCAAGCACATCGCGCCAAGCGGCATGTCTCCCCGGTGTTTCAAAGGCTCAAACTAACACTCATATCAAGCATTCTGCATCATATGATGCCCAGGCAGTGATTCCTATCACAGGAGCTGCCCATTTCCACACTCAACTCACATCGGGTGAAAAAGTCAATTTCCCTTGTTGGAGCCCCCCAAAGCCCACCCTCGAGGCCACAGCCGCAGTGCGCGCGAAGCATGACACAGTCAGCAGGGATGTGCAAGCTGTTACTGGAGGCAGCAGGCCACAGCAAAGGCCAGACAGCATGTGACTCACAGTGGCACTGTACTGACCCCCCCCCCACCACCTCTCTCTCTCTCTCTCTCTCCTCTCCGCTCTCTCTCTCTCTCTCTCTCTCTCTCTCTCTTCTC